>VZRR01009086.1:673364-854010 GCA_013398015.1 Oreocharis arfaki
ATTGATAGGGTTTTTTTTGAGTTAGGGGAAAGGAGGAAAGAAAAAAGTAGTTTTTTATGGCTTTTTTTTTTTTTTAAAGTGTTTCAGTATTTATTCTCTCGCTTAAGAATGTAATAAAACTAGAAAATCTGCAAACTGGTATTCCATACATTTTTTCAAGCGGTAATATCCCTTTCCCAGGGCTGCTGCAACCGTTCATCCTTCTGCAGTCTGTATGGTNTCGATAAAAAAATACGCTCTTCCCCTGAATTTTGAGGAGAATCACAGATAATCAAAGAATGTGTCTGACAAATACATAACATGCTGCTTGTCTGGTCTGTCAAATTATCAAATTCCCCTAAGAAGAGTCAACTGTTTTTAACAGACTAAAGAAATCTTATTGTATTAGCAGAAAGGTTTACATTCCCAATTACTAAACAAAATCACAAAAGAAAAATAAAAAAATATAGTTTGGGGTGGGTTTTTGGTTTTGGGGTTTGGTTTTTTTGTTTTGTTTTGTTTTTTTTTTTTTTTAATGTTTCCTTTGGTTAGGAACAACAAAAAGCCTTCACTCTTTTGGGCCTGATTCCTTGGTGAGTTTTAAAATTACCTGGCTGTGCTTTTGTTTAGCTGGAACTACCTGCCTTGCTAAGCTCTTTTCTGGAGTTCCTCCAGTGGAAATCAGTGTTACGAAGCAAGATAGGAGAGTTGCTTTCCACTTGTCATCTTCAACACTTGTCCGTGCCTGAAAGCCTCTGAATCAGATTTCTTCCTTTGTTCTTTGCACTGGAGTTTTCCTATCTTCTTTTTTAAAGCCTTAATGATCCCAGGCAGGAGCCCATTGGGTGCGATGAATGAAGCATTCTGCGTTTTTCTGGAGGTGGAGATATCACAACAGATGCAAGACTTCTTTCAAACTATCTAAATTATTCACTGAAAGCAGTGTTCACTGTATGAAATATTCATTATACATGGATCTTGCCAAACTCATATTTTCTAGATCATTACATCCTCTTCTCAGAGAAAGCATGTGAGATAGCAACAATTTAAAATTTGACACTTAGACCACTTTCTAAGTTACCCTCTCCCTCTCCATTTCTACCCTTTATATCCTAAGGAAGAGACAAGAAACCTTGAAATAGGTAGCCTAAGATAACCACTTTCTGGGGAAGACTCCAGTAGAGACTGACTTGAAGGGTTCAGACAAGGCTGAATCACAGAGAGGTGAAAGCAGTCCATGATCCACAGTTCAAAAAAGCCCATCAGTCTTTTCTTTCTAAGAATATATGAGGTTCATTTCTCAAGCAATACAAGTGCATTTGCCTAACTCATAGCATCTTTGTCTCTTTGTTAAAAGCATAAAGATACTAAAGAATTCTCCAGATGTCAAAAATACTGGGTCATTTGGGCAGTAAGGAGCCTTTAGGTGTTATGGAGTGACAAAAACATTATTTAGCTTCTTTTAATATTCCTTTCTTTCTCTTTTCTTTCTGCTTTTCCTTCGCATTCTGTACAATTGCCATCTGGATTGCTTCAAGAATGTGAAAATAAGTAAATGAATGACCTGAGTATAACAGTGAAAAAATGTTTCATGCAAGATTTGGATTTTCAGATTAAATTGTTGCTTCCAAAAGTAAAGATCCATTAAGGATCTGCCTTGCAAAAGGCTTTCTTTCAGATTTAGGAGAGATTCACTTCCATCATAGGATCGTTCAAGTTAGAAAGGACCCCAGGAGGTCTCTAGACCAGGCCCTTGCTTGAAGCAAGAACAGATACAAAATCAGATCAGATTTCTTTATTCATTTAGTACTTTCTGAGAGTTTATTTTTTCATAGTAAATAGTGGTGGTGGTAGTGGTGTTCTAAAATATTGTACTCTAGCTGTTTGGAATAGAATAATTTGCAGTTTCTTATAGACTCCCTTTACAACTTACATGTAACTTTTCACAAATGCCCTGGGCATTTTTGGCTGTCAGATGTTGCAGCTTGAAAGTTCAAACAGAACATCTCAGTTAATGCTGAATGACAATAGGATTATCATTGTAATGGCCAAAGCACGCAGGGTAGCAATGCCTGTAGCACAGGTAATGTCTGCTTTGAAAATCTTATCAGACCAAGTGACACAGCAGAATAAAGGGATCAAACTCACTGGTTGAGTTCCTTTGTCATCTTCACTTGAAGAGCTCAAAAGAAAAGAACTTTTAAACCATCCTTAATATCTGGTGAATGGAAGAACGTAGACTGAAGGAGGAAGGGAAGTATCATTCCCAATGGAAAATTGCTTTGAAACCCTACATGGAAGATACTGGAAACTGTAGATTCCTTTCGGGATATCTCAGACATCTTTGACCTTTTAAATTCCTTTAATTCTAAGTAGCCCCATTGATTCTTACATAGAAAGATGAATACTGAAGCACAGAAAATTCAACAAGACATTGGGAAACGGAACCTGAGAGGACTGGAAACAGAAAAGTGACGGCAGAGGAGAAATAAAATTGGGATAATCTGTGTTTCCCATTTTGTATTTACAGATTTTAATAAATGGAAGCTGTGTCAATTGTGAGAAAGAATGAGAAGTCACATCAGTTTATGCACAGTCAGATCAATCATATGTAAATATAAGAAGCTTTAGCTGCAGTAACACTACCTACCTTTTATCTACTGCCTTAGAGTTGAAAGTAAAAGGTGAAACTATGAGAACAATGAGCAGTTTTAGCACCGAAGGTGGCTCTTGTAAGCTACTAGAAAAGAGCATGAAATTCATCAGACTCTTCTGTTTTTGAGGTAGAAGAACATCTTTCTTGCTTATGTGTTACATAGCAACCACTTTGAATGTAAGAGGGAATTACTAGATAAAGTTCTTTTTTCATTTTGCACCATTCTAGCATACAAACTATCACAAAGGGCCATGACAATAATAATTATCCTATCAAAGACTCGTTCAACTGCAACATCCGCCCAAACAACACTCAAGTAGACCTGTTGTGAAAATGCCTGCATTACCCACTACCACTGACTGTACTCACAAAGTGGTCTCGCCTTGGGGACAACAAGGGCCAGCTGCTCCAGGGAGACAGCCACGCCAGGAACTGAGCATGAGTCAGTGCAAACCCTGCCCCCACCTATAGTCCCAGTCCCACAGGAGCAGATAATGGGGGTCTGATAGCCCTAGACTTGGCAAGCAAGGGACCAGGACCAGGATCCATCCAAGTGCTCCTGCCAGAAGCAGAAGAAGACTAGGTCAGAAACAGGGCTAGGAAGAAGCTGTGACATGGCTCTGGAGTCCATCCATGTGGGTACACCCACAGTATGACTTTGGCAGGGGCTGACATCTGAAATGGGGCTAGTCACATGTAAGTGCACAGCTGAGCAAAGAGGGACAAGTAGATCTTTATACCATGACAGTAAAATGCTCATTTTGTTATTGCAGTACCAAACAGCTTTCATAAATACTCCTCTAATACTGAGCTTTCATCATAAGGTCCCTTGCTTAATCCCACATAGGCAGTGACAAATGGCAAGCTGTGTCTGACAACCATTTCTCTCACACCCTCTCATTATATGCATTTGAATAAAACTGCTCTGTACCCTGCTGAATAACTTTTCCAAACCATGCTCCTGGTTGGGTGGGGCTAAGGATCAAGGAAAAACAGAGCAATTCAGCCTTGGTGTGAACAGAAGCCAGCTTTTAACTAGAGTGAATTTCCACAGTAAGGCTAATAATTTTGGTGCTAAAATGCAAATAATTACTGTTGTAATTGATTTCTGGCATCCACAGGTGTGTTGGCTCCTCTCAAGCTGAATAAAAGGACAAGGACTCCTGGTTTTAAAAGCTCACAAAGTTCCTGCCTTCTGCAAAGTTCATTGAAAACTAGTGGGAAAAATTTTCATAAGTGCATGTCTCCTTATGAAAGGTCACAAACTTTACATGTCTGGGAAAATTTTTTCAAGGTTAGGATTAAGTGACCAGGCAAAGAACTTGGTGTCTGTGAATGAGCTGGGATTTAATGCAGCCCTCTCGTGTCCCATAAAAACATGAACAAGGTCTCACTGGTTCAGAGCAAATACCCACCTAGCCTGAAAGTGTCCATAAGCAGATACCTAAGAAACCGTAGAAACAGGAGAAATCTGTGTGATATTAGTTCCTGCTGCCTTAGCCTGCCTTAGCCTTCCTGCTGCCACCAATTTCAGACCAGCAGATTTCCTCTGCTTGGCCCGGTTTGTCTGTTCAGTAACAGAGATCTCTCTTAGAGAATTCCCTGTTTTCCCATTGTGGTAAATGCTTACCTTATAGATCTTTTCATTTCCTTTGCTTTTTTGTCTTGCAGCAAACACTGAGCTGATAAGGAAACCGATGCAGTTTCCCAAGTCCTCAGTCCTGAGGGGTTCTGGTCTGTTCAGAAGCAGCATTTTATGTATGAATCATTTGCCATCTTGTGCATCTTTTTACATTCATCTCTATGACACTTCATCCGGTATCTTATGGCCTTGGCAATCATTTTCCTAAGGTCCTTCCTGATGCCACTTATCTCTCTTCGTACCACTCTGCGTCACCAGCAAACCTTTCCCATGCTCTGACCTCCCTGACTTTATGAATATGTGATGGAGTTGGTCCAGAGGGCTTTGGGGCTGGGAACTTCTTAGGTGCTTCTTTTACCACTCATTCACATTCTCCCTGCATGCAGGACTATCTTTTCTTTCAAGCACACTCCCTGCATAAAACATATGCAGAATCTAAACCCAGAAATTTCTTTAAAATATTTATTGGCTTTTCTTTTCCCCAGATGAAAGGGCATCTAGGTTTCTCCATGTTTATTTATAAATGTGGCATCCACTTTGCCCAGAAGGCAAATGGCATTACCTTCCCAAACACTGGGGGTTTTGTATCTTCAGCATGTGTACATTCCTGTACATTCTCAAATAAGTGTGTAAGGAAATACTGAAATTAATATTTAATGTGAATGCATTTGACTCCAGTTTCAGAAGACAGCAGTCTTTCAGTAATTGTTATACTCTCAAATGTGGCTAACGGCAGAAATATGAGAGAAGAGCTGAACCACCAATTCAACATTTTGCCTGTCCCATGATATTTTGGTTATTTTCACTTAACAGACAAAAGAGTGACTAAAGGGACTAAACACATAGGCTTTCCCTTTATGAAGCTGTAACATAATGGACAAATACAGCACGAAATTGCTTTTCTTGTATTAACTATATTTTTGATTTTTGGAAAAGTGAACAGATCAAGGGTCAAATTAACTTATCATTTACCAGTGCATGATTAGAATCAAAGTGTGCTGTATATTCCTCTTCGCGACCACTGCTGAGCTGCATGAAGAATGCAGTTTTTCTCCAGGCACACAAAACCAAGACAAATTAACTTTCTTAAAAATTCAATAAATCCTAGAGCCTGGCAAACATTACTGATCTCCTTATGCTCAGCAGTGCTACTTAAGAAGGGAGATACCACTGTAATGGATTTTTCACAGAAAGACTGAAGTTAGTTCAACAAAGATAAAACAATTTGGGATTAATTAGCTGAGTCATGCAAATAAATATTCAATAATGAGCCACAAAAATTGTGTCTTATATAGTTAATATTCACACAACTTTCATGCAAAGATTATACAATTTATTATATTATTAAAATAATTTTTACTCATTGCCTCAGAAAGTTGAAAATATTATTTTTTTAGACCTTTTGCATTAGGATTTGAACTACACTAGCAGCCACCATGTCCAGCTTGCAAATACTCTCCAAATGCCTCCAACTTCTGGTCAGAAACTTCTACCACATTTTGGCTAACCCTAATTTAGTAGTTTTAAAGCACATATAAGATAAAACTTTGGAAGCTGTCACACTTCATCAGACTGCAAGGAAAAGCTGTTCCAAAACAAAGAGACCAGTGGTCCAGCCCAAAGACTGGAAACACATAAGCTGAAGACCAAGATTTCAACGTGATCAGTTCCTTGAATGGGGACAGTGTTGCAAAGCTTTCATAAGAATGGTTTCTCACAGTGTATGGTAATGCTTTTATTTAGAAATGGCTTTGAACATCATCTCTCCTAAAATATGAGACCCTGTCTCAGACATATCACAGTAAATCTTTGAAGAAAGAAACTTGCTGAGAGTGTTATATTCAAATTGTATAATGGGTAAATTTTATTCTCTCAAGACATAAATTTTAAGGGTAAATTTTATTCTTTCAAGGTTTCACTGCTAGTGCCTTTATTTTAGTTAGCTACATAAACACGTATTTTATCCTAAAGACATACTTTGCATTTAGCTAGGTGGTGATGAAATATAATTCACATGTATGTAATTACATACATTATATTGGGCCTTAGAGTTTTATCTCCTCAAGCATCCTCAGATGCTCATGTCTACCCATAAAAAGGTAAATCTGTCTTCAACCACTACGCCTTTACTCCCTCGGTTAAACAGTCTAAGGGCACCTGCCTGTGGTGAGAGCATCTCCTGAGTAACCAGGGGAGTGGGTTTGGGGAAACCCAGCAGCAGTGTGTCCCTCCACATCTGCTTGGTCACCTGAGGCAGATGATGCTACATCACTTGGGATCCCATATCAGCATTGCCAATAACAAGGAATAGGTGTGAGTTTCTTTCATATGAATTGTGTTAAATATGGAGATTACATGATCAGTAAATATTTCTGATCTGAGTCGGATGAATCTGCCCTGGAGAGTGCCTGAAACAGCAGTTGTGGCTTAAAATGTCATTCTGAGACTAAGCAGGCATTGAAAAAAAAGACCAGTAACCCGAGTCATGGCACTAAGCTTTCCCTGAAAAAATGCAAGATTCAGGTGCTGTTTGGGGTGGCAGATCTCTCACACAACTTGCATTTTTTTCCCCAAAGGTCATTCCCTGTAGGGCGAGAGTGAGGGGGCTTTGAGAGGCTGATCTGTGTCTCAGCAGTGCTGCTCAGGTGGAACTCTCAGTGTGCCCCCACTCTCATTTCCTCAAGGTCGGAGGCAGCAGACAGAGAGTGGGCATCCTGCTGAGCTGAGGGACTGGCCCCTCACTGCTCAAGCCAGTCTCTTGGGCTTAGCAGAGAAATTGGAGGTATTCAGCGGCACTTACATATTAAAGTGAGTTCAGAGTACCTAGAGACTGTTCAGCCTATGGTGCAAAACTCAGCAGTTTGCTCTGATTCCCTTGCCTTTGTGGCTGCAGTTAATAATTTCCTGGTGTCCCTTACATGGTGCCACTGTCTAATATAATCCAGAAAATAATGAAGTGCAGCAGAAGTCCTTCAGTTCCCTCTTGTGCTAGCTTATCCTTCCATAATGTAGCTGTTAAAAACTCCCTTTTTGTGTATTTCCTTAGTAAATATCAGACAAAAACCCTGCATTGTCCCATCACAGGTTTTTCCTGTAAGCACCATAGTTCTGCAAGGAACAACATTGGAGTGGACCAACAAGTGAACTGAAATAGATAAAATGATCTAAGGTAATTACCAATGTATATAGCAAATTGATAATTTCTTTGGAAGTTATTTTACTCACAAATGACATAAGTAATTTCTGTCTAATACAAGTGAAAAATGTATAAAATGTAAACTTTTCACTCTGTCATTTTACGAATTTTTGCATGGTCACAACAATGCTGTGATCAGTTTCTCCCATTCTATCATTTACTTTAAAATATTTCTATGTATGCATGCACGGGAAGAGGAATAAATCAAGATATTTCTGCACAACAATATAGGATAGGAGATGTTTTAAAAGATACAAAAGGATTTTTGGACTTTGAGGACAAACATTCTTGAGTAAGGCTTTTCTATTTGAAAGGCTTTTTTTTTTTGTTTTAAAAATTTACTGGCTAAATTGATACTTTAGGGCCCGGATGATAAAATCCAAGTACACTACAAGTGACTTATTGCTGCTTATCATCATTTGCTTTATTAATGGTTACAAACTCCTTTAAAACCCCCAGAGGCCTCCTGGGGAATAAACAAGCAGACATGGCTCTGTATTGCAAAAAGCTGTAGAAACTAAAACGTGTTTGCTACAGAGCTGCAGGTGAGCCTGGGGCGAGAGCACTTGGGGCATCCAACACTTCTCAGGGTGGACCTGGACCCTAGCAGACCATCATTTTGATTTAGTTTGACCTATTTTCTCTTTCCTTTAATTTCTATTTCAATTGGCTCAGTTTTACGTCTGGGATTGCAAGGTTCAGGGAGAGGTCACCTGTATTTGCCTCAACTATATTTGAATGAAAATCTCTCCGGCTCTGAAGGAGAAAGACTTCAAAGAGTTAATGCCTTTGAGACCACTGGATTAATGGATTTCAATTAAAGGTCTAGGGGAAACTGGAAAAAAAGGTGGAGAAATATCCAGCAAATAGGTGTGATAAACTGATTCCTGGAGGTGAAAGTTTTCTCTTCCTTGATTCTGGCTGTCTTGGAGCAGTAAGGGCAGGCTGCTCCAGGGAAGGGGAGCTGGGGGTCCAGGGTGATGCAGGGCTGGCCAGGGTTTTGCCAAGGGTCAGCTGAAGAGCCCAAGGAACTGCTTGTGGTAAACCCAGGAACCACGGTTGGGTGACAGGAAGGCAGATGACATTCTTCTCCCAAGTTGCTATGGCTTCTTACTGCTTAAATCACACAATTCAAATGCACAATGCAGTTGTGTAAAATATGCACGTCTCAAATCTATTGACCAAATTTTTTATTTGTTCGAAATATTACTTCTCTCTGTGTTCATTGAAACCACAACAGGTTATGGAGATCTGGTTTATTTACTGGTTTCAGGTTCTACTGCTCCTGCAAAGAGCTGTACAGTATAAAGGCTGATTTTTAAAAAAAGAAGAGATATCATCCCTGCAAAAAACCCCAGCACTTCTAGAAAACATGTTTAAGCAAAGCTTTGTTCATCTGTTTCTATCCAAAAAGTAGATTGCTAAATAAAATGAGATGTCAGGAAAGTCAACAAAAGGTTTTACCCCAAGTGATTTGATGGAATTTTGTATGGACTGAATGGTGCCCTCTGGGACTCTCATTCTAAAATATAATAAAGAGAATCTCTGATGTAAGACAGTTTTAGAACTCTGGATGGAGAGAAAATGTGGAGCTCTATAGATTACAGAACAGCATCTCCCCCAATCAGCCCAGCACCACTGATCCTGACATTTATTATACTGCTTTTATCTGAAAGAAACAGCATCTTGCAGCAGTGCAAATAGGGCCACTGTAATGCAGAAGATAATATTTATAAGGTGCACAATTAATGCTTTAATGTGCACTTTCAATTTTTGACAGATACCTTTCAGACTGAGAGTCCAGGTGTCTCTCTTGATTATGCCAATCCTCTATCCCATCTGAATATCTTTCTAGACAGATTTACAGACTATTTAGAGAGTGCACACATTACTTGAGACCTCATCAACAGTAAAAAAATTCAACTACATGAGCTGAAAAATGGGGTTTTTTCCCATTTTATATGCAATGAGACTGAGACAGTGCTGCACTGTAAAGGGCATGAGTGAAACCTGACCATCGCTAAAGGAATTAAGTCCCAATTTGAGGGAGAAGTGTGCTCTGCAGCAGAAAGATACAGGGCTGGCAGGCACAGAGCATCAGCCTGGGGTGTGCAGATCTAGAGTACAAAACTGTGGCTCTTCCCTCAGTGCTTCCAGTTTCACGATAGCTTCCAGCTGTGGGGAGTTAAAATAATCATCAAGAGACAAGCCTGAAAATGAGACTCTGGGTTGTCCATACACCTTTTCCCTTCACACATACACTTGCAGAAGGCAGTGAAATACGTTTTTTTCAAGTTATAAATGGAGGCTGGAAACAGCCATACTCGAGTCAGACAAGGGAGCAGCCCTACTGAGAACTTGTGGAGAAGGTTGTCTGTAGGAGAGGAATGTCACAGTAGGGATGGATGCTCCAGCAAGCGCCCGAAGTGGTGCTGTTCCGCAGGGCCCGGGGCTGGGGCCGGCACTGGCCGACATCCTTGTCAGCAACATGGACAGTGGGATCGAGAGCACACTGAGCAAGTCTGCCAATGACACCAAGCTGTGAGGTGCAGTCACACGCTGGAGGGAAGGGATGCCATCCAGAGGCAGCTGGACAGCCTCAGAGGTGGCCCTGTGCAAACCTTATGGAGTTCAACAAGGCTACGGGCTGCACCTGGATTGGGGCAACCACAAGCACAAGTACAGGCTGCTGGTACATGTCATCTATACCTGGAAGGTTCGTGTTTGCAGCTCCATGATTTTTCATGCCAAATCACCACATCCTCTCTAATTTTATGTCCTTAATGGGGCAAGCAACTTGGCCTATGCCTTACCTGTGACACCATATCCCACCTTTCTGAGGAGCTTCTCTGAATGGTACAGGTCTATTTTTCTGCTACACAGGGATACACGACTCTCACAGTTGGTGTTAGCAATATGTAGAATTGCAACAATTATTTTTTCTTTCTACTTCTTTCTGTCCACTTTTCCTTTTTCATTTCCTTTGTGAATGAGCATGGTTCCTATTTTGTGCTTTCCAGCGGTACAAATGAAATAATTAGATGGTGAAGAGGTGATTAAGCCATTAGACACCATCATTATCTTTCACAGAACTATGAAGATAAAACTATATGAGCCTTATTATCTGGTATTGTATTCACAGAATATACAAGTGTAATTGCAGTGAACTATGGTTATTTCATGGAAAGGTTTCAGTGGAAATATTAATGGATTGAGCAGTGTATTCAGAAAAGAAGGATGGAAATGTCATAGCATTAAAGATTAAATTTATTTTTTTCTGAGAGGAACTCAACTCTCTGAGCATGGTTCTGGAAACATTTTAATTAAGTCTATAAGGTTTTAATCCCTGCCCTTTATTTCACCTCTTTCAGACAACACAAGGAGAATTGTAATTGCTGACAACTTCTAAGTCTAAAAGATCAAAAATGCAACATTTCTTATGGCCAAGAAAGCAAAAGATTATTTGAAGGAATATCTATGTTCCTCTGCCATGAATTCTAAGAATTCTGCTGTTTTCTTTTAGGTAAGTCTCCTTCTGGGAATGAATAGAGTGACTCTTGGGGAATGTATTATATGTAAAAAAATTGTGACTCTACATTGTGCCTGTATTAAACTTATTTAAACCAATCAGCTGGTGAGGAACATTAAAATATTCCGGTGAATGATTAGATGGAAAAACATTTTTCCATTTTTTTTCTTCCTATCTCTTGCCCCTTCTGTCCTTTTAAAGACAAATATTTGTTATTATATTTTTAAATGAAAATTGCAAGCTTAGAAAAATAATTGTTGAAACAAATTCTGTTTCTTGTTTCCCCCTTCCCTGAATGTCACTGTTTATCTACAAAAGTGGGTCACATTACTTGATCAGTTAAGTCCAGAGAGTCATGCCATGACCCTTTCAGTTACATGTAGTCATCAAAGATCTCTTGCAGAGGTAATTCAGGTCTCTTCATTCTTCCTCTTGGAATATACATGATCTTTCTTCTAGGCATGTGAACCCATCCTAGCCCTGGCTATTCCCCAGCTGAACCTTCAGACAAGTGGCTGTGAATTATAAGGCCTATATTCAAATGTGTGGTGGGTTACCACTGGAAAACTGTGGTGATTTATGTAGGAACTCTTAAATACTCGACTTTCTAACAGGACCTTCTTTCAATTACAATGACTAGACTTCTGTCTGGTATTTACAGGTCTTAGAAATGTTAAAACAATTGTGCCACATCTATAGATTTCATATTACATCTGCCAAGGAATGTGCAAGTCCACCTACAGTTTCATTCCAAAGTTTCTAATTTTTCACTTTCAGTGTTTTCTTCCTGTGATGCAACTACCTGTGAAAAGACATTATGGCATTTTTGAATTCATACTTTACAAGCTGGTATTCTATCTGTACCGTCACTGTCACCAATGCAATAGAAGCTGTTTGGAATTTAGTAGTGACTCAGAGCGTGCCAGTGATTTTCAATTTCCCAGCTAATTAATTGCTCAGTTGCAAAATGTTATCTGAAATTTATCTTCTATGTTGGAGACACTTTTGTGCTTCTGGGATGAAATGGAAGTTCTAAGTGGTGCTTTTCAACTGTAAGACAATAAATATCTGTTATGCAAATGGGTGTAGGTACAGTGATGCACCACTGTGTTACCCACAGCCCGTGGCTGGGTTTGGCTTCACAGGGAGTGCCTGGGGCAGCCTCTGGCCCTTGTGCTCACACATGGTCTGTGAGTGGCAACGGGAATCATCCCTCACAGTGATAGGAGAGGCACTCCCAAGATATGCTGTATTGAACTTGAAATTGCTTTCACCAGTGAAGGAGTAAGAAGCAAGGTCAGAGAAAGGACTAGTACCAAGACTGAGAGGAGCATAGACAAAAAAAAGCCTTTTACATTCTACTAAGAATAATTTGGGGATGATAACCTAATTTTGTGTGATAGCAAATACCTACTCTTATTTTCTCTCTGAGACTTGATTATAAGCATGAATGAGAAGATTTATTTTAAGGGCTTTTGATTGATTGAGCTGGGGGTGGGAGGAGGTGCAACCTGTTTTAGAGAGTGAGATGAAAAACTGATCCAGTTATTAATAAGCATTTGTGTTGCATAAGCTTGGAGCCGTGGCTGCTGGCCTGAAGGCCACTCTAAGGGGCCACACAAATGTACTGGGACTGATAGACCCTGCTTTGAAAAACTGACCTCAGAAATTAGTGTCCTCTTCTTTTTTTTTCTCTGCCTTGAGCTGAAGTTGCCCAGTTGGGCAGCCTTCCCTGTGACTCTATGCTTCTAACCTTACTGTAGCCAGTTTAGAGGGGCCAGGTGTACGGGTTTGTACAGCTGTAAGGTCTCTCGGTATTTCACAGAATGGTAGAACATGCCCCCACGGAGTGTGGGGAGCCTGCCAGAGCAGGGATTGTGCTTTTGTGGTTGCTTGCCCTAAGTTAGTTTCAGAGCAGCCCATTGCAGTGTCTTGGCTTTGGGGGTAGAGCTTGATTTGTGCAAGACAAGATTTGTGCAAGACCTGCTGCACAAATCCTTCCGGCGTTCTCCACAGCACCTTTGTCAGAAGACAGTGTGCTGTGGTCCCTCTGGAGGGGGTGTGCACAGCAGAGGACTTCTGCTCCCTCCCTGGTCATCACAGCTCCTGCAGCCGGGCGGTGTCTAAGACTCATCAGCAGCTGAGAATGATTTTTTAAGGTTGGGCTCCAGTGAAACTGCTGGGCAAAACAGACTTGAAAATGAGCTGGTTAACCTTTGCACACATTCCTTTGTAGTCTTGTATCTGTAAGAATAAATGCTGGAGACACAAGTGCCTTGTGACATACAAACTCACCCTCATAGCTCAGTAAGCCTATTCTTCCACTGCAATGCAGCACTGTGAAGCCAGGATATATTTCTCATTCTCAAAGCAATGTTGAAGCACCTTTTCTGAAGCACCTGCTCTCTTTTTTTTCTTTGCTTTTCTTTTTAATTGACTATCTTTTGACAGTCAGAAACAAATTAATGCCATTTAAGTTCAAACAATCAAACAAACCCACCTCTTACACCAATATGTAGCTGCTTGAGGTGAATTATTTTCCACCTATAAAGAGCAGTTTCTATTTTTCCAGTGTGATGAAACATACTCTAAAATCGTGCTCTAGGTATTTTAATTTTTTTTTAGCTTCATATGTCTTCAGGAGATTAAACAGAAGAGTATCTGAAAGTAAAAAATCCAGTGTTAGTCAAAGATAGAAGGGCATGATTTGTGTCAAATTAATCCCCTTAATCTTTGACAGGTTTGTTCCTATAGGTAAGTTTTTCCCATTTCCATTTATGATGCTGAAAACATAAGTTGATATGATCTTAGTACACAATCCATGAGGATGTATCTTCCTTTATCTCAGTCACAGTACACTTTTAAGTTAAAAATGTGAAAAAGTGGAAGACAATGCATGAGAAGTGGCGAGCTGGTATCCCTGGAAGTCATTTGAAGGTTCACACTGGAGTATTTGGGCAGGACTGAGGTGCTCTGTGGCTCACCCCTGATCCTGGCTCAGAGTGTGGCTGTGCCAGGCTGGCAGGGAGGCAGAGCAGTGTGAGCCTGGCTGGGGGTGCCAGGGGCAAAGGGGCTGCAGCCACCACCCCTTCCCCCAAAGGCTGACATCAGGTACCTGTTCTGAACTCAGAGAGGAGGAGGGCTTGAAGAGGAGGTTTCCATTATGTCCTTCTGTAGGTAATGGTGGTGTTTCATTTTCTCATCATGATCTCATTTTTTGAAATCACTTATATATTTTCCTGATTTCTCTTTCACTACCATTTCCTTATTTAGTAGCATTAATTTATCCTTTTAAATTTTGCTTCCTCTCATCCATCTCGAGATTTCCTCCAATTCTCTCTGTCTTTCCATATCCCTCCTCTAGTTTAGTTTTAATTCTCTTTCCCAAGCTCTCTTCCCTCTTCATCTTGGTCTGTGCCTCCTTACTGAAGGCTGGATGTGGTGCTCCTTTCACACATGATATTGCTACAACAGCTTTGGGAATCCTCCTCCTCCATGCAGTCCCTTTGCTGGCTTTCCAGTTTCTCCAGTTACAGGCAGGTCAGACAGAGGAGAGTCTGTATAATCTCTCACACAAGTTACCTCTTTAAACTAAGCTCAGACTTTAAAAAGCAGGAAAAGAAGAAATAAGTTGAGCTGCAAAATGGAAGTTTTGTAACTTCCCTGAATTAAATGCTTGTATCTGCAACAGTATCCTAAAGCAGATTTGTAGGGAAAAAAGTAGGAATGAAGAAGCATGTTGTATTTCCTCTGAGAATTTCTGGCCTCCGTATTTCATTGTTTGAAAACTTTTGAGCCTGAATTTGCTTTTTGTGTTTCTCCTCAATGCATAGAGTATGCTAGTGACTGTGAGGCTGAGGAGGAAATGTTATGTCCTGAAGGAATCTCTGCACAGTTTAGCTCAGGTTTTGTGTCTCCCTGTATCTTTCTACAGCTCACAGAGAGTGTCAAGGGCAGTGATCAGTGCTCTGAACCATTTCCCAGGTGAGGAGAGAGAACATGATTTGGATCACTTCCATGATGCTTCTATTTCCATAAACTTAATGCAAAATTTTTGGAGATAAACATGGCAGGTAAATTGTTCCTGCTTCTAATCTCAGATATTGCTTGGGTTGCTGCTGCAAAAATTGGATAACCTTTTCTTTTAACTGCCTAGTTGTGGATGATTAGCCAGTTCCCACCTTTCAGTATCACAGCATGGCAGTGTGCCAGAATGCAGAAATTAGGCACTCAGTCCCTAATGCCTCCCATTTCCTCTCTGGCAACAATTTAGATTCAGCCTTTGCTGGCACTCTACCAGTGGTAGAAGAAAAATGTTAGAATCTAGGTTTTAAGTGGTTCCTGCTAAACTCCTGTGTCCTGTGGGGTTTTTTTCCACAACGTTTTTATTTGTTAAGAAGAAATACCTCATAATTATGTGTGAATCTAAATATTTGTTTTGTTTGGAAAAACATTTTGATTGTTACTATTAGAGCCTCTTGCTTCTGACCTTGGTTATACTCATGTATTTTCCCCTGTACTCACTAGACACAGAATGATTAGTCACCCAAAATGTACCAGCTGTGGGTTAATTTTTTTCCTTGTTTCAGTTTTCCTTTGTTCATCTCTTTGAATACACAAATGGAATACGTTACAGTATTCAGGATATGGTACAGTTTCATGGCAGGAATAATTTTGTGTTGTGTGACTTTTAGCATTTCTTTCACTTTGAAAACCTTTTTGCTGGCTTTTTATTTTTTTTTTAATTAGACAGGTGTCTCCAGAAACTGGTTTTAATTGTTTTGTTTTGGCACCTAAATTGATAATTACTGTCCTGCCAGGTGCTTTCAGATGTTGTTCACTCAAACAGCGCATGTACGAGTACTTTTACAACCTTGAAATTCTTCTGCTTTCCGCTGATCTAACCTTCCCAGGGTGCTAAAATGCCAATTAAGCCAGAACCCATGACCTATCAATCTAAATGGGAGAGACATCTCAGAACCCATGAAGACCTAGGCTCTCATGATACCAGTTTTATAAACTCCTTGGGGTGCGTGTAAATGCAGTCAGCCCTGCAGACCCTCCTGATGTTGTGCTGGCAGATGCCATTTAAAGTCTCAATCCTCAAACCCCGTTCTACTGCAGCTTTTAAAGGCAGAAATGGGAGGGAAGAACTGTCTTGTTGCACATTGGACTCAAAAGCTCTTTGGCTTTCACGCATCACCAGCTGTTGCAGCTGCCAAAGCCACAGTTTCAAGAGCTCTCTCCACCACTGTAGGGGGTAATTGGGGATCATGCAGCTGATCAGGATTCTCCAAGAGGAAGAGAGATCTTCAGACACATTCTTTCAAAACACCAGCATTTATTAAAATTTTGGTCACATTATATATGACATTGCAGGTGCTTGCAGATTCATGCACCAGAATGCTTTCCCTTTCATGCTTTTCTCTCTCTCAGTGAGTGCCAGTAATGTGAATACAATCATTTTCATGGACACTGAAAAACAGGCAATTATGGAATAAAAATACTTCTGCTTCTGCTGGCGGTGGGTGAAGTGACAGGAACATTAATTATGCTTGAATGCACAATAATATAATATTCAGGAAGTGAGAGAGTCATCTGGGCATGAAAAAAACAGGTTTTTTCTTCTTTATGATACTGTGAAATTGTTTTGGACATGGACCAAATCCACTTCTCAGTGATGCTGATGCAAATGAACAGAAATGATGTTTACTTGCAGCGAAGCGTTGGTTTGCATCGGTGTAACAGGAAGCTGGGTTTGCCACAGACTCCAACAGGTGATTGGAGATTTTCACCAGCTGCCTAATTCCATGTAAAGCAATTGGACAAATTGTCTTCCATATCTTTGAAATTTGAATTCAGCGCCTGAGCTGAACTGTGGTGTCATCTTACTGCTGAAAGAGCTGCACTAGACTAGAGAGAGATGCAGGCTCTGAATATCTTTGAATTTCAGGGCTTGAAGTCTGTAACCAAATGCCATGGTTTGAGTCTCCCTCAGTAGGAGGGAGAAGAAACTCTGAAACTAGGAAAACAGCATGACACTCAAATATAGCCAAGCAGCCAATAACTATATCAAAGTGAGTTAGAGAGATGCTGATCAGAGAGTTCCATCTAAAAAGCATACTTCAAACAGCTATTCATTTTTGTCTCATCCACATAGCCGTAGTAATTTCCCAAACCATCTTAGTTTATTAAAAAAATTGGACACTTGACAGTTTTTGAAGTGTGAATTGAAATGTACAGGGCAACTTTTATACCAATGAGTGGTCTGCAAAGATTGCAACTGTATCTGCCACCATGGTTTTACCGGGTGGCTTTTGAAAGTGCAGATAGTTGACCTCTGAACATAAAAAGAGAAAAGCAAAAGTGGAATGTGGTGGGATGGCCAGAGCTGGGTTATTTTCTTGGGTAACATAAGCAAGTCACTTCAGTTTGGCACAGGTCCTGGAGTTCTTGTGGGTGTTATGTGCATGAGATCAATTAATAAGAAATTATATGTTATTATAAAGTAGAGGTATAAGTATAAAAGTTTTTGTGGAGTGGAATGGCCTGTGGAAGACTACCCTATATGAAATGTTCCTTAAAGTATCATTCAATTAGGGCTTTACACTGCATTCCTGTGAGACCTCGTCTCACTGAATCACTTCAGAATTACTAAAATGGCCATTGTTTCAGCAGTTGGTTGATGCTGGGAAAACATAAATTTTCAATATATTCAATGCGGGTTTTTAGTAGGCATAATTTTAATCAGAACTGCTCCTCATTTCCAAGCTCAAAAACTATGATCCTGAAGCCAACTGGAGAAATGTACATTATTTTTATAAGGAAAAGATTAGACGAAAAGAAAAACAGTGAAAAATCTTGTCTCATTTATTTAAAGCATGTCTTTCCTACTCCATTTTGTCCCGGTCCTATCTTTTTTGCTTTCTTTGGGATTATAATTGGACTGAAAATGAAAGTAATTGGAACTGGTTTTGCAGGATGCTGAGAGTGCCTAGCTGACTGCTCCACCCAGTTATCTATAAACGAAAACAAAAGAAATACAAGATATTTTTCACTTTAAAAATTTAACAGCCGTCACAAATTAAATGTTTTCTCTATACAATGTCATAGCCTCTGTTTTCAAATAGTTTTCTGTAAAAGTCCTTTCAAATGCTCTGTATTCTCTAAGACCAAGATAATGCAAGCCTTTAGGAACAAAGCTGCTGATTCTGGCTGAACAAAACAATGATTTAAAAAGGTTTCTAAAACTGGTCTTGTCACATGACCTTTGAAGAAGAGACGAATATAAGGTAGACGATATAAATTACAAAGAGGGAGAAATTAAGATGACAAAGCAAGCAAAAAAAAATATCACTTGTCTAACTTGTTTTGGTGTCTTTGCTGAAGATCTTAAATGGCCTGTCAATAATAAAATTTTATTTAAATTTTTTCCCCCCAAGATGTATATTTGAGTAAAATAATGCAGAAATACTGAATGGTATAGCACTGAGATTGTGCTGTTATCAGGTGAGAATAAATGACCCCTCTCTTTATGCTTTCCAATTGCCTTTTCATTTTTACATTTTTTTATTATGTGGAATAACCTCTTAAAACCTTGAATGAGGCAGTGTTTCAATCACACACCAGCTTGTCTATTGAAAGGTCGGTCTATCTAAATGTCAGCCAGCTCTTCCTTTTGTACTTATATTAAATTCAGTGATTTATCTGGTGTGTTTCCCAGCAGATCTTTTGTTAGACAACCAGGTTTACAAAAAAGGCAGTGAGCTGAAGAGATGTTTAATAAATGGTAGATGGGGCTAGAGGATGATTTGGAAAAACAGTGCAATTTTCATAACTCTAGAAGATTGAGACTGCATATATTGGAGACTTCATTATTCCAGTTTTTGTATACCTCAGGTCACTAAGCCCCAAGAGCACCATGTCAAACAGGGAGGTGCTGCTTCTTCAACTGGTTAATGAAGCACAGAGGAAGAGAATCCCAAACCCACTGAAATCAGAGCAGTCTTAAGGAGTTGTTTCCTTGGGACAAGTCAGCCATTGGGAGACATCTCTATCTTTGGTTCCCTTTGTGGTCACTTTTGAGGCATGGGTCCTTCTGTCTGTGTAAATACCTGCCTTAAGGTGAGAGCAGCTGGATCCCTGATGTGTACTGTTCCTCTAGAAACAACCAAGTCCCACTCACACCCTGCCCCAAGGATTGCCCTTCCTTTACCGACAAACAAACAAAGAGCCCCAAAAGCTGGGTGGGAATTCGTGCTTTTTGGGTCAATGTAGCACCATGGTTTTGAAACACAACTGGAATTCCGAGTGTCCAGCACACAGAGAGCTGGCAGAGCTGGCATTTGCTGACTGCTCAGCAATGCTGAAGATGCAATGAAAACTCAGTTGCAAAATTCCATCACCCGCATCTGGCACATGACTAAGGATCACTTTTCTTAGAAATATCAAGGTCACGTACAGTATTTAACTGCATAAATTACAATTCTGTCCATTTAGGTACATGTATTGGGCTCAGTACTTGGCATGTAATGGAGCATCCTTCCAAAAGTAAGTGCTAAAAATCACATAATAACTAAGAGGGAAAAGTAAGTGCTTTTGAGGACCTCCAGAGGGAAATCCAATCTGCTGAAATTAAGGCATCTAAATTAGATGTCTGGTTCCCAGCCTGTGTAAATAGCTGCCAGATCACTTCATTTTGGCAATATACCCAGCAGAAAGTAAACAGCAATGACTCTGCCTCAATTAAGTTGTCTCTGCATTTACATACAGTGCATCTATACTACAGACTCTGTAGGGTGTCATATCTAGTCTTCAGTTGCTGCTGGGAAAGAAGATGGATTTCCAATAGATCCAGTATCTTATTTGCACTATCACATGGACATGTCCTGTCCCCTCTTCGATGGCACTGCATACTGTGTGGGCAGTGGAAGCACTCCCCCAGAGTGGTTCATCTCGACTACACTGAGATTTCTGCACAGTGGAGGTCTACATCAGCACTAGTTATGGTCAGCTGTCTTTACAGCCCCTGAGAGAAAGTGGCATCAAAAGAGTGAAATCCATTCACCCATTTCAGAGGTCTACATGAGAGTGCAATAAATGGCACTCTACAAATGTCCTTTCGGTCCACTGAGTATAAAGGGAGTCTAAAGTTAACAGCTCAAATGTATATGATTAAGTAAATGGATCCTATGCTCAGCTACTTATTCAAAAGCAAATCAATAACATAAATACAATGGGCTTTTTTATCATGAATACCCTGGGTCAATCTGTCTTGATATTTTTCTCTGTAAGGAAATTGTGTATTGAAAAATCAACAAATTATGAGTTGTTTAAATATGTGGTTTAAATAATTCCATGCCTTTCTGGAGTCATTTTGTCCCACTTAGCAATAAGAAAACAGTTACAAATATGTTCCCATACTCCCACTTATTTCTTTTATGTACAATTGAAGTTTATTATTTTATATTTTTTCTCTTTCATCTTTCAGCATGTATTTTCTTTATAAATATTAGAAACCCTAGGGTAGTAGAAAGGAATGAATTTAAATAGTTGATCTGGAAGTTTTACCCAATTTCTCTGTGTTTGCCATTCTAGAGACCCTTTTTTCTTTGGTTTTAATAATTTCTACTAAAAGACTTTAAATATCTTCTGGTTTTCAAAACCAAAATTTTGATTTTTCAAATTTCATTTGAGAGATGTCCTGTTGGATATTTATCATTCCCAACAAGCTGTTTTGTTCTCACTCCTAAACAAGTGAACCCAAGAGCTTTTAGATAAAATATAAAGGATGATGAAATTATATTCAAACTGCAAAAGAAATATAAGGTTGCAGGTAAATTTGGCATCACAGCCACAGATTTGGTCAAAGGAGAGTTCACATTTGACTCCTTTGATACAGCACACAAGAGTTCTTGTGCAGTCCTTCACAGTCAGAATTTATAGCCTATGTCAGTGAGCTGAGCTTGCTCTGGGTCTGTATGGCTCTTGTGGATTTTCCCCCTACTACTATCCCCATGGAATGATTGTTGCACAGTTTTACTGCTTTAAGGGGTAGGAAGTCTCTTCTACATTCATTTTCAGTTAATTGGAAGAGGACTGAACCCAGATGTGTAATGCTCTGGTACCACAAAATGAAATTAGCATCCTGTCAGTTATGGTTTTGCCCATATTACCTGTGCTAATCTCAGCCAGCAGCTGTTACTGCCCCAAGAAGACTTTTTCATGTCTGACACTTAATAACAATATTTCTCCAAATTAAACCAAAACCATCATGATTTCCAAGAATTTTCATTTGTAAACGCATTTGTTATATTAGAAATTAAATGCAATTTCTTTGCAAGTGGAAGTTCCAAGCTATGTTCAGCATTGTTCCACAGCTCAACACAAATATAATGCATACTAAGACTGAGCCAGCAAATTTACTTTGACCAAGGCTGTGCTGCGTGTAAACACAGGTCTTTATGTGCCCAGAGTTAGCAAACTAGCAGTTTTCATGCATGCTAAAGAAAGATTTGCTTAAAGAGATAATGTTACAGAATAATGAGCTGTTCCCACAAACCATCTGTTCTTCTACGCTAAAAAAAGACCTGAATCCAATTCCTTTGTTTTGATTAAAGGTTTCTTTGCAAATTATTGTTTCTGAACTTCAAAAACAGAGAATGTTTTAATGAAACCCAGGATTGGAAGAAAAATGTAATTATTTCCTGCATACTGTTAATAAATGAATGTTAGTTATCTGTGGGTTGTTAACAGTTTTAGAACCCAAACCTCCGTATTTTTGCTGTAAAACAGTGAAGCTATTATATTCATCCTGACAGAGAGCTCAAGAGAAACAGAGTAAGAAAATCCCATGGTAGAAGGTCTGCCATTTGTGAGAAGCACTACTTATAAAAAGATGCTTTTCTGATTTAGGAAAGGAACATGTTTTTAGAATACACTTTTTTTTGTGCCATACTTCACAAGCTATTTCAAAAAGCCTACCTAATTTAGTCATCTGGGATATGCTCCGTGCAAGGCCTAGAGTTCATAAAATGCAGGACCTAATCCTCCCTTGTTCTTCCAGCTGGTTGCTCTCTCTGCTCTCTCTCCTCAGCAAAACCCCTCTGCTGCCAAAAGGCCCTTCAGTGGGTCACCAAAATGTGCCCCACCCTGGCAATCGGGGGGTGTAAGAAGTAGGGTAGCCCACCAGTGACACCTTTCCTGACCCCAGCCATGCCAAAACTAGTCTGTCTGAGTCTATCACAAGATAGGCACATCACAGCTCTCTCTGATACCTGGGTCTGATTTTTAAGACACAGCCTGAGCCAGACAACAAATGTGTGAACTCCGTTTCCTTAGTACCCGTCTTCCATAACCCCACCATTTAATACCTCTATTAATACCCATTTAATACCCAAGAGTATTAGCATATCTAATAAAGAGGATACGCCTTGATTTGCTGATGAGTTGGTTCCTAGAAGCAGTGTGCCTCAAGGCACTAAGGATGGCTAGCAAGAAGAACCACTAAGCCAACAGGGTCCTTGCTAAGTCAGGTAAATCTCTGTACCCTTTACAAATTTACATTTCCTCCCTGCTTGCCCTTCACCTCTTCCATGAGTTGAGACACGGGTGGGGAGGACAGTTTTCCTCCTCTGCAGCATCTTTGTACTGGCTGATGGTACTATTCCTTTCTCATGTGCATGGTAGAAACTAGATATACTTCAGGAGAAGGTGCAAGAGAAACCTCATAATCTCCTGAGTATCTTGCATCTTGGCCTGTCTGATAAGACCTACACAGTTGAAGATTGCACAACCTGCTCATTGGGTACCAGGACCTGTGAAGGAGAGGCATACTTCCATTTTTAAACATTTACAACTGTTTCTGTCATAAACCCCAGCTGAAACAGCTGACGCCCATTGAGCCCATTATGTGAAAAATTTGTTCATCTGTTAGCTTGTAGATTAGTACATTAAATCACTGAAAATGCTTGGGCTGATCTGAATTAGGGCAGAGGGTTTCAGAATAATCACAATAAGATCCTTTATGAATGAAGAAGAGATGATTGTTACTATTTCCCTACAGTTATGAGCTGGATGCATTCAGCGCAGTAGAGTGTATTTTCCATCTCCGTAACGATGAGCACATTTATCTGGATCCCGTTGCCAGGGATTCCCTGGGATTCCCAGTGGTCCAAACCACAAAGGACAACAACCCTGTTGAGAGCAAGGAAGGTTTACAGTTATCAAATGCAGGGGGGTTTTCTTATGTCTGTAGATTCTGCGGTTGCTTATCACCCTCTGGGGGCCTTCCTTGGGGTCACAAAAGCAGCAAGGCTTTCTGTAGGAAGTGCCAGTCTGCCCAGTAACATCAGCATTCTCAGAGGATTACAGGATCTTTCAAGTACAGACCAGTCATCAGTATCAAATGCACGACAGAATCTCCTTCAATGTCCTGTTTCATTTAAGCTTTCTCCTCTGGCTTAGGCATTTTTCAGGAGATGTGAGCTCCAGCATGTCTTTGGAGTGCTAACAAGTATGTTGCTACCCCCTTCCTAATGTCTATTGTGGAAGAACTTCGTAACACTGTCTTTCAGTTTGTCTTTGAGGCTGGCTCATGGATCTATCTTAAAATGCCCATTACCCTGGAGTTATTCATAATCACATGAAATGTAATGCCAGTAGGGCTTCTTACCCTTTTTGTCATCACACAGTACTAAGGAAATTCCCTAAGGGTTACCTCAGCAAGTCCCCATCTTGGGAGCCATGACCTCATGGCTCTTTCCCAGGTTGGCCTTCAAAATCAAAAGATAAAAATCTACATGTTATCCAAGAAAAAGCATCAAGTTCTTAAGAGGTTGGGTTTTTTTAATTCTGGGCCACAAATAGCTTCTCTCTCACGAGACAGGTAAAATCCTATCATGGATCTGTTCTGACACCTTCAAGCTCAAGAAGTTCCATTCTTGGGAAAGAGGGTTACTGTAGAGGAAGTGCGACAGATTTTATCAACAACTTCTATACCATGGACAGCAGATTAAACAGCTGCACCATACTTGACTCAGCAAGATTTTCTTCCCCCGTGAAACCAGTAGGAACAGTTAGTCCAGATGTGCAATGTAGAGCTCCTGTCCATGCTCTTAGTTACCAAACATGGACACCTCTACTCTAGATAACATCTGAACACATTCAGGCCACTGATAACATGGGGCTCAGAATCACCTATTTGGTAAGCAAAGTCTGTCTGGGGTCCTAATCAGCCCAGGGTCCTCATCAACCTAGGGGTCCTATTCACAGCAACACTGCAGGTTGGTTCTTCATGAACTGAATAGAAGAAGGATTTGTATTGGGTCAGAAATTGCACTGTGCAAGTTCCCAGAGAGGCACAAATTTTAAAAACTGACCACACAAATTAAACAGAGAGAGACACTGGAAAACATCCAATTTTCTTGTAAAGTTAACGATCTTCTTTCAAGCTTCCAAAAATATACCACTGCTTACATACGTTGCTGTCAATTGCCTGATTTTTTGTTTCCATGCTAGATCCTAAAGCTGCACATCCTTAGCTCCTTCTACATCACCCACATCATTTTCTCTTGCTACTTCACCCGATGTACTTAAAAAAAACAACATGCCAGGTTTTCCCTTTAACAAAGCTGTCTTCTGAGTCCTGGTAAATGTAAAGTAGGATAATCCCCACTGAAGCCAGCAGTGATATAGCAGTGATATATCAGTGAAACCAGTGCTGTGAAGATAAGTTCAGAGGAGAGAGAAACAATAGGGCCTGAACCAAAACAGGCTTTGAACTTTGCTGAGAGCTGAATACCAACATTTCATAAATGTCTCCTTCTTGTTAAATGCTTGATTGCAGCACTGGGGAAAGTACGGTTGAAACAAAACCTCTGGCAGTGCCTGTACTAATAAAACATTCAAGACTATGCTAATAAGGCAGTCAAGGAGTCTGTTCCCCAGCCATGACAGCCAGTGGCACAAAACACCTTCAGATAACTCCCTTCTGTCTCAAGTGTGACCTCATCTATACTGCACAGAGGCACACACACACATATATATGTGTGTGTGTGTATATGTATATGTATCCCATATTATGCAGAAGTGTTAACTAGGAGTGTGCTCTGGACACCAGAATAAACTGTTATAGGAAGGGTGATATCAAATAAACAGTGTGAACAATATTTTAAATGTTGAGGTTCTTAGTACATTGCTCCAACACTATTTAGTTTACAAGCTCAGCTGTGACTTCAGAAAGCCTCCAAGTCAATCCCCTGCTCCAGTAAAGGATCAGCTCCACAACCTAAGATATTCCCCCAAAAAACTGCTGTTTAACCTCTTCTTCACAAAAAAGGTTGTATTGGAAACTCTACAGCTGCTCTAGGCAACCAAGTCCAATGCTCTATACACACATCAATAGGATTTTTTCCTATGGTCCCACTGAAGTCTCCCACTCCCTCATCTTATGCTCGTTATTACTCATCCTGTCCACTGAAAGTGCAGATCCAAATATAGACAATTTAGAGCACATATATGCCATGATTCTGGCCTATCACTTGCTTATATATAAGTGTGGAAATATGATGAAGTAATTCAAATCCATCATGGAAACACATTCTCTTACATGCCAAAGGGAAGGAGCAAGTGCTCTGCCATTTAATAAAATCTAGCTCAAAATACCATCATTTAAACAAGTCATCATAAGATAAATAAGCTGTGAATTAAAGCTCTCCACAGTTCCACCTAGAAAAAAAGATCCAGTACTAGAGTGCAGGAATGGTCTTTATTTCAGTGAAGCTCAAATAAAACTGGGAATGTTTGTTTTTGCGACTTGCTCATTTATAAAGTGCCTGTTGCCATAGCAGCTAAATGCTAGTAACAAACGTGCATAAACAGAAATTCTTATAAAAAATGTGTTGTAGTAGTTAATGACTGATTTTGTTCCTGTTCCTCTACTAAATTCACATGGCATGATCTGACACATGTGAGAACATTGGTCATTGGGGTTCCAAAAGCCATATGTAGGGACATTTCTATTTTATTCTTGCAATTCGCCTGAATTGATAGATATATATATATATAATACTGTGGAAGTTTCCACTGTCATTTGCACTTTAATAGAATAAATATCTTTAAGAATGTTTTGGAAATTTGTTATCTGGATGTATAAAGCACTCAGCTCTTGGGATGAAGGACTACATACACTATCAGTACAGAATGACTATAGTCTTGGCCTAATTTGGAAGTGGTGTGTTAAGGGATATAAAACATATACCAACGATCTAGAAGGTCTCCAGGCCAGCATGAGCTCAGGCAAGCAAAATGTCACAGAAATATGTCCCCTTTCAAAAGCCCTATGACGTCAGTCCTCTGAAACCATACCCAAAGAGCAGAGTGGGCAGAAGCATTTGCAGACAAGGAGTCTCTCGCTCTCCACTCCTGTGTGCATTGAGAGCCCCTCTGAACTCCTTCCCAGGACCATCTCTTTCTGCCAGACCCAGACCTGCCCTGCTGCAGTGGTAGAAGTGCAACTCTTCATAGAAATAACCTCCCAGATAAGTTGCTTATCAGCACAGACAGTTCTGGAAAGAAAAGGAAACAAGAAATGGCAATGAATACATCTTTAAGGCATTCAGGATGCCGTACATGGGACCGATTTCTTTGTGTGAATATTTTTTCCATCAAAATGTCATATGGGATATATTTGTTGAATATAAAGGCCTTTCAGATTTCCTATGACAGCTTTTTCCGGAAGCTTCTCACAAAACCAAAGTGGAAAAAAAGTCCCATCTGTTAAGATACTGGATGCATAGCTGGAATTGAGCAGAGGGCTGAAAGGCAAAGCAGGCAAGGAGAGGAGTGCAGCAAGGCAGCAGAGCCCAGGAGGCGCCAGGAGTATCTCAGTGTCTGACACCATTTTCTCTGCAAAACAGGTGGTAAAAAGATTTCTGTCTTTTTCTGTCTGTGACGAAAACATAACATTCAGAGCAGCCTGGTTTGGCCAGGTTGCTCACACAGCTGCAGGGTACCAATTTGTGACAGTCAGTCACTTCTCACCTTCCACCAACACTCCAAGCCTGTACTCTCAGCTGTGCTTCACAGCCCAGAAGAGCATCTTGTTAAGGATCCTGCTGCTGGGGTTAAAAGCCCATCTGTGAATGGCAATGGGCTCACAGCTGGGCGTGGAGTGGGTCTGAAACGACAACACCAATATTTGCTCAACAGAGGGATTGCAAGGCAGCTAGTGGTCTCCTGCTGAGCCTGGTAGCACAGCTGTGCTCAAGAGGGATTCAGCTGGTTGGCAGTGTAGCTGCAACTTTCCTAGGGGACTCTGCTGAGAAAACATGCCTGGAAAGTTGAGGTTTCCTGATAGACCCTGGCATCACTTCTCTGGCTGATGCTTTTTATGTCACTAAATTTTTCAAGGCATGTCAAACAGGAGAGTAAGGTTGTGTTGATTTTTGCACTATTTTGCATTATTTTGCATTATGTTGACCTAGGCAGGCTGTACCACAGGGACATGAATCCTCAGCTTATCCTAGAGGTGCATTAAAGAGCCAGGAGAGCACACAACCAGGTATTTTTGGTCCTAGCTTAACATATATATCCTTATAGACCACAGTGCGTTGATCCTGGATGATAGCTGAACCCCACTCAGCTTCTCGCTCACTCCCCATCGGCAGGAAACCTGAGAGATTTTGAAGAACAAAAGCCAAAAACTTGTGTGTTGAGATACTAGGTGAGTGTTAATAGTTTAATAGCTGAAACCAAACCTTCGCTTGCAGAAGCAAAGTAAGAGTAAAGCACTTTTAAATGTAAGCACTGCTCAGCAATAACTGAAACATCCTTCTGTTAACAAGGTTGTTTTAGTCAAAAATCCCAAACATGGCACTGTATGAGCTGCTGTGAAGAATGTTCACTGCATCCCAGCCAGACCCAGCACAGACCCTCATACACGTTTCTAGCATAAGTCCCTTTGCTTAGTCTCTCTACAGCTTCTTAGGGATTTTCTTTAAAATAATGGTGCTAGTAATGTTAGTTATGGCTTGTTAATTCAGCATTTAGTATCAAATAGAGAAGGCTTTTCCATCAGAAATACAGAGCTTTTTTCTTGCAGAGAGCTAACCAGCAAGGGGCTGTCATTCTTCGCAATAACCCAGCTGGAGACTTGTCCACCTCTGGCATTTTCCTTTAGTAGCCAGAACTACAACCTATAGAAGCATGTGGCTAGGAAGGGTTTTGGTTAGGAAGGGCAACATCTGCAATAATATCATATATCAGCTTGGAGATCTGGACTAAGGTGCACATCATAACTTTTAGAGACTCCACGTAATCTGATGAGATGCACGTTGTTTATTTAAGATGTAAGTGCAAATGAATTAGGTTTGACTCTGAATCATTCTGGCAGTAGTTTGGCAGAGGAAAGTTTGCTCATTTGTTGAATAACAATGAGCAAACAATTCACTCTACGGAGTTCATAGATATACATGAGTGATATATTCCAAGAAGAAGCAGTTTAAAATCACTTAATGCAGAATCCAGTCTTAGAGGCAGACACCGATGGGTATGGCTGATAGGTTTTTAATATTTGTATATAGAAAAATGAGAACTTTGTTTATTTTTTTGCTATCCCTCTAGTTACTCCAAGTTCCTTTAATAAGATTTTAGTATATGCACAGCTGGTTTCAACATATGAAGATTACAGAGCAGATCCTCCTGGAAACTATTCCCAAGCAATGAAAGGCAAGAAAGTTTTGGAGAGGAGCAAGTATGGAAGTCCCAAAGCCATGCCCAACCAACCTGATCTGCTTCTGGCATGGGATGGATGTTTCAGCAGGTGAGGAACAGCAGCATAAGTTGTTTAGCAAGGCCTTTGACACACACCCACAGTATCCTGTCATCATAACTGGGGGCATAAGAGCTAGATTAGAGGATGATAAGGTTGGTAGAAAATTGCCTGGAACTCCTGGTGTTGTGATCAGTAGGATAAAACCTACCTGAAGAATTCCTCAGGGACCAAGAGTGGGAGACCATCCAATGTCCTTCATTAATGACCTGGAGTATGGGACAGAGTTCTCACCACCAAAGCTGGGATCAGTGGTCCTTTTCCATGCAATGATCTTGAAAGTACATCACGTCTTTGAGGGACACCTAGGAAAGTATCAATGTCTCAAAATAAACTGAAACCTGATGATTTTACCAAATTTTCATTGGGCAACTGTGACAGTCATAATATTTTTATGTCACTTTTTTAGAACTGCTGGCTATGGTATATGTCTTACGTCATCTGATGTAATTGTAGCTATGCGGTTATAGAGGATCCTTTGAATCATTCACCATTTTTCCTAAAAAAATTTAAATGGAGGTATCTGAACTCAAAGCAGGGTCAACTTCTAAACCACATCAGATTATCTGCTATTACAGTTGTACGCAACTACCTTGATTTCCTTTTTGGACCATTTTCTGCACTTTGCTGTTTTCATTGCCCATGTAGCACTGGCACACTGACCCTAAGATCTTGCAAGGTAACACATACAAGAAATAAACTAGTAAAGCTTTTTTAATGTCCTGTCCTTCCAGGTGTCTGATGGGCTGCAACACTTGAAAGCTGTAGTTCCCAGCTAGACTCAGCATAAGTGGATGTTTGCACTCACTAACTGCAGTTGTATTGTCAAGCATTTAATGAGACTCTTGCTGTGATGGTGCATAGCTTTTTGTTGTACACCTGCAAGTCACTGGAAGGGAAGATGCTCACAGCTTATGAGAAATCCTAGAGATAGTCTGTAGTGAAGAGAAATGAAAAGCTCGTGTTGCTCTCTGAGCATCACACAGAGCTGAAAAAATGCTGGGCTGTGCTGGTGACCTCCATCGTGCAGTGGGGTGCAGAGATGCCAGCTCAGCCCCTTGGTTCAGCCCGTTTGCACAAACGCTACTTCTGCTTCTGGGCCTTTGTGGTCTTGCTAACCCTGACACAGACATGGCCAGACCAATCCCACGACACAATATCAAGTACTTTTAATTTCTCTCTAAAAGGAATAAAGTTCACTACACACACCCCTAGGGTATCTAGGCACCCATACAACTATTGTATTGTTGCAGCCGAGGGGTTGGTAGTAAAGAGGCTACAACTTTCTGAAAGTATCTCTGGCTGAGAGCTGCACGGCGAGGCCACTGCACACACACACACCCACACACACACAGACACACANCACACACACACACGCACATACACACACAGACACACACAGACACACACACGGACACACACACACACACACACACACACACGCTCACACAGACACGCGCACCCACACCCACACACCCACACACCCACACACACACTCAGACACCCCGGACAGTTTCCTCAATAAGTCGACGGCACAGAGTCAGGATTGGTCTCTGGGAGGGATTTATTCCAGCCACGTGCGTGGTGCGGGTCCAGGGAGGCAGATAAGGATGGGACCAGGAGAGGATGAGCAAAAGAGTGAAAGAGGAAGTGTTCAGGTTTTTTATATGAGGTCGGTGGGGGTGGAGAGAAAACATCAGGGAACAATAGTCCGAGGGCACGGGGGTGGTACACAGGTGGGGCGAGGGAAAGGGGAGCAGAACAAGAACAAGGCATCCTGAGAGACACCTTTTGGTCTCCCTAGCCCAGGGAGCATGGCCAGGGCACATCCAGGGGCTGCTGCGGCTACAGGCTCACAGGCTCCCACATTATATGGTTTGAGAATATGTTAAAGGACTCTGAAATGCATTTGTTGGAGCACATCACACCACTGTCAGGAGTATTTATTGGCTGCTCCCTGACTGGCTGTGGAGCTGGCAGGTGCTTGTTGGTGTACTAGAGCTTCTGCAGATGTTGGATCCACCTGCCCAGGACAGATTTCCATATTCTGACTCAAACCACATCATTGCTACCAGCCTGAGACATCACTGCAGAGCCATCACTAATGCCATGGAGGGTGTCCAGCCGATCTGGGACAAGTGACAACTCCCAGACTGTTTCAGGGTGTGACAACAATAAAGTATAACAGAAACAGAGACATTAGTGTGCCTTGCCTGACTTGGATATATTTGAATTACACCACAAACCCCTCCTAAACCTCCTCACAGGGTACGTCACATCCTGCAGACTCAGCCAAGACAAGGAAAGGAAGCATTGCATTTATCCTCTCGTGAGCTATCAAATGCAGGGACTGCCATCTCACTACCTTTCAGCACTAGCATTGACAAGGCTGCTGAAACAAACAAACAACTACCAAAAATTAGTCTCCTTTATATGGCTTTCCCAGTCAATTTCTGGTCCACTCCACTTAAGTGGGTCACCTCAGATGTATTTTTTCACATTCAAGCTGAGCAGGCTGTAACTGGCCATTGCATAATGCCCGGTCTCCTGGAGCTATTTGCAGCTGATGATTATTGCATTTCGCACTGTTTTGAGTATCTGTGCTAATGATTAACTCTTTTTTTCACTTCTGGGTGGATGACAGACTCCAGCCTACCCTTGGGAGTAAGATAAGCCATTGCTTCATGACCCGGATAACACGCCTTAGCTGGATGGCAGCAAAACCGAAATGAGGCATGAAGTGTGCAGCACTTTGGCACTTCTAAGCAGTGTAGAATACATTTCCTCAGCTTTGCAGCTTCCAGGGCACCACCAAACCTTTCCTCTCTCTGAATTAGCTTCTTACAGAAGGCTGAGGCAAGCTCATGTTTCCAGCCCATAGTGCTAAAGCACTTTATGGCTCGAGGCTAAGGATATGCAGAAAGCTTCTCACAGGCTCTTGCAGGCATGCAGATGGCTTTGCCTGTCTTTCTCCTCTGGTACAGCACTTTCACGATAAGGAGAAAGCTTGTCTGAGCAGAATCCACAAAAAAAAAATCACTCCGAAACCCTTGAAGAAATTTCCTGAGGGCCAGAGGTACATCACAGACATTTTTGCCGTCAACTGTATGGGAAAAGTTCCATGTTTCAGCTGTCTTTTCTGCTTCAGAGACAACAATAATTTGCAATGTTGATTAGTGCACTCTGGGAAAATCTTTAGGTAACACAGTGGTGAATATGACAAACTTTGTAATATAAATAAATATAAACCACTTGCAATCAAATATTTCATGTGAATTGAAAATATTGTATGTAATGGGGGGTTTTTTTGAATACACAGATGATTTCATAAACAAAAGATCATAAACCCTACATTTTTACTCTTATGGAAGCTTCCTTACTTGGTTTTTCATATAGATAGATAGATAGATAGATAGATAGATAGATATCTATATATATATATAAAAAACTGCACACAGGTACGTTATATGTATGTTTATTTTGACATACAAAATGGCTCAGAAAACAGATAATTTGCTAGTACATAAATATTTTCCTAAATGTTTCTATGCCTTATTACCAAGAGTCTTATGCTTCCCTCTGAATTCTTCTGGAGCAGAAAGGCAAGCCGCATCTTCCTGTCACTGCTCCCTTTCATAAAATCAAAGAAATCAAATGCCTTCACATGAAAGTAGACCAGTTGTATTTTGGACCTCTGGAAAAAAACCTGAGCAACATGGACAGAAAAAGATGTGAGCAATATGTTGCAGACATGCAACTCTTATGGATTTGACTAATTAACCATCTCACAGCAGAACTTATTTTTTAATTATCTTGCCACCAGGTATGCGTGGGAGTGGAGGGCACTGTAAGTTACTGTGAGAAGAGTTATCTTCATCCTGTATTTATATTCGCTTCAGTGTTTGCTTTGTTATTTTATTGTGTATTTTTGAGCTTCTACATCAGTGTTTTTGCAGGGCTTCAGAAGAGAGTGGGACAGTGTTTTAACAAGTTTTGTATCCTGAGCACCAGCCCTGAGCTATAACAAATATAAATTATAAAATGCTGTCAGCTGCTTTGGAGTACTGAGCTGGAAGGGCTCCAGCCAGCAGTGCAGAGAAGGGCCTCTGATCCTCGCCAGGGAAGACTCACAGTGAAGATGGCTATTCTCTGCTGTTCTCTCTCTCTTTTCTTCTACTCCTGTCTGCTCACAGATCTTGAGACTAAGGCACTTCTACCATCTCAATGCATTACTTAAAAAACACCATTTCTTTAGGAGGAGAAAAATACCAGATTTCCTCTTGTGACTTCTAACTTTCTTCATGAGTGGATCAAAAATTCCTCACAGAAGATCCCTCAGAGAGGACAGCCAACAGACTGGTTGTTTTACCCTAACAGAGTGTCTTGGGTTACTCCAAGTTTCCTTCTGAGCGGTGCAAAGCAAGTACAGATGAAACTGAAACTATAGGATCTTAATTTTAGTGCTCATCCTTTTATTTACCAGCAATATGGTTTCTCATACCCATCTGGTACTGCTGATGATGGGAAGCTGTGCTGGGGCAGAGCTGCAGAGAACACCTCTCCCCTGGAAGGCAGGGGTGGAAGGAGAGGCAGGTGCTCCAGGCTACCTCCTGCTTAGAGCTGCTGTCTGTGGAGGGGCCAGGAACAGCTCGGGCAGGTGATGGGCATTGCCGTGCTCCACTGCCATTGAGGTCAGAGAGAATCTGGAACTGGCTGAGTGAATTCCTCTGACAAATGCTCTAAGTAACTGTGTCTCAAAAAAAAAAAATCTGAAAGTATTTTAGAGTTAATTCCTGTCTGGATGTTGTAACCTTGAATCATCCTCTCTTATTTTACACTTTCATAAAGTGTAGAAGCCAACAATGGCCCCAGCCTGGGTGGATGTACAGCTGAGATGGAATTCTCTCCAGCCCCTCTGAAACTGCCAAGGAGGTGAAGCAAGACTCATGTTCATGTTAAAGAAATAAGAGGCTGATGTAACCTCTCTTAGGACTTAGAGAATCCCAAATCCTGGTCCTTTCCCCCTCAAATAGCTTCTGTATGTGATTACTGCATTGATGCATGCCCATGGGAGAGTGCTGTCTAGCAGACTGGGCTGTGAGTGTGTAAGACCAGGCTTTGTCTGAGCAACTGGCTTTGTCATACCGGCATCTGTGATGGGAGAGGCTCAAAGCTGCTGTCCCTCTTCCAGCCTATGCACTGTGCTGGGAGATCAGGGTATGTGACACTCCCTGTCTGAGAGGAAATCTGAATCCCAAGTGCTCCTCATCCCTGCTTTTGCTCCTTGCTGAAAAGAGAGTGCTAACCCCAGCTGCTCCAGTGCTGGTGTTTGAGTAAGGCACTTGTGATGTGTGCACAGGTGGGTGCTGAGCTGCTGAGCTCTGCTCTGGCAGTCTGCAAGGCCCCACCACTTCACACTGTGTAGGAAGCTCCTTTGGATGCTAAGGGCTCAGGAATGAGACAGAGGATGTCAACAGCAATATGGCATCCCTTTGGCTGTTGCAAGAAGAAAAGTCTTGTAGCATCTGAAGTATTTTGCTGTTATGGGTCAGTGTCTTGCAGTGCTAGCACAAGGAATCAAAAACTCTGTTTAGGTTGGAACACTAAGTTGCATTAAGATCATCAAGTCCAACCATTAACCCGATGCTGACAGGTCCCTCATTAAACCGTGTCCCTGAGTGTCACATTTGCACATCTTTTGAATACCTCCAGGACAGTGACTCTACCACTTCCCTGGGCAGCCTGTTCCAATGCTTGACAACCCTTTCAGTTAGGGAATTTTTCCATACATCTGATATGAACCTCCTCTAGCTCAACGTGAGGCTGTTTCCTCTTGTCCTTATGTTGCTTATGCCGGGGGTGCAGCTGTATCTTTGTGTGGCTGTGAATACGCTGCCTTTCCCCCACGATACACACATTGCTGATTCCCCACCTGTATCCTACCTCACACCACCTACCAGACCCTGGCTCTGGCCCACTGTGTTTCCTGCAGATAAATATCGTCCTTGAGGGTTTTCAGAAGCTGGAGATTCAAACAGCTGATGGATCAAAAATACTGAAGACATCCGCCTTTCTTTTTCCTCGTCTTCTATTTGAGCTAGCAGAGCAAAATCCACTGCTGCTATGAGTTCTTGGCTTATGCAGTGTGGAATACATTCCCCTACAAAACGTCAAAGTGTTTCTTGAGGAAAGCTCAAGAAAACAGCAATATTCAATGGTTATGTATTAGTTCTTCAAAATAAGAAACACTGGTTTGTTTTATTTTTATTTTATTAACATTAAATAAATTGCTGTGAAAGCAAACACATTGTACAAAGATTGCTCTTGGCTGATTTACCAGTGAAAGTGTTTCTAACTGCACACTTGCATGTAAATCCAAAAGCAACCAGACAGTCTAGCCCCAGGCTGGGAGCTGGTTTATAGGCCCTTTTGAGAGGTAGTGGCTGTTGCTATTGCAACATTTAAACCATTTATGAGACAAATGGCTGAGATAAAATACAGGTATCACTGCTTTTTAGAGCTGTCAGGATACTTTTATGCCTAAAGAGCAGCTCCTTACAGATAGTTTGTGGAGGGTGTTTGCTTTTGAAAAATTGGTGTACCAGTCTCTCTATCTCTGATCCCATTCACCCAAAAAGAGGCAATAAAAGTTTGGTGCTCTGAACAAAACTTTATTCTTAATTCATACCGTCTCTGTTGTGTGATCTGACTTCTGAAACAGCTGGTTTTGAGGGTACCACAGAGTACACAAGTCATCAAAATTTTCCTTCCATCATACCCCCTGTAACAAAGGGAAAAGGCTGCAATGGAAACTTTTTGTGATGTTTCTTCTGGAAGAAATGGTATAACAAGATAACAGGAGATTTTGCCTCTTGCAATCTCTGCCTAAGGTCAGAGCTATCTTTGAAGCCTGGCTTGGAGACATATCCCAGCATTGGAACAGGCAACTGCTGTTCTGCTGTCTGCTTTCAAATATATGAGATACACACACGGAAAAAAATGCTTTCACTTCTATCAATGAAATTTCTACAGGAGAAAACTCAAGTCCAAGGCCTATGAATCTCACAGGATTTTGCGTGATGGAATTTGCCTAGGGATGATATCTGAGACATGAAGGACTATAACTGAGACTGAGGGCTAAGTGCTGATCTGTGCTTTTTATTTAAATAATGCTCTGCTCCCTCTTGTGTGTTTGGTTGCTGATTCTCCTCACTTGTAAGACTAGTCATTGCCATTGATTCAGCCATGCCAGATAACCTCCTCCCAAAACTTTGCCATTCATGGTCTCCAGAATAAAAAGAATTTTATCTATGTGCCTAATGGAGAGGATGAGAAGACTTGGACTATGAGCCCATGGAAGTCGTCAGTCAGATTTGCTCCTGGTGCAAAGGGGGAGGCAGGAATAAGTGTTCACCTTCCCCATGGGAAGTTCTATATCAAAAACATTTTAATATCTGTTGTGGTGGTTTCCACTTCTGGCTGTCCAGCTGGGCATCATAGAAAAGACAAAATGCTTTCAAAGGAACCCTTTAAGAGAGACAGCTCTGTTTGAAGAAAACAAAATGACCGCAACAGCTGTGTCTGAGAATCAGCCTGATGCCGGGCTAGTTAGTGAGGCAGATACAGGCTGGAAGAGGAGGGGTAGAGCAACCGTGAAGGAGATGCTCTGAAAGCCCAGAGGTGCTTTTCTCCTAAGCACATAGCAGCAGAACATGGTTATACTGAGGAGTGATAGCACTTTCTGCACGGTGGACAGGCTGTTCCTAGCAATAATGTGCTCTTAATGGGGAAATATCTTCCATCAACCTGGAGGATAGATAGGTGGTTTTGAAGAAGAAAGAAAGAAGATGATTAATGGTGATACAGCAAAACTATAAAAGGTTATTGAGCGGAGCAGAGTTACAGTCTTTGATCTGTGTCACTGAAAACTACTCTCTAGGGTGCTTCCTCAAGCAATTCACAGCAACCCCAATGCAGATGACAACAACTGAGAGCAGAGAAAGGGTGCTTTCAACAGTCGCTGTCTCACTTTAACGAGACACATGCCTTTTAAGTGGTTTGGACACTTCTGAAAATAGTGTCTGTTTAAATGCAGACATGCTAACACACCGTAATGGGGATGAGCTGATCCCTGCAGTGTTTAAAATGGGATTCAGCCTGGCAGCTGTGCTGCTCTGTCACTCGAGAGGGCATCCTGCTCCCTACAGTACTTTTGCAGTGTGCCCAAAAGGTCAGCAGCTCGGTATGGGTTTATAGTGGTGGTGGTAGAGGTGTTTTGGGCTTTTTAATTACTATTTTTTTTCTGTATTCCTCCAAAAATACTCTGCTAGAAGCCCCATCTAGCTCAGAAAAAATGTGCAGAGTTTCTGCAGTAGCTGCTGTGTACCAGGGTTATCTCTCCTATGCTGCACTGTACTGAAGAGCTGTTAGTTAAAAATGGAAATCACTCATGTTCTTTGGCTCTAAAATTGAATTTGATAAAGATCAAGAGACTTTGGTGATTAACTAAATAGGCCAGTTATTCAAAGGTAGCATTCCTAAAATAAAGTATACCAGCACTTTCATGTATAACTGGTACACTTCAAATGCCATTCATGCAGGGAGAGAGTGTTAGTGTTGGACCCACCTTCTTGCCAAGAGGATGATGGGGGACAAGGAATTTCATGGGGATTTTGTGCAGTAGGATGGATGGAGTTCAAACTCTTACAAGCTCCTTTATTTACTTTGCTCACCTTCAAGAAAGATTTCCTTTAGCGAACAGGCAAACAATAAGAGCTAATACAGCTTCTGGATACAAGAAATTATCTGCTTCTGGTGGTTATGAGCATTGCAAATTACTCATGGAAAATTCAGACTGGAATTAGTGAGTATGCTGTGACTGTTTCTGAAACTGTTCCAAATGACCAACATTCCTGTGTAGTTTCTTTCAGCCCAGGTTTTAAAGCATTTTGCAGACATTAATTACTTACACCTACCATGTGGCAGGACAAGAGAAGAGATAATGATGCGAGGAAAAGTAAGAACAGGATGAGACAAGTCTGCATGATTGTTAGAAGACACCCTGGCTAGGCTGAGTCTGTCCCTAATGCTTTGTGGACTTCTGTAAAACAATGCCAACTTCCAATTATTTTCAGCCGGATTCCTCAAATGATAACCGCTTCAATGGCACTGTAAACATGAGTGAGACAAGGACAGGAAGTAGAGTGGTCAAAAGATGTAATTAAGAACAATTTTCTCTTGAAAAATGTAGCAACTCTGGGCCCACTTGTAGACAGTTCTTTAGCAAATGTTTAAGTGATTCATCTATATGGGAACTGCAGGTCTAAGTAGCCCTAATTGCTCTTCATTGTCCCTGACCCAATTATATAATTACCTTTAAAGAGTCATTTATTTACTAAAGTGTCTTCTCACTTTTAAAAACCCTCATAAATTAGTGAGTGAAGGGAGAGAAGGGAATATCCTCTTTACAAATTAACCATGGCCAGAGTCTCTGTACTGAACGTCTGGGAGCCGAAATGATGTCAAATAAGACTGTCAAACGCTGGGGGAGCTGCGTTATCCTCCTGCCCAAAGGCAGAGTAATGCCATGTGCCTGAGGCATTGTCCTTGTCCAGTTCCTTTCCGACCTCTAGTAATACAGACCATACAAACCCCTTGTGCAACCTGCTCCCATCCTGCATTAATTTCTCACTCTAGAAAGCTTTTAGCTATTGAAAACCCTCTTGCTGTAGCTAGAGTCCATTAATTAAGTTTTCTACCACTGAGCACAGTGAAGAACCTGTTCCCTTCTGTGAGTGCTGATATCTGTCCCTGGGGCCACAGAGCAGTAGTGGGTTTCCTTTGATGGCAAAGCTAGCTGAGAGCAGCTCTGCTCTTCTTGCTGTGGGGTATTACCCTCTTCCCTTGCTCCTGCCAACCCCTGCCTGCCTGAGGCTCTGCAGGGAGTTCAGCGCAGTGCCTGAGAGCTTCTTCTCCGGTTCTCTTACAGGGGCTTATCTAAAGATAACCTCAGACCTGGAGCCCAGCTCAGCCCTTGAGGTACTGATACCAAACTGCTGTGGAGAGGCCAGGGGCTTTCCACCCAAGGAAAACACTCCAGTGTTGATACTCTGCCTTACTCCAGCTCTATCAGTCTAGCTATGAAGTCTTTGCAGCTGCATTACTCCTCGAAGCACAGAGCCCAAAGCAGTTTATGACTCGTTAGGTCCCATAACTCCTCAGTGAAGTGTTAATTTTTCCATATGTTGAAAGACAGCACAACTCTTCATATTTCCTAGCATGGCCCCAGATGTGTCTTTATTTCCATAGAAGTGGTACAGACTGATTTGCATTCAGTTTATCCTATTGTATCTAAATACGTGTATCTTGACTACATCCCTGTATTCACCCTAAGTGCTCTAGAGTGTACAAAGCGCAGTTGTTCTTCTCATAACCTCTGTGCAGTAGTTTCATTTCTTCCTGAAATGAAATCTGTACTCAATTTCACACTATAGAAAAAAAAAAAGTCCTAAAGAAAGTCTGTTTACTTTTTAACTGAGTCTCTTTAATGTTGAGACCAGTGTAAATACTCTACTGGAAACCGAATCAATGTGGGGATTTTTTTTTTCTGGGGTAGTTTTTTGGTTGCTTTATTTATTTTTGAGTTTTGGGGGTCTTTAGGGGTTTTTTGGTTTTGTTTTTGGGGTTTTTTTTTTAAACATGGGGACAGAATTTGACTTGCTAAAATGGTTAATTATAAGGTACATAATCCATTCATCATCGTTCTCTGAAGTACGCTCCTGTTGAGCTTGCTCCTGGAGCTGTGAGGAGATGTGTGGAGATATGCTCAAAGCCTCTGGCCTCCTGCCCTGCCCCCCAGAGTGAGGGCAATGATGACATGTCACTGGCAGGATGCATTTCTGCCCCAGGGTGGATAGCAATGGACAAAAATGGTAACAGCATATTTTGATCCAATGTCAAGGTGCATATTTGGATGCTGGGATCTGGCTTATTGTTCTAATTTTAGTAGCAGAGATAGGAGCAGAACAATTCATTCACCCTGATTTATTCACATTGCAAAAGAAGACAAGTATTTAAATAGATCTACTATTCTTTCTACTCTTGTGTAAAGATCTCTCCTTGGTTCTCGGAAGATTAGAAATGAAATAAAGGACCTAATTTCACATCAGTGTTTCCTCTATGAATTTATTCAGCAATTCCTGATCTTTCACACCTGGCCTACAGTGAAAGTCCATTAACAATTTCTGATATATGCTGTTGTGAAACCTGAACTGTGCACGGTACATTTTGCATTCTGCAAAAAAACTGAAAACAAGAAGGACTTCAACAGAGAAAGTGACATCATTCATTAGGGGGAAACAGTCTGAATGATTCTGATATCTTAAATAATTACAATTGTGAACCTCTTCAGTGAGACACTTCATATTTTAGCAACTAATAACATTAAAATAGAGGCTCATTAAGAATTGTTGTTTGTAAAACTGGCAATCTTTAAGGATGCAATTGAAGCAACACAGAGAAAATGTCTCTTTTCCTCTTTGAGGAATAACAAGCTGATGGAAGATGGTGGCATAAACTTAATGTTTTGGGGTCAGGAATACTTACATCATATAGAACACAACCTTTAATTGTATTCATTCAGGGAAGGTCTTAAATGTGTCACTTAGTAGACTATGACCATCTTAATTTTTAAAATGTGGAGAAAGTAACAGCTCACATCTCTTATCCATTCACAGGCATAAACCAATGAAGATAATGTTGAGACCTGTGGGAAGGATCGGTGCTTATAATAATAAACACTAATCAGTAATAACAGAGCAAAGTAATGTTTCTTGACCTGAATCAGTGAAATAAGATAAATTTATGAGGTACCTGTCTGTATAAATTATTGCTCTGTAAAATCTCCTGAGGCTGGCAGAAGATGAGTACAGCCACTATGATGCTTCAGGAATTCATTCCCATGTCCATCCTGTTCGCCCATTCCCTTGTCCCACAAAGGAAATTATAGTAGATAAAGTATCCCAGATTTCCCAGTTTTGTGTGTGGGTGCCCTTGTTTGTGCAGTTAGATGAGATCAGTGGTTGAAGAAGTTGCTTTGATAGCAGAGATTGGCAAAGTGTGGTCTTACACCTACAACCTTCTTGTCCTTACCCAACCTTTTTGAAATACCTTTTTCCAGGAGCTCTTAGTTAATTTGAGCCATCTTTTCACTTTATTTTTCTTAGCTACATCAATTAGGTAAACTGAACGAAAAGTTTGTATGAATAAGAGCTGAGAGATCCAACCAAGCATACCTTGTCAGTAGCATCCTGGGTAGCTCTGAGGAAGGGCAATTACTAGGATCAAGTCTGTGCTTTGAATTAGCCATAGGGTCCCAGACTATGCCCTATGCTGGCAGCCCAGCTACTCAGCACCCCAGCCAACCAGTCACCCCAACTCTGTGCATTAGCTTTGTCTGGGTAGAATAGACCTCCTTGAGCCCCACTGAAACAGGACAGCAAAAGCCATGTCTGATGTGAGAACTGAAGCAGTTTAGTATTGGAGACTGAGCTGCTCCAGCATGTTACATCCCTCAGCTGCTCTTACAGCAGTGCCACGTGTGGTAAATCCCTTTCTATTTCACACTGAGAAATCAAGTGGCGATTTTATGACACTGAGTTTCCCAAGACTCTTAAGTCCTGTGGATGTTACATAAAATGGGCTAAGAAATAAGCCTACTTCTCCCTTCTGAGAGTTGGAGTGTTGTTGACTTGTGAGTGGGATCAGGAGTGGTGGGTGTTTAGTATCTGACAGAATTCAGCCCATCAGTGAAATCTGATTGAAAGAAAGGGGGCAAAGTGCTTGAGATTTGATCAGAACATGCAGTGCAGGGCCTTTACATCCTGCCTGGTCTTCTTTGTTTCTCTTGTATTTCTCTGACAACCTCGAACTATGCTCAACAGGGGAGTAGGGTTGACTTTTGGAGACTATCCAGAAAATTTCTTGGTATTTACAAAACTAAAGCTTAATTCTTAACTGCAGTACTTGGTATTCTTTTCCACATCTACTGAATTTCTATGAAACAGTCATACTAAAAGCTTTTAGGCCAGAAAGTAATACTTGCAAAGAATATAATATGGAAAACAATTCCTAGACTTTCTGTAATGGTGCTGCTGCATGTGGGGTACTGGGAAAGCTTACTTATTTGGGGAAGAAGAATGAAGTATCTATTCTCTTTTAAGATTATTGGAAGTTGAGCAGTACAGTTTGCTGTCATAATTACTTACATTTAAATTGTAGAAAGAAGAATTTTGTAAACATATTTGTAGAAAAACCTTTATGTTACTTTCTTAGCAGTTGATTTTGGACTTGACTTCAGACAAGGTCCGTGGCCTGAATGCAGCCAAGTTTTAAGCCCTTGTATGTCTCCTGTGGCAAACCAGCACTTCTACGAATATATTTATTTGTCTTGCAGAATCCCAAAGAGAGTGTTACATTGTTCTGGGTATGAGTAAAGTCATGCTTCTGTGAACTTGACATTGCCTATATACAGCCATACCTTCTAAAAATCTGCAGTGTGGGAACATATTTATTTTGTTAATCTTGGATGTCTGGTGGGAATGATTTGAATGCAAGTTATACAACTAAATGTCTTAAGTGGGAAAAAGATGATGGTTTTACATGATTTGCCAGTGAAAATTCATTGTCAAACTGTCCTGCAGCAATAAGAAAACCTTTTGAAAATATTTAATTTTTGGTAATAACCTAACAGGAGTTTATTCTCTATTTGGGTGCTTAAACAAGGCTTAGTTTGAGTACGTTCTTGGAAGCCCATTTATTATTCAACATTTTTGTTCCCTAAACCAGACTTCCAGACTTCCCCCTTCCACTGTGAGTTGGACTTAACCCCACCTCATTTACACAAATATGCCCTCAAAGTTCCCATGTGCTCCAGATGAAGCTCTGGGGGTTTGGCAAGGTAAATAGAATTAACCATAGGGTCCATTTGAGCTTTCTATGTGTTGGAGTAAGTGTGAATCTATAGCATACTTTCTTTTAGGAACAGGAATAAAGTCCCCATCTCATGGAAGACTTGCATTCTTTTTGGTTGCTCTTTGTGGCTGCCTGTTCAGTGCAATGATATAGTAAAATGAATGTATTTAGTGAAATTATGTACTAGTTTGAAAACAAACCAGTGGGAGATCACAAGTCTGAATTATAATTTAATAGGAAAATTAAAATAAATGCAACAGTACAAGAACACTGACAGAGTCAGGATAAAACCTGACACCCTGTTAGTCAGGGTGGTGGTAGCAGTCCAGATGAAGTGGTCCTGTTGAAGCAGTGGTCTTGTACAAGGGTCTGGTCTTCACCTGACAGTCCAGTGGTAGCTCTCATTGTCAGAGAACCCAGAAAGTAAGGACTGCTTGTGTAGTTCCAAACCCCATATTATATCCAGGCTGGAATGCTTGGCTCCTCCCCCCTGGGTGGAGCATCTCACAATGGGCTGATGTCATTCTGTGAGTCACGCAGTGGGTCCTTGATTGCCCATTGAACAGAGATAGCCCCTGGAGGGAGATATCAGGGATGAGTCATGGTAGGAGATAATGAACACTGCCCCACATGCTTTAACAGCTTGTGAAGATGATAACAGAATACATACTATTGGTTACATCTTACATTGTAACCTAGGACAAATTACACTGCTGGCCTTCAGCCCTTTCTGTAAGCCCTGGTGCAAGGAGACTTCCAGATACTTATACTTGCCAAGTAGTAATGAAATTAGTTCATAATGTGGTGCTCTAAAGCAGTTGGCTCCACAAAGCCATTCAGCTGACCGTGCTAATGTAATAGGAACCATGAAAACTTGTCTATATTTAAAAGTGAATTTGCAAAGCAGTTACCATGGAGGTAGTTCATAGAATCATAGAATGGTTTGGGTTGGAAAGGGCCTTAAAGACCATTTGCTTCAAATCCCCTGCCACAGGTAGGGACAGCTTTCACTAGACCAGGATTCCAAAGCCCCATCCAACCTGGCCTTGAAACTCCGAGGGATGGGGCACCCACAGCTCTGATGTTGAGCACATAACTGTCTTTTTGCCATCTCCAAGATCCGAAAAAGCTCAACACCTCACTTCCTTCTGGTCTACTAAAACCTGACAGGATGCTCAGAGGAGCTAGAGAGGGTTGTTGACAAAGCTGTAAACTAGCTTGGAAAGGAGAAAAGGGACAAAACCAGGCTCACCAGTGATGAGCAGTGGGACTGTGTGCCAAATCTCGAGGAAACGAACACTAATGGAACCCCTCAAACTGCTTCACAAGGTGTTGGCTACAATGTACCATACCTGAAATTTGCCCTCAACTGGAGGACCATGACTGCGAGAACGATTAAATCCCAGCAGACCCTGAAATTATGTGGGATCTACTGCTTCAGCTGGATCCCTACAAATCTCTAGGGCCTGATTTGATTCATGCAAGAATCCTCCAAGAGCTAATTGATGTCATCACAAATCCTCTCTTGATGATTTTTGAGTGGTCTTGACAATCCAGAGAGGTCCCAGATGATCAGAAGCTGGTGAACATTGTCCTGATTTTCAAGAAGGGCAAGAAGGAGGACTCCAGATCTCACTTCAGTGCCTGGGAAAGCTATGCAGATTATTCTCGGAGGTACTGAAAAACACCTGAAATGTAAGACTGCCATTGATCACAGCCAGCACAGCTTCACGAGAGGAAAGTCCTGTTTGTCAAATTTGATTTCCCTTTATGACAAGGTAACCCACCTAGATGATCAAGGAAAGACAGTTAATGTAATCTTTTTGGATTTCAGTAAAGGTTTCAATACTGTCTCCCACAGGATCCTTCTGGACAAAATGTCCAGCTGGATAAACACATCATGGGACAAGTGAGCAACTGGCTCATGAGTGAGGCACAAAGGGTTTCAGTGAATGGGGTGGCATCAGACTGGTGACCTGTCACTAGTGGGGTTCACAGGGCTCCATCCTTGGCCCTGTGCTTTTTAACATCTTCATAAATGACCTGGATGCAGGACTGGAACGGATACCGAGCAAGTTCACAGATGATACAAAACTGGGAAGAGCTATTGACTCCCTCAAATGCAGGGCAGACCTGCAGAGAGACCTCAACAAATCAGAGGACTGGGCAACCAGATGAAGTTCAACAAGAGAAAGTGCAGGATTCTGCACTTGGGAGGAGGCAACCCAGGATGTGTGGACAGACTGGAGAATGAGACACTGGAAGGCAGCGCTGCAGAAAGGGACCTGGGGGTCCTGGTCACTGGCAAGTTGCACATGAGTCAGCAGTGCCCTGGCAGCCAGGAGGGCCAGCCCTGTCCTGGGGGGCATCAGGCACAGCATCGCCAGCCGGGCAAGGGAGAGATTGTCCCGCTCTGCTCTGCACTGGGGCGGCCTCACGTGGGAACAGCCGTAAGTCGTGTCAGGGCAGGTTGAGGGTGGATATTAGAAAAAGATTCTTTCCTCAGAGGGTGTTTGGGCACTGGAAGATGCTCCCCAGGGATGTAGTCACAGCATCAGCCTGACAGAGTTCAAGAAGCTTCTGGACAATGCTCTCAGGCACATGGTGTGACCTCTTGGAAATGGTGCTGTGCAGGGAAGGGATCTGGACTCAATGATCCTTGTGGGTCCCTTCCAACTCAGCACATTCTGTGATTCTGTGATAAAGTGTCTAAGCTCTCACTACCATTAATGAAGATCTAGCAAAAGCAATCAGTGAACGATTCAGCTGACCAGCCACTACGTACCTACTTCATGGTGAGCTGAATTGCTCTTCAGGCACCAGTGGTTGTAATGGGAGTGTAGGAGTCAAGTAACCCAAAAGTACCTAAATTTAAGTAATTTTTTTCATGCTGATTCTTGTAATTGATGTTCCCTAAGCCAAGAGCATCAGACAATTTTAAAGAGTGTTTTGTTTGACCCATTTTAGAAGTCTGCCTTAGGGTATGCATTAATTTCCATTTATCTAACAGGAAATTAAGTCTATAGCTTTAAGATAACCATGAAGTTAAGCAATCCTAAAAATCTCCAGTTGATTCAATTCCCATATAGTTATGACCAGAACCTAAACCAAGATAACAGTTTGAATATATGTTATCTACTACTTCAAAAAAGACCTGGAGAAAAAGCACCATCTGCATGTATAACTTCAGGCTCAATCAAGGGCAGAAAAGGTTTTTGTTTTTCTCCTATATCCATATTTAAAATTAATTCTGTTTTTCATAAAATACATAATCAGTGTTGTGCTCATTCCTGTAAGATGTTGTCCAAGCTTAAAGTTTAGCAGAATACAAATGGCTGGGTTTCTATGTGTCCTGTACACATAGAGCTAAAAATATGTCTCACTTGTGTATTATTAAGCAGAAATGCCATGTTTATTTGTAGTAATCTCCAATTCCTAGCAGGAAGGCAAGTCACCACACAAATTAAAGAAGTGAGGCCAGCATAGTACTCTGGGTGTTGTTGGAAGATGAAGGACTAATAGGTTCTGTGGCTCTGGCTCAAAAAGGCACTTCACGCTTAATTGAGAAATCCCTTCTTTAATGTATGGGCATGGAACATTCTGACTTACCTGTTTTTCATAGACATTAATTTAACAATATTTTAATTATTCCTTTTGATACGAGTAGTCTTCGAGATACTGTAAAATGCCAGTATACTGGCCTCTTCTGTAACTCTAAAAACAATCTTCATTATTCTGAAATCATGAGTGATTGAGCAAAAGGCATGTGATCAGTAGGACTTTTGTAAGGCAGTCAATATAATCAAAAATTCTTTTCATTTAAGGTAAAACATGTCTATATCAAATGATGCAATGGAAATAAAGCAACTTAGAGAAATAAAACTCTTCACAATCTCTGGTGTTCACTCACAGGACTTTAGTCACTATTGAAATGATGATAAAGATCCTTTTATGCTCTAATTATTGACATTCAGGTGACATTAATTCGTCTTTACTATCCAGTAGATGCACGATTAATTTTACTGCTAGGCCTTATAGCTTAATGGTGTCTTCTGGAACGCACATCAGAAAGAATCAATCAGTGCTGGAAACTAATGAGGTTTACAGGAGCTTAGATTTAATGGAGCAGAAGGTGGATCCACTGGTAGCTGTTTCTCACTGAGGGTGTAAAAGTTTGTGTGAACTGGGTGAAGTAGATAACTGAGCTAGAGATGCTCCATTATTTATTTACAGAAATTTCCCTCGGCTGGCAGAGTTCCCAAAACTGATCAGCTGCAGAACTGATCAGCTGCTGTCTAATCTCTACTGAAAACTGCCTGAGGAAAGAATCAAGCTCTATTCAAGAAGGAAAACAAGTATTGCTTACCTTCCAAAACCATTGTGTTTTACATTATGGTCTTCTCTAGATCATGTCTCTGGTCACCTTGTGACTAGTGATAAAATGTGGATACACTTGGCACTCACCAAGAGCTGCAGTGGTATCACTTGCTCTGTCCTAATCTTCATCTTCTGTAACACCCACCTGAATATAAAATTTGACATTTAAAATTATATGTTATCTCACACCTGACTATTCTATCTTTTAGGACCTCTTAAAAATTATTCTTTTGGCTTTATATCAAGAATGGCTGACTTTGTTCTTAGAGAAATATTTCAACAATTCCACTGTTCCTTTTTTTCTCCAGATAAAAGGAAACTGTTGGCAAGAGAGTGCACTTTGTTGCTTGGTTTTTTAGTTGTTTTTTTTTTCCTATACTAATTCAATTGAAACAGACTTGCACATTTGTATGTTATGCATATACACACACACACACAAATTTATATTGGTATGAAAGCAAGCTCCTGCTAAACTTTTAAAAATGTTTCTTTTCAGCTAAGATTCTATTTATATAGCAATGACAATTTAAAGAAAAGCCTCAAAGAGAAAATGAGACTTCCTGCAGAATAAATAGTTTCCTTAGAGCAGCAGGCAAACCACTCAGTAAGAGGGTGTAAAAGGGCTGTAAACTACAGGCCTGCAAAATAAAACAAAATCCCTGTAGTCCTGGCTAAACTGGTGAGCCACCGCTCTTCAGTTCTGCTTGTAATTTCGATGACTCACCAGGACTTTGCAGTACCACTTATTTGTCTACAATTACTTCATAACTCTTCAATTATGTAGGACTTCTTGGATTCCAAAATCTGCTTAAGGAGGGCTGTGATAGCAGGATCTTTTTATAGACCTGGGTTTGCAGTGAGCAATCTGTGTTATCAGATGGAGACATTCTCAGTGGTTGTGCTCCTCAGGTGGGCAGCATCACCAGCACTGAGCTGAGCTGTGGCTGAGCTGTGCTTTCAGAAGTGGAGAATTCCACTAAGAAAAGATTCACACAATATGGGGTTGTCAGAGAATGGGGAGCTCTGTCACCACGTGCATGTGTGTGCGAAGAAATTCGGTTGAACACAGATTTGGTGAATGTGAAAATAATCAGTCTGCATAGGTGAGATAACACTGCACAATGCGTGCATTAATTCCACTGGCTCATCGTGATTTTTAATTTGAGGCTAAGACTGGAAAACAATAAAGAACTCAGCTCCGTGCTTTGGCTTCATTGCCTGTACGCTCCTGTCAGTGATTACCCAGATAATTGTTCAAGTGCAGCAAAATATTTTAGAATAACTCTGTTCTAATTGTTAATAATGATATTTTGTCTCAGCAAACGTGCCAAAGATCAGTGCCAAGATTTTAGATGTTAACTTACAGTCAATGAACAAGCACTGATTAAAGAAATCCGCTTATAAAAAGAATGTATGGATTTATATGATGTGGAAAGGCTAATATTTTATTTCTCTGATTATAATCTTACATCTACCTTTAATTCTAGTTTTATAGGCTGTATTTAGCAAATCACTTTTGCTCATGAATAAAATTAGCCTCTCACAAAAGACCAGCTGCTTCAGAATGGGGTGTCATGCCTGGTCTCCTTCATACCTCATCTTAACAGTCATATACAAAGCAGAAGGGCTGATGGTTGTGTTTCTTTATACCTGACAGGAGATGTGAGTCTGCCTGGAGTCACAGTGCTTCACATACAGAGTGGCTGGAAATAATTCTTATTAATAAAACTGCTGAGAGCTCTGCAGCTAAACCTTGTTATGAGCATTATTTCAGCCACTCCATTTCAGACTTAAAGGGACACTTCTTTTGCAGAATGACCTTTTTCTTCCTGCAAGGAGCTCTATATCTTGTAATTATTCAGTAATTATTCACTCTTTTCATATCGGAGGTGTGTTACTATGTGCACACAAGTCTTTGTGCACTGAAGCCCAAGCTCAAGCCAGTAATGCATATGTATAACTTGGAACAATCCAGTGTGGAGAAAACAACCTGCAACTCATATTCACACCAATAATGAAACTGAATTAAAAAACACCAGCCTGCTGAGCTTAGGGAGAACAGAAACCTAAATCTAACTAGCTTCGTGTAACCTCACCCGGCTGCAGCTCTTTCCAGGTTATCACCCAGGGACCCAGGAAGGAGTGGGGCAGCTCTCCCCATCTGCCACCTCCAAAGATCCCTGTGGCTGTGCAGTGAACTGGGATGGGAGGTGGCCCTGTTCCCCTGCCCTCAAATCACACTTCATCACCTTGCTTTGGTTTGTTATCCAGCCAGGGAAACCTCTGCCAGCTCTAGGCACTGAGCAGAGCTGGGCACAGGGGGCCGGGCGAGAGGGGAGGTGTCCAAGTACTTTAGGCATGAGGGCACTTCCTGCAGCACATCTGGGGCATCATCTGGGAATAGGAACCGATGGGACAAGAGCCCCATGTGCTGGTGCAGCTTCAGGAAAGAAGGAAATGTGGAAAAAAGCCTGAAGCTGTGGAAATGCATTGCCATGGGCTGTGTTTCCAGCTAAGCAGGAACTTCCTGGGGGCAAGAAGACATGACTATTGGCAACTTCCAGCTCTGGGGAGTGATAGGTTCAAGGAGATAGCACCTTGGAGAGCCCTGTCCAAAGAGCAGCACCTAAGGAGCAGCATCTTTCTTGTGAGCCCTGGATTTCTGCAGTGTTCCTGTCTATTCTGTCTATCCAGTCTAGCTTGTGCCGTATGCTCTAGGATAACCCTGCTGAGCAGGGAGGTTTGGCAAGATGACCTGTGTGGTCACTGTGATCTCTTTCAACCAGTCGCATTCTATGTGATTCTGTGATTCCCTGCAGGAAAGCTGCACACCCAAAGCACAGAACAACTTCTTGGCTGGGACTTTGGGACCTCCTGGCAGAGCACAGTGAAGAAATGTTGTATTCATGACAGGTGCTGGAGCTGGCCTTTGCCTTTGATGGTTTTTTTTCCACGGCTCTGAGACCATCCTGAGCCACAAACGTGGCACTACCCCTGGCTGGTGCTGCTGGTGTTGCCTCGTCCCACAGGGTGAGGCTGTGTGGAGCTGCTGCAGGCGGCACATGCTCTGCTGGGTGATGTTCTCTTGCCACAAGGCAAGAGCAAGAGCCAGTGGATTATAATGAACAACACATCGCTGCAGCCTGTTTGGAACTAATCCAAAGCCCATTAAAGGCAATGGAAAGACTCCAAATTTCCATTCTGTTTTAAAAGCTATTATCCTTTATTTCTGTCAGGAGTCTTGTTGCACAGTAGACGGCATGTACTGTCACAAATCTCTCAGAAGCAGCAGCAAGCACTGATTTAATATAGGCTATCTAAAGGTGAATACTCAAATGTTTCTTACCTGGCCAAAGCACATAAAGGTATTTCTGGACAAATTTTTCATCAGAATACTGCCTCTGTGTTTCTCTCATCAGTTTACAGCTTCTCCTTCTGAAGTCAAAATCTCAGACTTAGGGCTTATTGGCACTTTGAAAAATATCTGTTATGCTTTGAAAAATATATGTTATGCATATCTGCTAATAAAATAATGACCAGTGTGCTGGAAAATAACTTTAATTTAGAGGTATTTCAAGTAGGTCACAAATTAATCAAAGCAGTTGTGACTCTCCGGTGTATGAGTTGTTGCTGGTACGTACCTCTCAGCTAACAAAGACCACAGCTATGTGGGTTTTTAATGGAATAAATCTGCCTCTTACAATATGTCTAAATCCCAAATACAAGGATAAGTCCAACCCTGTCCTTACTAACCAGCTCCTTTCCAGTGGCCCATTAAAATGCTCTGTTCTGTAAAGGTGCAAATACTACCTTACCCATAAAGATGATGCTTGTTCTTCTGGGTCTCTTCAGGTCACATTTTATAGGTAGTAGAAAATTGCAGCTGCCTTCAGTACCAAATATTTTTGAGCAGAAATCTAAACTAATCAAACCAACAGATGATACTTCTAGCTAGAAGAGAATATATAAAGCAGAGCACTAAGAGATGAAGCTGTCCCTGCTGCACTGGGCTGTGGGATCTCTGCCTGTATCTTGTATAAATCCCCAAAATTGTCTACTTGCCTAGTCCTCCATCTGAGTGTTAATATTCTCTTTTGCCAACTGCTCAGTTGAAAATCAACAAGACAGACGCCCTTCCTCAAGCAGGTCATGCCACCAGTGCTCATTCAGGATTATATCTCCCTCAGAAAAAAAACTTCTCTTGGGTTAAGCAATAATCCTGCTGGTTTTGTTAGCAGAGTAGGAAGGACAGCTCTTCTGTGCACCACAAACACTTCCCTCTTGATCAGGACGAAAATCACTTTCCTCCTGGTCAGAACAAAAAGTAATCCTGAGGGACAGCTGAGGATGCTGTGCCAATAGCAGAGGAAAAAATTTACCTGCCATTTCAGCCAGCGAGACCAAGTTCCAAACTGGGATCCCTTTAAGCCCCAAACCAATTTGCTGTTTGGTCTCCAGGGTACCCACTGCTGGACACCCACATCCCCTCCAGAGCTGCAGTCTTCCATCATCTCTGACAAGGCAAAAAAGTATTGGCACAAAATTGGGCACAGAAAGGGAGAATAAAGAAAGAACACAAAAGCTGCTAGGAAAGGAAGGACCATCTGGGGTTGACCAAAATATTGCAAGAGGAGTGCCCTTCCTGTTGCTCTTTGTGGGCATGAGAGAGGGGTAGAGACCCAGCTTGCTCCTCACATCCATGCTGGTCTCCTGTATGTGGGAAGATGTTGTTCCAGTGTATGTCAGACTGCAGGATCAGACCAGAAATGAGCAAGAATTGATGGCCACTCAGGCTGTTGGAAGTGAATGGAATTTAATGATGATCTTTCTCTAAGCCTGTAAGCTGTACGTGATGTGTTTCTCCCTGTTAAGCACAGGGGAGACACAAAGCCTTATTCACACAACAAATTCATATAATCCAGAAAAACAATTTCAAATAGTCTGCTTTTGTATTTTAGGCTGATAATTTCATTTTTGGGTTCCCAAAACACAAATGCAAAGAAGAGAGAAGACCTTTGTAACAATTTTTGTAATAAATGCACTTTTTACTTTTTTCTCGTGAAAACAATATGTTTTGGGCTTCAGTTTTCCTTATAGCCCCTCTGGCTTTCTCACATGCATTCAGAACCCCTCCTCCACTCAGACATGAAAACAGAAGGTCTGCATAAGTTCAAGTAGATTAGCTTAATAAATCAAATTAGGAAATGAAGAATCATCACTTTTCAAAGCTGGCTTGTGACAGAAAAAAAGCATTTTTCTTCATTATTTTATTTTCATAATCAAATACACTCAAAATTATGTTCTTGAATAAAAGGATCAATCACCTAGAAGTCGAGCTAAGTTTCTGCTGCCATTTTGCTAAAAGTACTTGCATAGGCAGGATACATGTGGCTTTTAGCATTTTCTTAACTACATCTGCTGTGGTGGCAGCTGCAGAGACTTGCAGAGATGACAGGTGGGTTTCCAGAGCATGGAGAGCTGACACAGGTGCTTGTGATACCTTCTGAAGGAGCGGTGTGCTGCACAGAGCTCTCCATTTGAACTGGCGGCTGTTTCCATATGTCTCCCATTTCACTGAGAGACAGAGCTGATGCCTTTTGCAATCCATGGATGCAAAACATAAATAAGTGATTATCTCTGGTATTTGTGCTGCCTCCCATGCAGAGGTGGGAGGAGGGGCAGTAGCTCCCAGCCACCCCAATGCAGAGCCAGAGGGTCTGGATTTTGCCTTTCCCTGTAAACTGCAGCTGAAAGCTGTCTTGACTCAAATAATTACAGTTTTAAATTGACAAGATAAAATTGTCAGGAAACAGAATGAAAAATGTTAGAAAATACATTTTTGTTCATGCCCTGGGCAAAGGTTTAGTTTCACCCTTCCAAGATATGTGGCTGGTTATACAGCTTTATTTATATGATAAGTCAGAGATAGTTCTTGTAGCAAGAAGCTTCCAATTTAAATTGACAGAACAGAAAATAATTAGAAACAAAGGAGCAGAGAGATTCCCTTGTAAAGATCTGCAGCTTTTTACTTACCTGAAAGCTGATGTCAAAAAGCTGTATTCACTGCCGTGGGTTCAGTTCCTGGGTGCAGAAAGCAGATTTGAGGAGCCTAGGGGAAAGAGAACTGAGCATTTGCTTGCACAGGTATTAAATGTGGAGATGTTTTGCAAGTGTAAGGAAAACATATCTGCTGTCAGGATTTCAGTAGTTATAAAATTTTCTCATCAGCTAAAATGTTTGGGGTTGGAAACTACTTTGGAATTATTCTGGAAATTTGGAGTTATGAGCTGTATCATCATAATGCCATGAAGTAAAACTGCTTTTATCCAATGAAACGCAGAAAAATGGGGGGAAAAGTATGCTTACTTGAAACAATATATTTGTATTTAATAAAATAATTTACAAGATGTTTATTCTTAAGCATGGTATGGAGCTTTTTCAAATCTAAAAAGAAGAAACTGGAACAAGTGGCTCTGCTTCAAAGAGAGCTGGTAATTTGCCCTTCTCTCACCTGAAAACCTGAACAGAATGGGAAACATTCCCCCAAAAATCAAGGCCCAAAGGTGAAGATTAGCAGGCTAAATTTGCAAAGCTTTGGGCAGGAGAGAAAGGAAGTTTACAGTCCTTAAGAGGTGAATTTGAAAGAGCCAATTGTATGTTCAGCCTTTATTTCCTGACATACGAACATTCAGTCCAGAAAAATTCTACAATGCAAGTTATGTCAGCTCAGTTGTCTTCTGTACAGCTCATTCGTATGTAAGTCAAGGCTGTTCCTGGTATTCACAGCCAGGTACTAAAGTTGGCTAATGAGGAAACCTATTGATCTGTAGCATTTTCTTTCAAAAGTTTGAAAGCAAGGAGAACTGTGAAAATGAAGTGATCACTCTCCTCTGACATGACAGCTTTCTCATCTGCTCTCCCCTGTTTGCCATTATTCTGGTGCTGCTGGTACACTGCACCCTGGAAATTGCAACAAGAAGTGGGAGAAGTTCCTCTTTTATTCACCCCAGGTGCAAAGTTTGGCTTTCACCTTTCTTAGCATGTGATCTGTTATACAACATTAATTAACTGATAGGTTTTTAATTTCTTATTTTCTCCTGAAACTAAAATTTTATTTCTGTATTTCAAAAGAAAGGTGAAAATCTTGCCCATGGGAACTGCTTACAGAAGAACCCTTCCGTACCCAGCAGCGATTGTCACTGCATGATAATATCAATCATTTAGTTAGATCTCTTGCTAATCTTGGGAAGACTAAAGAGAGGGGGCCTGACTCTGCCTGCCTTTGCACCAGCCTGGGAAGGGTGTAGTCCCTACTGCTCCTGTGCTGTTCTAGAGCTGCCTTTTCTGAAGGAAGGAGTGGTACAGATGAGAAGAGCTGCTGCTGTTCAGCAATTGAAATACGTGGTCTTTATATTGGGGATTTCAACTGAAAAAATATTTTTGAAGAAAGGAAGCATGAGAAATATTTACTTCATTAGCTATTGGATCAACAATGCTGATTTTTCATTAGAGTTAGAGAAAACGTGTTGAGATGTAAAACTCATTACTTCCATTTGACCATTTTGTGTTTTTTTCCATTTACAAAACACGTGTGACTGGAAGCAATGAAAACATGAGTGTTTAAGTGACGAGCTTGATTCATGTATTTTGTTCATGGCATGCAGATAAAGCACATTGATCTGCACAGGAGAGCAAGAATTGACAACTAGGTCTAGTTCTCTTTCACTGTGAGCAGAAGTGGGACAAGGTAGTTGAAAACTCTTACTTATTTCTTATACTGCAGTGCATGCATACAAGGGACAGGACACCACAGACTAATTGAAACCCACCAGATTATATCTCCTGTTCGGTAGCTTTGTTGTTTTTTGTGGGGCTTTTTTTTTTTGTAGGTTTTTTTTTTTTTGGGGGGGGGGGGGATGTTTTTTTTGATAGCTGGACTACAGCTGTCTCAAAACTGTCATCCACAATCTGGAATAAGGATGACTTTCCCCCCCCCACACACAAAGCATCAGCACTTTGGAAACACTCTCCAGGTGTTGTTTCCACAGCGTCAATCCTGTTTTCATTGTGCTTTTTTGGAAATAACTCCTGGTGACTTCAGGACAAACAGGACAGGGCTTGGCAAAAAGAATTTAATCCAATTTCCCTCTTTCCTGGCACTGACAACCCCTCTGTTAGGACCTCAGGACCCTGTCTCTTAGAAGCAGTCTCTGGAACATCAAGAGTTTGTGTGCTGTGGACCAGAAGTGCTTGGCCTTGGGTGTCCTGGGCAAGCAGAGGCTCCTAAAGACCAGAAATGCTGCCTGTTGGTATAGTACAGCCCATCCTGTTTGAAGCTTTATTAGGTACTATTAAACATTTTTCCTTGTGCCAATTGTGTTATCAGTAATTTTACCATCTGTCCTCAAAGTTTCCCTTTGATTTGTTGCTAAATGATGGAAGCTGGGGCACTTCATACGGACTTGGCTCTTTTTCATCATCAAATTAATGATCTGTTCAAGTTTAACTGTGCAACTTCTTAATATGTGAGTCTGTTCCAGGAAAGGACTCTCAGGCACAAACCGAGTGCCCCTACTTTGTATCCATTACTCTGGCATGTTCTCTTTCTCCAGAGAATAGTAATGTCCATTCTTACCTGGTGGTTGGAAGATCAGGTTCCCCAGCAATACAGGAGCTCAACTAAAGGGATAATAATTTTTTTTCAATGTTAGGTATTAATTTAAAATTTTCCCCAGACTGCATTAGAGACAATTTTTTTCTCGATTTTTCTTGACTCACTGCTAGAAGTTGATCTTCTAGCACTAAATCAAGAAGGTGTTTCCACCTTCTTTAGTCTCATCTCATTCTGAGTAATCAAATTTCAGGGGATAAAAGTTTTTCCTTTCTCAAGTTCTCTGTGCCAACATTCATTGGTGAGTTGGTGTCAGTATCATGAAGCTGCCAAACCACACAGAAAAGCTGTATCCTACGAGCGCTCTCAAGTAGTGCAACTTTGCTCTCAACGATGACAAGTGGCATATTGCTTATTAAAGATAACATCTTGCCAGGTCCCATCCCTCAGTCCTTTTCCATTCTGCAGCTGCAGAGCTAGTGAAACCAGGCTTCTGTACCTAGCCAAACTGGGTTTTCCTTTTTTTTTTTTTTTATTTGTATATCAGAAAGTTTGCATAATGTTAGTCCACAGTGTCGGACCCTCTTAGAGGTGAGGACTGCAGCTGAGCAGTACTTGTTAGTTTTAAAGTCTATCCAGTAATAACATCTGCTTTTCCATACTGGCATCAAGAAGTTGAAGTCCTGGGTTCAGTTTCTACTTTTTCCTAACTTGAAGGAAATCCCCATTGCCTTCCCCTCTTCCAGGTGAGCACCCTGACGACCAGGCAGTTGTGCCAGCACCCACCTTCCCTGCTTCTGAAGCAAGGTGCCTGTGTACAGATCACAGGAGGGGAGCCTAAGGAGAGGGAAGTGACACCATACCACAGAGCTTCAGAGCACTAGGGTGGTGGTGTGGAGGGCAGAGAGAGCAGGAATCTGCTCCTGAGGCCCCACTTACAGGAATGAGAACTCCCATGACTGCAGTCTCTTTGGGCTGGAGCTTAGGCTGTCACCATACAGTGTCTGGGGTTAAGCAAAGTTAGAGCAACTCTTGCGTTATTCCCAGATCACAACACTTCTGTCAGGAGCTGGCTTCTGACTCCTGAGCTTGTAAGAGCACTCTAGGATGCACATACCAATGCCTAGGCTACGTGGCCACTTCGTCTTCCAGGTTACACTGAAAAGGGCACCCAATTTCTCTCTAAAGTGTTGTGCCATGGCCATCAGAAAAACCCTCTGCACCACGTATATGCAAACACTATAGGTTTTCTGAATGCTGCCAGGAAGTAAATGAGAACTCTTTCTGCAAATGTAGAAATCATTTCGCACAGAGAAGCTCAAACAGGGCATTAAATGTCAACAAAGTAGACAGCCATGGAATTCACTGAACCTTGTTTTTACCCTGTGCAGGTTTCTGGCTATGTCTAACATTAATATATTTGCAGTAAAATGTTGGGCTGCTGTTACGATTTTTATTAACTTGGGATTGGGACAGACTTACTTGATGCTACTTCTACTCCATGTTGTTGAAATTTTGAAATAAAGGAATGTATTATTAATTTGTGTAATTTTTATTACTCCAGCAGCTTGCCTATGAAAGACACTACTGAGACTATGAAACTGAGTTGCGCAAAAGCCATTTGGGAATTGAGCTAGTAAACTAAAAGAGATCCTACCAAAACAAATTGAATAATACAGAACTGTTTGTCAAAGCCGAAAGCCAGGACTTACTATTACATGCTGCCAAAATTACTGTACATGTTTATGCAGTTGATTCATTGAGAAATACTAGGGAAGAGTTGAAAAGTCAATCACAAATAACACACTTCAATTTTTTTTTAAAATGGAATCATAGAATCAGTTAGGTTGGAAAAGACCTCTAACATCCTTGAGTCCAACCATGAACGCAGCACTGCCGTATTTAGCACTAAACCACGTTCTCAAGTGCCACATCTACACATCTTTCAAATACTTCCAGAGATGGTAACTCTACCATTTCCCTGGGCAGCCTGTTCCAGTGTCTGGCAACCCCTTCTGTGACAAAAATTTTCTTAATATCCAATCTAAATCTTGCCCAGCTCCACTTGAGTCCCTTTCCTCTTGTTCTATCACTGGTTACTTGGGAGAAGAGACCAACTCCCATCTGGTTACAACCTCCTTTCAGGCAGTTGTTGAGAGTGATAAGGTCGCCTTGAGCATCCTTTTCCCCAGGCTAAACCACCCCAAGCCCCTCAGCTGCTCCTTATCAGACTTGTGCCCCACATTCTTCACCAGCTATGTTGCTCTTCTCTGGACTCACTTCAGCCTCTCAAATATCTTTTGAGGGGCCTAGAATTGGCACTCAAGGTGTGTCCTCACCAGTGCTGAGTACAAGGGGATGATCACTGACCTGGTCTTGCTGGCCACATTATTGCTGATACAAGCCAGGATACCATTGGTCTTCTTGGCCATCTGGCACACACTGGCTCATATTCAACCGGCTATCAACCAGCAACTCCAGGTCATTTTCTGGTGGTCAGGTTTCCAGACACTCTTGGGAGGAGCTGTTGACTCCCTCAGAGGCTGAGAGGCCCAGCAGACAGATCTTGACAAATTAGAAGACTGGGCAATCGCCAACCATGTGAAGTTTAACAGAAACAAGAGCCAGATTCTGCACCTGGAATGGGGCAACCCAGGATGTATGGACAGGCTGGAGAATGAGACACTGGAAAGCAGCACTGCAGGAAGGGACCTGGGGGTCCTTGTTGATGACAAGTTGAATATGAGCCAGCAGTGCCCTGGCAGCCAGGAGGGCCAACCCTGTCCTGGGGGCATCAGGCACAGCATCGCCAGCCGGGCAAGGGAGGGATTGTCCTGCTCTGCTCTGCACTGAGGCAGCCTCACCTCGAGTGCTGGGGGCAGTTTTGGGCACCACAATGTAAGAAAGACATTAAGCTGTTAGAGAGTATCCAAAAAGAAATCAGCAAGGATGGTGTAGGGCCTTGAGAGGAAGCCATGAGGAGCAGCTGAGATCACTTGGTCTGTTCAGCCTGGAGGAGACTGAGGGGAGACCTCATTGCAGTTCCCCAACTTCCTCGTGAGGGGAAGAAGAAGGACATACACTGACCTCTTCTCTGTGGTGACCAGGGACAGGACCTGAGGGAATGGCCTGAAGTTGTGTCAGAGGAGTTTTAGGTTGGATATCAGGAAAAAGTTCTTCACCTTGAGTGTGGCTGGGCACTGCAATGGGCTCCCTGGGAAGTTGTCACAGCAGTTTACTGGATATCAATGACATTTTCATTAGTTTGGTGAACACATAGCTTACTTGCAATATTAATTGCAAAATTACAGCATAAATATAAAAATAACTAATTGAATTCTCAAACAGCTAGTGGATCAGCTGGGAAATAATGAGAACTAGACAATGTCTTCATGGGAAATGGAAAGAATTCTACCATGCACCGGGTACAGGGACTAGTGAAAAGGGCATTTGCGGGCTAGTAGGATTAATAGCAAACTGTGGAGGTTGTTGCAGGGGATTGCTAGTTTACATCCAGATAGGATGGACCTTATGATATGTTTTGAAGTCTTTTCATGGGCTGAAAGAACTAGAAGGACAGGCTTGTGCCTGTCCTACTGAAAATGTTGCCACAATGAAGTGTCAGGTTGAAAAGATTCGTGCCACCATGGGCCTTGAAGAAACCAGCACCAGCCCATTGCTGATGATGCCATGGCCACCAGAAACCCCCTCTGCACTATGTGCATACGTTGTGGGTTAGGGCTTGCCCCTGTGCAAATACTGGTCTTTGTATCGGTCCTTACATTGGTCTCATTTTACATTTTGGTGTCCTGGAGCAAAGGGGCCCATTTGGAACACACACTATATAAGGAATCACTGCAATCCTCTTGAGAACAGAGCAATAAGGCAAGAGAATGGAGGGCAGCGTTACAGTTAGAAAATTACTTAGCAGTCTTGCACTTGGAAATTGCAAGTAAAGATGTAGACCAAATATCTGTATTAAATACAAGAACAAAACCTAGAAACTGTAAATATCTATACATAAGTGTTCAAGCAAAATCTGGGAATGTGCTGATAGTATCTACGACAAAATCAATCTTGAATTTGCAATGTGGCATTGCTGCAAATGAAAAGCTCTCTTGGGATGCATTGTCCTGGCAGGTCAGGAGCGAAAGTGCCACAGAGACCAGAGGGAGTGCACCTGCTGTGCCCTGTGCTGTGTGAAGAGGCATGAGACACCCACTTCTCACTGCGTTCTGGATCCAGGCCCAGGACAGGGCACTGATGTGGCTGAGATCAGCTATAATCCAGGGGGCTGTACACTTTCAGGAGTTTAGCTGGTATATCTGCTCTGAAAGCAGAGCAAATCTTGTGGCCCTGTTTTCCACTAGTGTGATGATCTGTTACAGTTCTAGCCCACAGAAACTCCAGCCAAGAGTACTTTTTTCTGTGTAGTGCTAGGATGTGGGTGGTAATTAAAACGAATCTAAACGATAGAAGAGTAACAGAAAGGAAACAGAATTATTACTGACTGAAAACTGAGCCCTGGTTATGTAGTGTGGAGAAGATTAATCAGATTTATGGGACAGTGGAGACAACATGATGGCAAACATTTGGGAAATGTCAGCAGTGGAAAGCCCTTGTTTGTGTAGGATGACATTAGGATAGGGAAAGTTTTGAGGAACATTCCCCAGAAGAGTTGGTGAGAATCTCATTATGAGTTGGAAAAACTAGAGAGAACAAGGTGTTTAAAAATATTTCTGAGGGGAAAATCCTGTCCATATGAGAATGTGTACCTGGAGACATATCATTTCTAGATATGATAACTATAACCTTCACAGCTGCAGAGGAATGTGTGGCATGTCAGATTCTTGTCTTTTGGAATAAAGTGGCGTAGGTTGTAATGAAAGGATATCAAGGATACCTTTGACAAGGATATGTTTATGGCTTGATTAAAAAACTGATACCCAAGACCCAGTGAAGACTGATTAGAAAGGAACCTGTAATCATGCAATAGGTTAAAAAATGCTTTTCAATCCACAAGTGATGATTTACTGCAAACTTAACCATAAGTGTGATTAGGAGCGGTGGCCTATAAGGTGTTTTCTTCAGACTGCTAAAGCAATTGATTTCAACTGAAATAGAAAGAAAACATCAAATGAAGTGGAAGACATTGCTTGGGTAATACACATAAGGGAATTTATTGAGCTCTACAGAGGTGTGTCATTCCAATTGCACAGACACCTCTGGTCTGAATTAATTTAAATTTAGAGAAAACAATAGAAAATTAGTATTTGCAGCAATAGGCTACATGTTAAAAAATTGTTAAATTCAAAGATCCATGAAGGAAGATGAGGTGCCTAGAAAAAGTTGCATCTGCAATTTTTTATGGGTGCCTGCAGGATCAGGGCAACCTGCAAGATTGGGAAGTCTTGCCTTTCCAATCTTTCCCTTTTTGTAGTTATCCTTGTCCAGGTACTGGGTAGGACAGTAGCTGGGATTTGGAAAGCTTTGCATCAGTTCCAGAGTCTGCCTATGATTTTGTGTCAATCATTTCAATTAAGAGAGTTACTTATCAACTCAGTATCGTGGTTTCCATCTGTACCCTGAGCAGTACAACACATGCCAGCCAGGCTCTGTGCCAGACTCACTTCAGTGTCCTTGTGTGAGTACCTGCAGGCATGTGCATCTCAGTTTCAGTGACCAGAGGAGTTGCCTGGAGCCTTTTGAGACACTCTAACACTCATATGAACTTCATGGGTACAACCCAGAAAATGTAGGGGGCCTGTGGGGTGTCCTAGGGTGCCTCAGATGGCTCAAAACTTATGTTTAAGGACCTGAATCACAGCCTGGACCCATGCTGTCTGTAATAGAAATAAGCACACTCAGATACTGATACGTTGGCACCTCCCTTTAGGTATCTTGAACCATAACGTGCCCATTTTTTCCATGCTTCTCTATCCCTTTGCGAAAGACAAAAGCATTCAGTCTTACACAGTTACATGAACGGCCCACTGTGCTGCTTCTCCTGTGCTTGTCACCATGGAAATTACCTCCTTGCTTGGCCACTCTCCTTTGAGTGATCCCCAAAGTGTTGGGACAGACTGGAGCACACAGACACCTCTGTCAGAAGTACTAAGTGACCCTCCATGCGTGAGCCCACACACCATAACCTGATAGAGAAACTTGCCTTCTTCAGAGAGAGAAAAGCAGTTGCACAGGAAGGATGCAAATATTTGAAATGTTGAGGTTTGGGACGGTTCCAGGCCTGGACAGAGTTTGGACCATTTCCTAGCATGGCCAGCCTGGTTTACACAATGCTTGTTACTTGCCTCAGGGTAGCAAATATCTTATTCCTGCTGAAAGAGGGCAATTTAAATTTATTTCAGCTTTATTATTAACTAGTAGTAGCACAAATGATATTTATCTAAGATATAAGTGGGAAGAGGTGAGTACAGAGGCCAATTTATGTCTTAGCCATCATATTACTGTAGAATTCTAAATGGCAAAAATTAGTTGTTCTACTGCACTTTCTCTGACAAGAGAGGTGCAAAATCAGTTTATATGAAGAAGCATACAGGATGAACAAGAAAATACATTCAGGGCAAGTCCCAGGAGATATCTAATTACTCCTGGAATTAGAAACGGATATTGCAGGCTGCAAGACAAATTTCTGAGACAGTTAGAGTGTGATGAGATCTCCCCAAAAGATCTTACTTAATTATGCTGGAAAAACGTTAACATCAGCATGTTAACATTTCTGGTGGATATTGGGAGCCCTCATTTCATTTTCCATGACAAACACATGTAGCCAGTAAATCTGTATTCCTAAATACTGTCATGTTAAAAATTAAGCCCTGCTCCTTCCAAGGGATGAGGGAAGTCTCTGGTACTCTGTTCCATTTATATGGCACTCTGGAAAGAGTACAGAGACAAACATTGCATTCAAAAGCTCTAAAAAGATAGGCTTTTTAGTCTTTGCTGCAATTATCCCTCATTAATTTGAAATAGGGTTATGCAAACACTGGACAAAGGAAACAGACTGTGTGGGATGAATTTACAAGGCAAAATTTACCAAGGTGTATACTTTTACTCCTTGGTTTCCTATGCTCTTAAACTCATATGAAACTTAGAAAAGAATGGAATATGCAATATGGAAAAAAAATTCATCATCCTTCTGTAGAAGCAGATGAGTGACAGTAGAAAGGGGCTGTTCCTTGAACAAGTGATTTCCATAATTTGTTTTCTTACCCACTTAGCCTTTTGAGTTTCACTTAGCAAAGATGTTTAAAAGAATAGAGCATCTTTCTGTGTTTTGCATTTACACAGGCAAAATACCCTAGAGAAAAAAAAAAGACAAATTGTCAAATTCTGATGAAGTAAAAGTGAAAGCCAGCTGAAGACAGGATTTTGGATCACGGTTATAGTGATGCTTTCCAGCAGTTGTGCTCACTTCTTTGTAATTGCTTTCGACTTATTGATTGTAAATACAAAACTTTCTAAAATACCTTGAGCTGAGGTGATGCAATAGCTCTCCCTCTGATGAAAGCCAAACTAAATGCTCAAAGCCAGTTTGTGGTAAAGGATAATTGGCTTTTCCATCTAAGTTACTTTATACTGGAGAGCTTTTTGAGACATGTGATATCTGTTTCTTTGGTGAACGTTCCTGAAGCAACCTGTCCTGTTTCCAGCCCATAATGGAATAAGACAACTTCCCTTTATTCCTCTTTTAGGACAGGTTTGATTTTTGTGTTTGTGCATGAATCTGTCATGTGGTTGAATTTCTCCCCTCCTTTCTATAGGTCTCTTGGTTAATATTTCTGTCCTACATGATGATTAACATATCTGAATTTGGGCAGCTTGTTCTTTTTTCAGTCATCTGGAAGCACTGTGGTATTGCTTCTAGACTTAATGTATTGGGAACAATTGTAATTAAAAGATTATATAATATTCAATTTGTCACAAAGACTGAAATAATTTCACATAGCATAGTAAAACCATAAGATAATGAGACTATAAAGTTGTGGAAACCCCATTAATCTTGTAAAACTTAGGAAAACTCAATGGCAGTAAATCACATCTTGTTCTACCTGCAAGGAAGGAAGAAACTCTGAAAATTGTGGGTTAGCAATAAAACTCCTTGGGCAGTGCAAAATGTATAATCTGTCACAAAACTGTATAGAGAACCGCAGTCCAATGTTTCAAAATGGTTATTTTTTTAAATTTTTTTTTTTTATTGTGCTAGCAGAGAAAACCTGGTTTGCCCTGTTCTGCGTGGAGCAGGTCCCACATCCAGCCCATATATGCAGAAGATATCCTGTATTCACAGTGATACATGGAACACAATAACGACAGTGAGTACATTTTTTTCCCCCCATCTCCCCATTTTCACTTCTTACAGTAACTTTCAGTGTATTTGCCCTCTGCTGGGGACTCATTTTATTAATGAGGCAGTGCAATGACAACGAGCCTCAGCTGGGCAGCTCATGGGACCTGTCATTAACCTTGTCTTGTTGGTAACATTTTCTCACATCAGCCTTCTGACTGTAACTTACTCTTTAACCTGAAAGCATTTCTGAGAGAGCAAGCACAGCACATAGGTCTGCCAAACCCAACACTCACCAAGGCACATTGCTGCTGCCCATGGCCAATGCTGTCAAACATCAGGGCTGAGACACAGGGGAAGCAAAGCAGTGAGGGCATGGTCCAGTGGAAGGACAAATGACACCATTTTGTATTCTACTTTAATAATGGCAGATGTTTGAAAGGCTTGTGTCATTTTGTCAGAGTGTTTGGGGGATTTCTTCTTTCTTTCCTGAGGCTCTCCACTGAGACTTCTGCATTTGAAATTGCAGCACAAAGGTGTTTTTTAGCGTGAGCTCTTGTTACAAATGCAGGAATTGGGGATTGCAGTACCTGATTTACAGTAACAGGGTGTGAAAATTCTTGCAAGGTAAGTAGAAAGGGACATGGAAAAAAACCCACTTGTATGGCTTCCTGATCTGATAAGGCAGGCTAGAGGTATAGCAATGCAGAAGATGTGCACATACAAGGGAACTTGGTTCCTGTGTGAGAGCAGACATGCAAAAAATTTTATGGTCAGTAATAAGAAGTTATGGAAATATGACTGAAGAGTTTGGCTGGAGAGAGAGACCAAAAAAGTTTTATTTGTCATGGGCAAAAGTTAACATGGATTTGTTGTGGCAATTTAGCAACTGCAAAGTGTCAATGACTGTTTAGAAAACTATTTTGATGAAATCTTCAATTGCATTCTCAAGATGATTCAAAAAGAGGAATTACTATGCTTGTCTTGAAGTCTGAAGGATCTTTTTCTACCTTTTCCAGGTCCTGCTCTTACTTAACATCAGGGGACATTTTGGAGAGTGACAGCAGGAAGAATACTAGGGAAAGGAAAAGTCAGATAAAATGAGTTTCTATTTTTCACTCTGGTGTTAACATTGAAACTTTTGACAGTTCCTTTAATCTGTCTTTTCTGCTTCATGCATAGGTAGAACTGGAAAAGTAGAGCTTTTCTCAGGAGTACTTTCCACGTGAAATTATAATATTTTCCATGAGAAAAGCATAAAAACATGAGAAAGGGCTTTTTCTTTTGCCACACTCACAAACTTTCACTGTCTTCCAGATTTTGTAGAGCTAAGAAAGAGTAAGAGAATGTGAAGAAGAGGAGAAATATATTGCCTTTTTAAAAATAACATCTTCCCTTTTACATACTTGACAATGATTTCTGAACACAACACTTTCTCTTAAAATGTAGCACTTCTAATCCTTTCGTACTGTTTCACAGCTGGTGAGGCTATGGGTGAAATCAGTGTGCACATAATTCTCAATTCTACAACAGAAAACTTTGGCAAAAATCTTCCTGACACTTTATTTTTTTTTCTTTCCATTTTTATAAGCTATGCCTCTGCCTGCTTTTCCTTTAAAACAGGTTTTTGGTTCAGTTATACTTGCAGATGACGAGTATGTTGGAAAAATGTTAACTGTCTCTCATTGTGAGTGTGATAATGTTCCCTGAGGGCTCCTATAAGCAGCTTATTGCTTATAAAAAATTCCTTCACCCTGAAGCAAAAGAATTAACCTCAGAAGCCCAATAGCCACAGGATCAGGAAGTCAACCCATTGAACAAAAAGCACTGAAGAGCAAAAGCTGATAGTGGGACTAAGATATATCTTAAAGGAGATACATGGCCCCCCTCTCCATCATAGACACAACTTGGGTGCCAGAGTTCAGAAAAGCAGTCCAGCTCCAAGTCCTAAGCCTCATTAGATCCCAAGACACTATTTAAAAACAAACAAGCAAACAAAAACCCAAACAAAACACCTCCTTTAAGCACCTGAAGTGCATGGTCTCTAGGCAGACTTTTCCTGTGGCTGCCTTACAAAGAGACCCGGTGACACCCAGCATGGTGTCTCTGCTGCTCTGAAGCTGGCAGGAGATATCAACCCAGCTGATTTTGATTCTACCACCTCGCTGGGTGGATGAGAAGCAGGGTAAATCCTCTGCTTTGGGGTGCCAGTGCCTGGCCATCATGCTTCCAGCTGGAGCAGGGCTTTCCATCGAAACGAAGAGCACATCACATCCCGTGAAGCTGGCACTGTGCATGGCACCGTGGCTGTGAGAACAAGTGCTGACCTGTGCCTGCCCCTGGGCAAACCAGGGCTGCCCACGGCCTTCCTGAATCCTACAGCTCTCTCCGAATCAGGGGTACAATCTGTGTATCTAATTTAAGTTTCCTTATTGAATCTAACACATCAAATGTGTGAAGATATCACCCACAAATGCTGTTTTAAACATCCTACACCATATGTTGACAGAGCATTTTTGCTGTGGCCAAGTGGCTTGGCTAAATGAATGTTAGGAAATATGTTAGAAGAATGACTCCTTTTGCCTATCCAAATAAAACAGAGCTGGCAAGTGAATATCTTTCATCTAAACTGGGTTTTACATAATTGTTTCAATATTCCATTTTAATATGCCTGTGTATCTGTGAATGAATTTTGATTGTTCTCAAGTGAAAGATTGTGAATCAAATCATGATGACAGAATCTTGACTATTTAATTAATGTGTTAGTATGTAACTGTAATGCTTGATTCCTACAAATGACTAAATTAACAACTTCATTTTATTATGCTGTTCTTGGTGGAAAAGAGCACACTTAAATGCTCCATGGTGCTATTTACACCTGCTTAATTACTTTTATTTACAAATTGCCTAAATTACCTTGCCATAGAGGAGGATGGGGACCACAATCCATGAATAGAATTAAAACTTCAGACTTCAAATGCCAGTTTGGTACACTACCTTTGTCAGAGGTGATTCAGAAGCTAATAATATGAGGAATAATCCATGGCTATTCATACATCTAGCTGTCTTGAACCGACAGACACCTCAGTTTATATCAAATTTTTCATTTTATGTCATGTCAGTAGAGACAGAGGGAATATTGTTGTTGTTGAGATTTTTGGTTTGTTTGTTTTTTGTGAGTGGTTTGGGTTGCAAATGTGGATCCTCTGCCATCTTTGGACGTGGCCCGTGTTCCATGGGAAAACCACTCCTGCCATGCATTTCCAAACCCAGTGCTGAAACGTGTGACCTGTTCTACTTGTCAGTGCTCTTATTTAGATAAGGACTTAAGCTGAATATATTTTGGAGCTTGATTTTAAGTTCCTGAGTGACTCCTGTCCATACAGTGGGCCATGCCAAACTGTAACCCTACTCTGCTGAATACCATGATGGGATCCAAACTTCATTGCTAAGTCTGTGACTCGGTAGCTCTGCTGGCCAGCCCTGATCCCTTTTCTGTGCTGGGTACCAGGATTAGATTCTATTCATTACCTATGGAAACCATGGCTCACAGACTCAAGGCCTTGAAAGCCAGTAAGTTTCTGCCTGTTTTAGAGAGTGCAGTAGTTTTAAATGAGGTGTTTCGAAGAATTCACTCTGAAGTTCATGGCATGTTTTTTCAGAAACTGAATTCCTCAGTGACATTCGGAGGAAGAAATGGAAATTATTTCAGAGGGAAAAATGAAAAACATACATCAGTATTTCATGGATGTTTTCATGTGATATATCAGTTTTGGAACTCGGCTATAGAGACATAAGGGATAGACCAAATATGATACAAAAATAAAACATTGGTGTGTATACATAGAAATTAAAACTTTATTAGTAAGTCCCTAGAAAATTTATTATTAAGTGTTGCATTAAGTACCCCAAACCATCAGTTTCTTTCTTCTTTCCTTTGGTAATTCTCAACTGTTTCCTAATACCCGATCTGTAAAAAAGTAAAGAACATTGAACAGACATGTTTCAATAATTTTGATGACAACTAGAGAAGTTCTTTAAAGCCAGAAGTAGAAGAATAGCTATCCTTTTATGCCTTCTCCTTAGGAACTATATATTAAAAAGTACAGCTCCTCTTCATGGTACATTAAGAGCAATTATATTCTGTAAATGTATTCCAAGACAAAATTGAAGTTCACATATATTTTAATGATTTTATTGTGTCCTTGGTGAGAATACTATTTTATTGATTGAAATCCTCACAGACACGGAAATAAATTTATTAGCCTCATTAATAGAGCAAATGGCTTTCGAATATTGTTTGCTATTTATCAAAACAGAATGTATATTAATATAACAAAATCACATAAGAACTGAAATGTAGAAGTCACCAAAAAAATCTTGTACCTTCATAGCTATTTCTTTATACGAGGAAATGTTAGGTGTAGGCTGTATAGCCTTCCCTTTTTTTTCCACTCCGGTGAACAATCAAAACAATAACATCTTCTGTACAAACAGAAAAAATTAGTAGAACAACCAGCTCTGAGATGAATAAGTGACATTTCTTCAGACAAAACAGATATGAAAAGCATAACTTTATTCTCTAAAAATAGATAATCAACAGATGATAAGTTTATGAAGTGGTGGAGATTATTAAAACCAGAATGTTGGTCTGCAATCCTCACAGCTGGAGGCAGCTCCTCCTGCTCTGCTCTCCTCCATCCAGGACTGCTAACAGTGCAAATCGCTGGGTGCGTGCTGAACAGGGGAAAACAGCATTACTGATACTTAGAGCTCGTGCAAGATGATGAAGCATTCAGAGACTTTTCCATCCCTTCATTTATCTTTGCACCAACCCTTGAGGGAGTTAGAAAAGTGCTACTATTTTTATTTTCTGGCCAAGAAACTGAGGGAGCAGGGTACTGAAGTCTAAGTGCAGGCAACCCCTGGGGAGAGAGGAGGTGCCATCCCAGGGAGACAGTCCAGTCTGCAAGGGTGGTGCCCAGCAGCAGCTCAGGCATCTGGTTTGTCCCTGTTTTGCCCTGAAATCATAGAATCAAAGAATGGTTTGGGTTGCAAGGGATCTTAAAATCATCCAGTTCCAACCTCCCTGCCACGGGTGGCGACACTTTCCGCTACACCAGGTGGTTCAGAGCCCCATCCAACCTGGCCTTGAACATTTCAGGGATGGGGCATCCACGGCTTCTCTGGGCAGCCTGTTACAGTGCCTCAGCACCCTCATAGCACAGAATTTCTTCCTAATATCTAATCTAAACCTACTCTCAGTTTGAAGCCACTAGCCCTTGTTCGATTGCTACATGCCCTTGTAAAAAGTCCCTCTGCAGCTTCCTTGTAGACTCCCTTCAGGTCCTGGAAGATAAAAACGCATAAGATTTTCTCCTTTTGCAATTCTTTAAAGTGAAGCCTGACTATTTCTGTTCCATGCTACAGCTCTTAGATAACTAAGTAGGTTTTAAAGACCCGAGCAAGACTCGAGGTGAAGATGTTTAGAGGATGAATTAGGTAAAGAGAATTGTGAAAGGAAGGGAAGGGAAAATGGAAAGGGAAGGAAAGAAAAGGGAGGGAAGGGAATGGGGAAATAACTATCTCAAGTGCTTGTACAAAAAGTCTGAATAAATAAAAAAGACGCCACATATATATACATGGAACTCTTCTATCTAGTTTTGGGGAAATGTGAGGGTCCAGGTCCTGTCCCAGTGCCCTTTGAGCCTGGCCTAGTAGCAGTTTTTTGTACTAATCACTCCAGAAGTGCTCCTCTACTGGAGCATGAAACTGCATGTTGTGATACTGTGCCCACTCCTGCAAAGAACTTGGGGTCTCACAAGGTAAAACAGGTAAAGGAAGTACAGTGTGCCTAATTTTGCTTTTCGAAGGCAGTCAGGAAGTTAGAGGACATCTTCCACTTCTGTTAAAATCAGTTACCATGCATCTTGCTTCCTTGTGTGTACCTAAACACCCAAATCCTATTCCTTTTCTTTTATTAAGAAAAGATTTTTCCCCATGGAAGAACATATGAAGCAATAATTAGCTTTCAAGGTTCATTAAGTGCTGAGCTTCTGTCAAAAATAATCACATGTCATTTCTTAAAAACAGTTTAACAATAATGAAACTACTTTAGTCCAGCTATTAACTACCTTTTAAACAGCTTTTTAAAAGTTATAAATAGCTTAAAGTCAGCCAAGTGAGTGCAGAAAATGGGAGCAGAAATCAGAATAAGGCCGTTGTCTTTCACATATCACTGTGGAAGAGTCAAGCTGCAACTGTTGAAATTCACATCCTAAATTCGAACGTGACAGGATTCTTTAGTTTCAGTGTTTTCTAGTAACATTTAAAAGGGCTACCTTTTCTGGCTAAGTTAGATTTAAAACAACCATCTAATTTCACTTATTTGCCAATCATATTTCATTGCAATAAAAAAAATTTAAAAACATAAAACAAAAAACAAACCAAAAGAGAGAAAGATCAAGCTGATAAATACCAATTGGCTGTCCCAATTTTAGCACTTTTGTTACTAATTCCTGTTCAACGGCAAGATTATTTTAGCCCCATTCAGGTGACATATACCCCTCCTCAAAAAGAATTAAAAACTGATGTTGCTGTTATTACCTTTACAGTGTTGCTTTTGTACCAATGACTCCTCCTACACAGCAAATACACAGATTGTGTTCACTGTGACACAGAAACAGCACGCTTGCAGGAGGGAATGCTGGGTCTAGATCAGCTCTGCAGTCCTTTGACAAACCTAGAGTAATTGGTTTTCAGTATCAGTCTTTAACTTACCTTTTTGTTTCTGGACCCTTAATGTTAATAAGACACTTTAATAACCATTAGGTAGCATTTAATTAGTCAGTAGTAAAATTAGATGCAGCTGGAGTCAGCTGAAGACAGACTAAGCCTTGCACCTGAGACAGCCTGAGAGGTACAATCACAGAATCTTAGAATGATTTGGGTTGGAACAGACATTTGAAGGTCACCTAGTCCAACTGTCCTGCACTGAGCAAGGACATTTTCAACTAGATCTGGTGGCTGAGAGCCTGGTCTAACTTGACCTTGAATCGTTCTATGAATGAGGCATCCACAATTTCTCTGGGTAACTTGTGCCAGTGTTCTACCACCCTTATTGCAAAAAAAATTCTTCTTACACCTAGTCTAAATTGGCTCTCTTTTAGTTTAAAACCATTACACCTTATCCTACTGCAACAGACTGCTAAAAAGTTTGACTTATAATCCTCTTTCAGGTACTGGAAGGCCACAATTAGATCTCCCTAGTCTTTTCCAGGCTGAGCAAACCCAGTTCTCTCAGCCTTTCCCCGCAGGACATGTACTCCATCCCTCTGATCATCTTTGTGGCCTCCTCTGGACTTGCTCCAACAGGTCCATGTCCTTCCTGTGCTGGGACCCCATAGCTGGATGCAGCACTGCAGGTGGGCTCTCACCAGAGCAGAGCAGAGGGGCAGAATCCCCTCCCTCACCTGCTGCCCACGCTGCTTTGGATGCAGCCCAGGACACGTTTGGCTTTCTGGGCTGCCAGGGAACATGGCTGGGTCATGTCCAGCCTCTCATCCACCAGCACCCCCAAGTCCTTTTCTGCAGGGTTGTTCTCAATGAGTTCTCCCAGTATTCAAGGGATATTATCTCCTGATTTACTTCATCCCTTTTAAAAGTAATTCTATTGATAGGTTTTTATATGCCACTTGATTTGCTGTGCTGTTAAATTTCCTATTTACAAAACTAAGGGATTTTCCTGGTTACTGCTCTATAAAACAAACAAGATGATGTTTTCCTCCTATGCATGCTATTGCAAAAACTGGTTTTGTCTCAAAGAAACTTCTAATGCCTCCTGCATTGTAATTACTGTAACTATAGAACGGTGACATTTTCATGAAGGAGCAATTCAATCAGGAACACCTAACTACTCACCCCAATGACTGAAAAGGTGAAATGAAACAGAACTGAGTTGTTCTCTTGATTTGAAGTCATAACACTATTAAAATCACCAGCAGTTGTTATGGCAAAATTGAGAACAGGAGTGTAGTAAATGCAGACAAAAGGACTGGAAATACTGTCCCATGCCCCAGGTGCAAGGGAAGTCACTGGAATGCAGCACAGATGGATTTGGCAGGGAGGCTGCCAGAGGGGCCTCCACCTTACACATCCTGTCATTCCCGAGGGAAGCAACTCCACCCTTTGTAAACACTTGTCCCTTGCACGCAGTGAGTCTGTGTGTCCCCAGGAGCTCCCAGGCCATCCGTGTTCCGCTGCTGGAGTTCCAACACTTGATCTCAGCTGCGGTAAGGATCACAGCTGAGCTGACCCAGTCAGCTCCCAGCTTACCCTGATTGGGCACCAGTACAAAGGCATGCAAACACTGCGCTAACAACCCTGTTAATAGCGCTTTTATAGAAATACACTTCTATTAAACGTGTCATTGACCTAGTAACAGCTGCAGAGCTTGCGCAAGCACTGGAGGCAACCATCAACAATTCACTTAATTTATTCTATTCTTTCTCCTTGAATTATTTTTTCCAGGATTGATTGGTTGTTTACAGCTTTCTGAACATAAGTATTTTAGTGACCAAATAATTTCTCACTAGTCTTTAAAACCCACCATGCTGTGAATTTTTCTGGTTTTCTGTAAGGTCTTCAGACTACCAAGTTAAAAGAGAAGATCCTGCCTTGAGACCTCACCTGGACATCACTAGACGACTCTGGGACATCACCTGATGGTTTTACAAAAATGAGTTTTCCCTAGAGAAAAAGGATGGGAGTCATTCAGTTGTGCAGTCAACATACTTCCTGGCATATTATTAAATAATTTATTGCCATGAGTAAAGGCAAGTAGCAGGAAGGGAAATTTTAACTCAGTTGTAGGAACAGAGACTATTTCAGCCCTGGATATGGATTATTAAAAAATGTTCAAAATCAGACTAAATTGAGAAGCATCAGTTTGCAAATTCTACAATGCCAGCTCAGGTCTGACAGAGCCATTGGTGGTGCTCAGCTCTGCCCCGACTGTGCTCTGCTTCCTTTTAAGCTGAGGACTGATACCTCCTCACTCTTTGCAAAGGCTCTGGGCAAGAGGCTGAGCACCGGCAACGGTTGTTGGTTGGACTGGGCAGACTCTGGCACCCTGGCAGACACTTGGGACCTGAATTTGCATCACACAGTGAGGCTTTGTCTCCTTCAAACTTCCAGGCTCTTCAGCCTTTCACTCGGGATTACAACCGCGAGCAACATCAGTCCTCAGGCAGAAACAGGCAGAAGAAAATTCTCTTTTTCTTTTAAGTTTATAGGAAAGTAATCTTTTTACGTTCTGTGTTTAGCATCGTAGAGGCTGCAGATGTGAACAGTTTTACAAAAGACACTTTCTGGCACTGTGATTTTGACTTCAGAGCTCACTTAGCACTTGATGTCTGCGTGTGATTTTCAGCTTCAGATGTACTTTAAAAGGAATGAGATTCATAATAATTGGCACAGAGGCATTTTTGTCTCTACTGAGATGTTCTTGCTTGGCAGCTGAGCTGGTCGCCTGGAGCACACCTACGTGAGGAGACATTAACAACCTGCTGCTTCATTACCTTTATGAAGCCTACGGGCAGCAATGTGGTCATTCCCAGCCAAGCAAGTTCTTCCTTTTTCCATATTCACATGATACTTTCAAAATTCAGAAAATATTTAGTTCATAGTTCATTATGAATATCCTAGAAGGTCAATCATGAAATATTTGTATGTAACTTGAAGGTGCTGATATGTGGCACTGATTTTAACTGTTCCAACCTTACTGAAGTCTTGGGAAACAAACTCTTTTTTGTCATTGGGGCTTCATCTTGTCACCAAGGCGTTATTTTTCTGCCTTGTGATCTGTCAGCTAAGGAAAGAAAAATATTGTGCATATAGTCCCTGCCAAATGACTCCTCAGCTCACTGCCAGATCCCGTCCCCCTGTTCTCCATACTGTCTGACCGGCATTTCAGTCCAGGGCTCTCCTTTTGGGAGAGTTCCTGCATTTCCTAATACAACGTGAAACAGAGCCACGGATGGTTTGTGTTCACAGTGACTGAGACCACACATTATCTTCCCATACTGTCCTGGCAGGTCTCAGAAATTCACGCACCCCAAATCTCTATCAGGGTGTGACTTACTGATTGCACCAAATACTCTCCATGTCACAGAATGAGCTGCTCCACTTTCCCAGGCTATGACAACACCCTCACATTTTTTCAAGTTATTGAAATTCAAAATCACAGAAAGCCACGGTAACGCTTTAAGTCCCTCTGCCCAGAGAAGACCCAGGGTGGGTGCTCTGCTCTGTGGATAGGGCCATTTGCTGTATAAGGGGCTGGTGTGCAAAGTAAATAGCTGTTGAATGATGATGCTTCTTCCTTAGCTTTTTAAAAGCATCGTATAATTACCCAGGACATACTGATAAGTGGAGACCCAGTTTATTCTGCAACTACTTGAAGTGGGATGTTTTTAAAAGAGCAAACATACTGTGTATCTTGGTGATATCAAGAAGTCAGAGGCTCGGTGGCAAATAATTTGCAAGAACTCTAGCATTAGATGGGCAATTGTGTAAAGCGCAGCTTTAAAACTCGTTCTCAGTTTATTTGATTCATAAGCATAACAAGAGGAAAAGAAACCCAAGAGGAGAAAATAGCAGAAGCCTGGACTAGGAGTTCAGTATAATGCAAACCAAAAATACTTAATTTTAACTTAATTATAATTAAGAGATGTACTTTAAAACTATACTACACGCAGTATTGCTCTTCATTAAAAAAAAAAAAGAAGAAGCTGCAAAGAAGTGGTTGCTGAATCATGCTGGCTTTATTGGCTGCTCAGGAATCCTGTTGGTTGCTGCACACTACAAGGAGCTTACCAGGCACCTTGGAAGTGTGAAGGAGGATTATTACTGTAATTGCACAGCACAGGCAGAGCACAGCTCCAAAGAGACTTTGGGCCTCTTGAGACTTCATCATCATCATCTGCAATTCCAGAGCCTGGAATCAGAGGCTGAATGAGATGATTAATCCTGAGCCTGGAAATAGTTGGGCTATATCACATGTGCTTGCTCAGTTCTTATCCTTCTCTATTTATTTTTGTATGTGTAGTTCTCTGTGCAGATCTTTGCCCTAAGCATTGGTCTAGGGATGTTTTCATGTCAGATTGCATTTTATATAGAAAATAGATTCCTAAAATCCGCTATTGCATAGAATAAAGAGTGAAGCAGTGGGTCTGCACTTATAAATCCCAGGTGAACACAGGAAGAATTTAATTTCCTTTTAAATCTTACAAATAAGTCAGTCTCATGAAGTTTTGAAGACAGATGTATGTATTTAGGTAATTGAGGTAATATAGACTTGAGGCAATCAGTTCTTGATCTCTTAGGCCTCTTTCAGGCAATTTAGATATTTAACTTATTTTTCAATTTATGTTTGCTCTGGAAAGTGCATTGAGCATGTGGTCTGTGTGTCTCCATTCCCATTTATGAAGTGAGACTCGGCAGACCTCAAGACTTGCTCTGCAAAGGAAGAGAGTCACCCCATGCTGTGCTGGTGCTTTCGGTTTTAATTTGGTACAGAAATAAGGCACATGAATAATGAACTAAATTTTCTATCTGCACAAGAAATGCTTGTGCTGTTCAGCCCCTTGCACACAGTTGGCCTGTATTCAGAAAAGTGTAGCGAATCAGTAGCTCCTAACGCTGGAGATGTTATCAAGAAGTTTATTCCCCTTAAACAGTGACATCTCTTTTTATTCATGTATCTCAGGCATTTGGGACTCTGGTTAGGGATGTACCTGTCAAGCAGGACAATGACCCCACACAGTTCACACTGGTGTATCCATACTGTTATGACCCTGGATCTCCTCAGTGGTACTGATTTCTGGAAGTAATCATTAATTTCCTGTAGATTTTTGTGCTCAAAAATGCCATAAATCAAATTTGGCTTTTCTACCCTACACAAGCCACATTGTGCTGTACAGTGGTTGCCTATTCTAAAGAGACACCTAATGGGCACAAGTCAGGCGATTGATGCAAATATCTGATCCCACAGCCATTTTCATCACTGTTTGTGCAATGTAAAGCTGGATCAGTTATATTTCACATATCCTGAATTTTCATCTTGTTCCTGCCCTTAACTGCCCAAGTTTGGCCTTACCATCTGACAGCTGTGTCAGTGTTCAGGTCTGCACACAAGAGCTGTTGAGTCACCCGCACAGCTCCCTTCTTCCAAGGAGTTTAACTGATATATCCATCTACTGTTGAAAGTATGGCGACTTTTTTCCCTAATTCACGGTATCTAATCCCTTCTGCTGTCCTGACACTCGCTGATCCAAAGGTGAAAGAGGCAGAGATCACTAGCTTAGTACTAAACTCTTTTCTTCCAAACATCTTCTCAAAAATCTCAACAACTTTTTGTCTCTGCTTAACAAACACTAAGATTTATGGCTCTTTCCAAAAGGAATTTAAGAACAGTTTATTGATTTTAATGTGTACTCACCAATGATCACTTCACCTCTTAGCAGAGCATACCTATTTCTAGGAAAATACAGGAGCTCAGATTATGTACGGCAAAGCAATTTGAAATAGGAAATAGACTGTACCCAATTGAAATTATAAAGATATTTAGTCAGGAAGAATGTAATTACCTAAGACGAAATTTGGCCAGAAGATGAAAGCTAATCTTATTCTACCCAGTGTCTACTCAACCTCATATCTTTATAGAGACATATAGAGAGATATGAAACTTTTATGAAAAATAGCTTATTATTCCCATCTCTCCCAGCATACACACACATACACACACACACACACACACACACACACATGAAATTTACTCATTAAGATAAGGATTTGCTCCTATTTACTTGGCAAAATTGCTTTGTAATGTAAGATCAGGAAAGTTGCAAATATAAAATATATGGCAGATACACTATCGAAGACTGCAAAGGCTGAAGAAGGAGCAAAATGCAGGAGATAATGCAGAACTGAGCTGCAGTCTGGTGGAGCTGTCAGTCACTGAATCCTCTGCTAGAAAAAAGGTGTCAGCTCTTCACCCTCTCCGCATTTCCACAAGCATCTTTCTGCACCTCCTGACCCCTCGAATTTTCACAGACACTCTCCCAAAGCAGTGGAGTTTGCTATGTTACAATTACCCTCCTATGTACAAGTTACCACTTGGCAGGAAAAGGGACTTCTCTAACCATGGGCATGGACATCCTTCTGTTCATGCAGCTAAGGCTCACACCAAATCTTCTTCTATTTCCTCTGCATTTAAAATATTGTTTCCCATTGCACTTTCCCGAATGACTTAGGACTTTTTTGGATTTTGCTTCTCTCTACAGCAGTGAGTCCTCCAGTTACCCCACAGCATGGGATAACAATATGTACCTTGTTGTTAAAATGCAGCTCTAACAATTACCTTTAATTTTTAAAGTTTGCTGCAATATTAGTCCAACTGAGTTTTTAGAAAAGAATGTCCTTTTGTAATTGTAAAATAAATTTGTACAGGAAAACTCTTACATATGAGCAACAGTATTTATTCTGTATTTCTGACTTCACAGCAGCCAGAATTAGGATGAAGAAAAGGACTAGACATCATATAAAACCATTTCCAGCCACAGCTAATATCACCTATCTTCTATTGTTGCATGGAAAAGCAGAAGTAGAAACATACAAAGAGAGTCCAAAATTTGAATAACAAATTGATTTTTCCTCAGATGCTAATGGTTACAACAAAGAATAGTGAGAGAACATCTGAATGTTATACAGCGTTACCTACGGCAACTGAGTGACTAAGATGCTTATTGTTATGTTAAGTAATCAAAAGTAGCTGCAGTCTTAAAAGAGTGGCAGATCAACCCTATTTAGGCATACTTTTTAAAATGGGTGTTCATCAGCTGTTTTCTTGTAGGAGGAATCACTTAGTAGCACCAAATTTTAGCACTGAGTAGTACATCAGCAAAAATAGATGAAGAGATCACAGCATCAGCAACTGTCATCTTCTCCCTGGAGAAACAAAGGCAGGTTTTAGCATCTTCATGGACTGCAAGGGACAGTGTGGAAAGGAGTGATGAGTATATTGGCTATATATCTTTTAGCCTTTTGGTAGTAACACCGGAGACCTGAAATCTGATAGTAGATTGTATAAGCATCACCGGTTTTCTCACTGATTACTGAGTTAAAGTTTTCTGCAGTGCAATTGGAGAATTTTCAAAGGAGCTTTGATTACCCAGTAAATGATATATTTAGCATGTCAGTAATAAAACCCTGGTTAATTAACGTGATGCCTCTTCCCATCTTGACCTGACACCAATAACTGTCTAAAGCCTTCACAGGTTTGAGCAGGCACTGCCATAGGACCTTCCTTGTGTTATTGCACCGCTGATGCTGCATGGCGCAGGAACTTTTACCAAGGAGGAAGAGAATGGCACCCCAGGTGCCATCTCACACACCCAAATACCCCTGGCTGCCCCAGGGAAAGGACCACACAGCTGTACCTGAAATTGCTCTTGGCCTCTGAGAGGCTTTTTGGGAGGACCACCCGTGACATGACAGTCACTGGACACAGACAGAGGACTACAGATGTGTAAGCTGATAGCATGCCCTTATATCTGTTATTTACTCGAACCGAGTCATCTGTTCTGTGTTCCATTCAGCCAGAGGTGAGCAGTAGAGCAGTGACAGGACAGACCATGTTCTCCAGGCATCTTACTGAACATAGAAAAGGTAGGCGGGGGAAGGTTTTTCTTATGTGTCACTCAATCTTACTGAAGACCTACTGAGCACAGGTGAACCAGTGAATGTGAAATGACGATTTTAATTTGGTAATTAATTAAAATATCAGTTCATTATTTTCCATGCCATGTTGTTAGTCTTTGATACACAAAGGGGCTGTTGAAGTGCAAACCTGTTGCTGGGTAGACTTAGAAAGGCTTAAGTCTTGTTATTAACAAGAAATATAACATGAACCTGGCTTTTTCGCTGGGAAGGTTTTGGCACTACAGGTTCACATGGCCTATAAGTTCCTTAGACAACTTCTGAAGTATGCAGTTTGGAAATCATCTGTTATACAACTACCTGTGTTTTCACAGGGGAATGGCAGGTTTTTACTGGCTCTTGCTGGATACTGAGGAATGGTGGTAATGAGACAGACTGGAGTGCAGCAGTGCCTCTGATAAAATCATATTCTCCTCACAGGTCTCTGGATTCGGAGGAGACCTCCACAGAGAATTATGAGGTGAGCTGATGGGATGGGCACAGGAGAAAGTTACCAGAGGCTAAGCTTGATTCAAGTGTACCCCAGCTTACCCATGCAGTAATGCATACCTGTATGAGCTCTTCCCCATGGTAATGTAAGGTAGATTATCTTTGTTTTATGGAAGGATAAATAGTCTCACATTTATCATGAGACAAGACCATAACAAGGGCAGCTGCTGAAAAAAAATTCCTCTTTCATAAATGTTTATCCTATTACTGAAAATGCTGTGATGCTAGTACAGGCAGCAAAAGATAATGGGATATTTGTATTGTGTTTGTTTATCTAGCACAAACAAAATTGATAAAGCAAACTTGTGCTAGGAAGACGGTTTTGTTTTGATAAATTATCCACAGAAGCCTTGTTCTTTAAAGGTTGGCTGATCAATCAGGGCTTTCTGTGTTATTTTACTATATCTGCTGTGCACAGGTATTTGCACAGTCACGTAAGAGGTACACTTAATAGCCAAAGCATGCTTGCTCTTTGATTCCCCTTCTGTTCACAGACTCTTTCCCCAAATCCTGAATACCAGTTTAGAGCAAAAATTGCTCTAACAGCAGTCTTCTTTATTACCAGCTCTGCATTTTGTGATTTGTAATTAATTTGCTATTGGTTCACATCAACACAGATGACGGCCAGCTCAGCTCCCCGAGCTCTGTTCAAAGAACAAGGCTGCAGTTCAGAGCCTCATCTCCTCCCTGGCAGCGGAGCTCCAGGCCCAGGGACCTCCACTGGGCTCTGCAGAGGCCTGGGATGTGTAACCACTTGAGAGATGAAGTCAGAGCTGGCGAGGGAATGTAGAGGGGCACATTCATAGCACCTTATAAGTACCTAAGTTAAGTGGTATGTCCACCATGGCATCTAAGTTCAAGAGAATGTAAGAAATTGAGAGGATTTGCTTGGAGGCTTCAGCTCCTGGCTCCCTGCAGATGCCGTGGGAAGGAAGTATGTGATCCCTAAATCAGACTGTTGCCAGCTCTGTGGCAGGCTGAGCTGTCCGTGCTCCCTTGAGCTCAGGCACTGAAGTGGTCACAGCCTCAGAGAGCTGCCTGCAGATGGAAAGGTGTCTGTGTTCAGGCCAAGAGCCCTCCAACTCTTTTTTCTGTTTGCTTAAATTCTGTTTGTGAACTAGGAGCCTGAACTTTGCTGGTGTGGATGTGATGTATTTATAACCCATGAGACAAAATTTGAGGTGTCCCTGCATGGAAGCTTGAGTGAAGGAAACCCCCCAAACTCTTGGAAGGTGACAATTAATAGCAGCCCAAACTATCTTTTATTCTTTAAACAGAAGACAGCTGCCAGGAGGAAAAGCTGATGTCCTGGGGACTGCAGATCACAAGCGGACGTGGTTCTTCACAAATTGTCAACTGGTTTAACCTCTTCGATTCATCTTTTAAGTGCTAGTAGTGCCTTTGTAACCCAGACACCATAGGAAATACATTTCTGCATAGCAAACAACTGGGAAAACTTACTCAAATTAACTATAAGGCTCTGGCTGTGGTTTTGTTTTTTGACTACTTCTTTATCATACACAGCACAATGGATTTATAAATAGGGCATGGTGAAGCAGTATATTCATCTAGGGCCTACACCATTCAGGTCTGACTAGTTTATCCTACTGAATCTATGCTGTGATTTGTACTGGCAAGACTGGACCAGAAATATGAGTCATGATATGTAAAGCACAGTCTGCTTTAGAGTTACTGTAAGGTTGCATTTCTTGTAGACTCTCCAAAGGGCAGAAATTAGAAGTATAGTGTTATTAACATTGGTAACTGTACTTCCAAAATTTGGAAATATAAATCTATATACATGACATGCAAATTATAAACAGGCTGAAAAGCAACTATAGATAGTATAAATCCTGTTGTGGATTCCCAACTCCTTTGAATTATCTCGCCAGCCATTTATAGCTATCCTTGTACTTTCTGCTTCTATAAGCAGCCTCTTTGTAACAAGGAAATGGTACAAATCTCAGAGAATAAGGCAATAACCTTGTGACTTCAGTTATTTGAAAAAATATTAAAATAAATTAATTCTGTGTGCATGTTATCAATGTTGTGTTCTGGATGCTATGCTTGTCCTGTACTGAATGTTCTGCAGGATTGAGAAGGATTTTTCAAGAGTAGAAACATTAATTTTTTGATCAGGTGAGATATTTTCAGAGGGCTAAAGTTTCACTAGACCAGATAGATTATCTGCTATTTCTCCTGAGCTGGGGTGGAAAGCGCACAGCGTGGATGGTATGATGTTTTTCTGTCTCACTGGTCAATGCTTTGTGCATTTACTGTACAGAATCCCGCTACAGGATGCTGCAGAGTCAGCCAGTGCCCCATTCTCATCCAAGTCCAGACAATCACAGACATTTGTGTGTGAAAAGTGAACTTGTTAAGCTTAGAAATAACATACATTTTTGATTTAGCAAGTACTAAAAAGATTAAAAGTACAAAAAAAAATTTTCCCCTTCAGGAAGATAATTTCTAACCGTAAATTTTTTTTGGATTGGCTTTACTGCATCTTCCCCTGCAGGAAGAGACCTAAAGGGTAAAAAAATGTGTGAATTCGTACAAGAAAACACCCTCATTATTGCCTTAAAGAAAGAGTAATGACAAACAGACTGTGACTTCTCATTTCTAAAATCTAGATATTTCTTGAACACAAGTTGGGATTTAAGTCTGGTACCCTGTGCCAATTACCCATCTCAAATACTGCCACTGTATCCAGTAGGAATTTCCCAGACTTGATCTGAGTTAGTCAGAATCTCCTCTACAATATCTCCAACTTCTTTAAGCCTCTATTACTTTTTTAGAAATGGTTTTGACTTGGGAAATTATTTGTAACCAGTGCATCCCTCAGTTTCCCCTGAGGAAATGCTGAAATGTGCTCATGTGGGAACTGTCTGTGCTTTGTTAGCTTGAGGATTTTGTACCAGAATTGGTATTGCCCATGTAAGCTAAAGGAGTTACACACATCCTGCAGTTTGTAGGACTGGGTCCCTAAACTGCATTCTTTTCCATACTTGTCATCTAGAGAGAAACAGTGCTTCCAGGAGCCTGAGATTTTCCTGAGTATTTTAAATCAAGTTGAGGGAAGAGAAAGATATTAAAATAAGTAACTGTATGTTATAACCAAACTTTCACTTCATTTTCTTTTTTCGAAACCAAACATTTATTTGTTACAAATCCATAATAATGACAAATTAAGTTTATTAGCATTCAGGAAGGAAAAAAAAAAGAACATTAAGAATGACCTCTATTTTTTTTTTTACTACAGAGTACTGGAACCTGTTTAGTTAACTCTTCCTTCCCGGATGTCTGGCCCTGAACCACATCTGGTCCCTTGGATGTCTCTGCACCTGAACCACTTGGCTGCAGGGACAACTTGGATGGGCACATTTGTTGCTGTGGGTGGCACGTGGGATAACTCTGCTTCCCACTCTGGTAATGTTGTTCCTGCTCCCTAAGAATCGGCTAGGGGGTACTCCCTGACAGCTCTGGCAGAGACCTAAAGTGATTCTGTTCCATTCATTGCATGCCTAAACTCATTCCTTAAATATCTTCACCAGATTTCCTAAAGATTTTTGGCCTTGGTTCACTACTTTTATGATGCTCTCCTCTATAGCAATAGCTTCTCTACTTTTTTCTCTTTGTACCCTAGGCTGTATTTACAAAACGTCATGAGATTTCCAGGTAAAACTGGATCTTGGGTGCAATTTCAAATAAAAAGAATGAAGGACAGATGAAATTCTAACATAAGAACAAATTATTGAGAAAGAACTACTGGCACTGAGGATTATTTTAAACCGTACATTTTGTCAGATTAATTAGTCAGGATTAGTTTCTACTGTAAAGTTATGCAGTGCCTTGATCATTGAACTTCACTGATAATTGCTTACTTGCATCCTCATAAAAAAGAAAAGATAAATGGTAGTTGATGAAAGGCTCTAATTTATTGTTCCTGCAGAAATAAAAACAAACTTTGCATTTATGTGGAATGGTCACACAGAGAATTTCTATTTTCTTACTTTGAAAATGGGATTGTTATTACCTGAAAGGGTTTATTTAACATAAAATAAGAGGTAAAATATTCTCTCACACTGGGATCAAACTACTCAATATTGCTTTGATATTTTTTTTAATAAAATGAAAAGGACTCATTCTCTTTAGGATGACTTTAAAGTAGACTTTACAGAATATGTAGAAGAAAAATCCTAATAATTTCCTTCCTTCCTTCCTTCCTTCCTTCCTTCCTTCCTTCCTTCATTCCTTCCTTCACTCCTTCACTCCTTCCTTCCTTCATTCCTTCACTCCTTCACTCCTTCACTCCTTCCTTCCTTCATTCCTTCCTTCACTCCTTCACTCCTTCACTCCTTCACTCCTTCCTTCCTTCCTTCATTCCTTCACTCCTTCACTCCTTCCTTCCTTCCTTCCTTCATTCCTTCCTTCACTCCTTCACTCCTTCCTTCCTTCATTCCTTCACTCCTTCACTCCTTCACTCCTTCCTTCCTTCATTCCTTCCTTCACTCCTTCACTCCTTCACTCCTTCACTCCTTCATTCCTTCCTTCATTCCTTCCTTCATTCCTTCATTCCTGGTTGATAGCCTGTCATATTCAATAGGAATATTTTATTGATTTCCCTGGATTTAGGACTTCTACAATATCTGAAGGGAAGAAGAGGAACCTCAGTTTTACTGCACATTTCTCAGATGGCCCCCACTTGCAGACCCTGCTGGGTGTTGATTATGAATCTCTAGGACATCATAAACTCAATGCACATTTTGGGGAACAGGAGAATGTTTCTTCTTGTTTCTTTGGAAACTTATTTACGATTTGCAGTACAGGAGAGCCCAGGAGCTGTGCCTGGCTTTGTCTGTGACACAAGGTGTTTACATGGTAAAAAAAAAAAAAAGAGCCTTTAGTCTTTTCTCCAGAGAATTACATTTCATGTTCAACAGCAGTAGTGGAACAAAACAAACAAAGTGGGATTGAAAGAGGCAACTCCTCCGGGCATGTTTCGTATAGCATATTGTACAGAAGTGTGATGAGCAGATTAGAAGTGGTAACATATTTGCTTCCAGCTTACTTGTTAATTTGTGCTATAGCCTTCTGTGAGGCAAGCTAATTATTAAGGCTTGGTCGTGAGCCATTTTTTTAGCCAAGTTTTCTCTTGTTTTCCTTTCTTAATTGTGCATTTCTGGTTTTGGGCTCTTTGAACACACAATCACGATGTTTCTTTTCCTCCTGTTTCAGATGAAAGAGAGAAAGAGTCCATTTTGAAATCTTTCAATGGCTGAATTAAACACAGCACATTTTCAGCAAACACTCTTTCTCCTCAAATCTCCTGGTTTAAATTTTCAGTAGCATATTACCGCTGGTTGTATGCCAAACCTCTAATTATGGTGCCCCAAATAATCACCTCCAAATGGAGAGGGTGACAAGAAAAAATTGCACTTTTGCTAAGGATTGTATAAATCTCGAATCCCCCTGGGAGGGAGGGAGACAGGATATGGAGCCAGGGAAGAAAATGTCTTCAAGTAATTTTTGGTAATAGTTTTTGTGATTTTCAATTTTTTAAAATGATAATCCTTTGAATATAGTGGAGAAATGGAGCATCTTGTTTGTCAATTAATGTAGAGTGCTTTAGAAAAGATGTTATGATATTTGCCTCACCCTGTCGACATCAATATGACAGTCTCATGGATAGTTCAGTGGGGTTTTTCTTCTCATGTTATTACCACAAGGACAAGTAGGGAGTCACCATTCTTTCTGTGGTATGCATTTGCCTTCTCCCCATGCAGTATTTGTCTTGCCTCTCATGGCTTAGTTCAAAACACTGCTTTGGATTTCTGTTTGCTGCAGAGAGTCATAAATATGGATTTAGTGTTTATTTAATGAATACAGTGTTCATTACACTGGAAGTGCATTGTTAACTGCCTTTTCTGAAAATACGTTTAAAATAAGGGCCTTAGTTAACAGCTGGCTTCAAGTCTCTCATTTTTGGGGTAGCTGAGAATGAGTCTATAAGAGATGGATACTACTCAATGTGTTCTGCACATCCTACCATCAAATACGGATATTCAGTATCACTATGAATTTTTAGACAACAAGGAGCAGAAAATTCCCCCTTAATATGACCTTCTCTGCTGCAGAGGAGCTTTCACAGAAGAGTCAACCAGAAGAACTTCGATTTCTCTCCCTGTGAAGGGCTGTGTGAGACAAATGCCTCAAACAGCAGGAGATACCTCTGTGTCTGCCAGTCCTCATGGAGATTGGCAATGCTGTGCATTGCAGAGGAGACTGAGCACTTTGCTTAGGAATTTTGGAAAAGAAATCACTGGGATGATCTAATATAGGTAAACATGGTAGGAATTACCGCTATTTAAAAATAACGATAATAAGAATTGCCTAGGCATGTGTATATGCCTAGGCAAAAAGGTTTGGATATTGTTAGATTTAGTCTTGAATTGTTTATATATCCTACCAAATGAACTTCACCTCCCATTTAATACAATAGAACTTAAGCAATAATTCTGGGAAATAGTTTACTGGCAGAGACAGGTGGATTTAAGTCTGCGTTTACTGTTCTGTAGTACAGTTGAAAACACTTAACTTTATTAGCACAAGAATAATGTGATTTGAGATAAACCTAAGACAAGATGCCAAGAAAACTCTGCAAGACATATTTTAGTGCTAGGATCAGTACACACAAAATCTCTTTCCTTAATATTTTCTTTAACTGCAAGATTTGCGTTTGACAGTTAAATGCTGTAATTTTGTAAGACTGACTAGATTGCTTTATTTTCCTCTTTTTATAGAAATCGCTGCTCTCTGATCCCATTCCTGAGGAATTCTAGGTCTATTACAGTGATGCAATGTCCATTGGTAATTATGATTTCAAATGCACTGTCCCTGAGATGCTTCCAAACTCAGCAGTAAAAGGAGCCATTCCCAGATCCTTCTGCTGATAAAAAACTTGGTCTGACAAAGACCTTCTTTTCTATCTGACCTGTTTGGGACTGGACCTGTGAATTGAAAAAGTGTATGAAAGTATGTGAGCTCAAAGGAGCCTGAGTTCCTCCTCACCACTGCATAAAGAGAGGAAGTTTGCGAGCTGCAAGTTTACCAGGGGGACTTAAAGGGCTGCTACAGGGTGCAGCCCTTGCCAGTTTGTGCAAAGTGGCAATGAGGAGCCACAGCACTCTGCTAGTCCTGCCTGCAGAGTGGCAGTCTCTGAGCTACTGCAAACCTCTACAGCTGCTCTTTAATTCTCTCATTTAATCCTCTCACCCTTGTTCCCAACTAAGGTATGCAGAAAAATGCCACTAGAAGATAAAACCAGAACAACAGAATATTTTTTGTTTGGTTGGGGTGGGTTTTTTTGTTTTGTTTGTTTATTTGTTTGTTTTTCAGTTGTTTTTTTTTGCAGTGTTGTCTCTGTCTCTGCATGGAAGTTAAACCAATAGGCTCAAGCACTGCACAAGAGAGAAGCAAGAACAGGCCTCTGTGATTCCACAGGGTAATTTCTGTCTATGTTCACTTGAGTATGAGAAAAATCATTCACAAAGAGATTAATTAGTGCCCATAAATAATATAAGAGAAACACAGATAAAGAAATACACATTTTGGGCAAGAGGGTGGTGAATTTTTAAAAACAAAATCCATTCCCCGGTAAAAACACGGCATTACTTAATAGCAGATCTGAGCTTTGAATCTGATGCTTCCATCTCCCATGGTTCAAATTGAACTCTGGCTCCTCTGACTCATACAGACACTTGACGTTTGCCTGATTGAGAATGGAGCCATATCAAAGTGTTGGCATTTAGATAATTAACTGGGTGTAGTAAGCACAAGTCTGGATTCACAATTCACTTACCTGGAACTCGTAAAAAACTGATGGCCCTGAAGACAGGCTGGTGATTTCAAGCTGTCTTTGAGAATAGAAGCTCCCCATGGGCCTTATTTCCTGATCCACTGAGGTCCCCACAGATGGTTCATTGGAGGGGTAACACCAATGAACACCCGGGAGGAGGTAACACCCTGCTCTTCCTTGGGACAGCACTGAAAACCACAGCCCTAGGGTCTCCTAGCTGACTCAATCACAGCTCCATAAGCACTGACATAATCAGTTGTATTGCTCAAAAACTGAAATTGTTCCAGCTTGTTTTTTCTCTACACTAAAAGCATATTTAAATTAATGTTATTTGGCACAAACAGTAGTTGAACTCATTTCTTGCTCTCTCACAGCCTTCCTTGTGGTGCAGCTTAGCACTCCGTGCTGTCTGCTGTGGCTGCTTGCTCAGTAGAAAAGAGAATGCTACAACTGAAGTCATCCTAGTGGAAATAGCAGTTTTCTTGAGTGTTCGTCTACAAGGAGAAGCTAAACTTTCCAAGCATTTCTGCATTGCTTTTCCACATGCAGCCTTGGACTGTAAGGGTTATAAATGAGAAAATGAATTTTTCCTTCTACAGCATAAAGATTGAGAAGGATACAACTATGCAATACTGAAGTTACCTCAGGGAAAAATCTGTAACTTTTATATTAAACATTAAATAATAATTGAAGCCTAATGAACTTTCTTATTAGAAGGGGCTATTTAGCCTGACTTCTCAGTAGGAGGACTAGTAGAGTCAGTTCAAAATAACTCATGCCAAAATCTCTTGAATGCTTCCCCTCTTTTTCTACAATACTTAGCAGATCCCCTGGACCACCTCTTAAGTGAAATTTTTTAAACTTGAATTTGAATGTACTTCATATTTCTTGGTCAGACATCCATTCTAGAGGGACAGTACAATCATGTATACACACACACACACACACATATATATATATACACACACACAAATAAAAATAAATAAATAAATAAATAGATGTATATACACACCCTAAAATGATGACAGGTTCATTCCATACATTAGGCACAAATAAGACTGTGAAATGCTTCTCTGCAATCCAGTAAAAGAACAAGAAGGCAGAAAAGACTTGTGCTGATTCTGTGGATGTCGTAACTGTGAACTGTTTTACTGAATGTGAGGTTACATTTGAGGGTGTCTCTGATTTGAGTCAAATCTTTAGCCTACCTGTAAATGCAGGCATTTGTAATTAAAATCTTCTCTATATCCAGCCCCAGATGGATTTCTTGATTGATGCATGTGGTAGGAGTCATCTTCTTTTACCCCTACATGTCTGTAGGCTATACAGCCATGATTTGCTGTTTGCTGTCTCAGAACATCCCTACCAAAGCTTCAGCAAGCCTGGCTTGTTTCCAAAAAGCATCCTTTGTGAGAATTGAAAGAGAATGTTTGGAACACTATATAATAAAAGCAAACAAAATACAGCAGAAATAATTTTTGATCTCAGCAAGAGCTGAAAATGAAAATAAATAAGTGCTGCTTACTGAAATTTCTCTGCAGTGTGCAGAGAGCAGAAAATAAAATAATTTTGTTGGTTCTATTGTCATTCTTGAAAGCACAACACAAAGCAATGCTGATATGGTACAGGTCCATCTGCCAGCTGGGGAAGAAGAAAAGAAAAAGCAATTAAGAACATTATAAATTTGGTTTGTTGCTCTGGGCTGGAAAGATCCAGTTAAGCATGCTGTGATTCTGAACAGAGAAGTATAGGAGACAAGCCAAGACAGAATTTCTCTTGATATTATCACTTGACCTGTTTCCATTGCCTTCCACAGCTCTCCCAGCCAAGGATATATCTGCAGCCAAAACACCTCTGGCTCTCAAAGCTAAAATCTGACAGTCCGTGTATAAATCTGCACTCCTGAGGATGTGTGGACTAAATACCAGCCTGGACAACTTAGTCTTGCAGTCTGACCCTGTGAAAGAGAACCATTCTGCACACCTCACTGAAGACACCCAGCCCTGATTTTCAGAGCATGGAACTAGGTGACCATTTCAACTTCTCCTATTCCTTCTACCATCATCTTCTTGACACAAATTTGCCTGATATGTGAAACCAAGGAGTAAAATAACTCTTGCTCCCTATAGGTGGTGAGAAATTCGTACCTCTTCCAGGAAGAAGGCTCAGAATTAATTGTCTTGCAAATGGTCTTGTGTGTTTTGCAAGTTTGTCACACATCAATTAACCAGCACTGGCTTTGTGTTTGGGGACAACACAGACAAAAACTGCTTTCATTGCACCTTTTGCACTCTTGTTTTGGTAGTCTCAGTGTCCTTTCTTGGTGATTCTGCACAGCACTCCACTGGTATGCACGTAAAACAGCAATGGGAAATGAGTCTATGAGAAATGAATCTAGACCACATTACTCTTACGTAAGTGCATCAGGCGGCTGGTACAGGTCCAGCCAGACACAGCTCCCTTGAAACCAAGCCTTATCTTTATGTGTCACTGTAATCTGGAGGAAATGAACACAAGAGAGCTCTCAAGTTATATCTGCTTTACAGCATCTGTCCTTGCGAATTGATGATGTAGAATAACCCATTTCTCTGGGTCTCTTCCTGGTTCCGCTGTTCCCAGAGCTACTGTGACATGGTGCCCCGCTTGCATCTGTGAAGAACAACCCATAAATCTGCTACTACTGTCTTAAAATCATTGCTTTGCCACGTGTAGGTCACCCCTGAGCCTGCACTAATTGTACTGAACTGCAGTTATTTTTGTAGGCAGCATGACTTGTTTTTCCATCCCCTTCTCGTCTCGCACCTGCTCGGTGTGCAGCCAGAGGCTCAGACATGGACAGCCCTCCTGTGCCAGAGAGCGGATCCACCACATCTGCCAAGCTACCAGCAGGCACAATTGTGCCACTGGTGGCTCACAGCTTTGGGCAGGAGCAAAGCAGTCACCAATTTGTATTTAAATAGCTCTGGTGGCTGGAATGTCTGGCCACTGCAGGTTTGCTGGTGCTTTGCAGTCAGACTCTGGGGTCCACCCTGGGCTGGCACAGTTGTTCTTGTTTTCATGCTCATGAACATAGAGGGGTCAACAGCAAGTTCACGGTGGCCAAGAATCGTGGCCACAGCCCAGTAGCCTGGCAACAACCTCCACTGGCCATCAGCCACCCAAATCGGTGATAGCTTGGGGAATGTCATGTGCTGAGAATCGAGAATCAACCTGCCAGCACTCAGCTGAGCAGCTGCAGGCTGAGCACAGACTTCAAGACAGATATTTCTGCAATCTGATGTGAAATTTGTGCCAGCTTATTGCCATTCATTAAGTGAGAGAGTAGAAAAAATGGCCATTTTAATAAAGGTGGAATTAAACTTGAATACAGAAAAAATCAAACTAGTTGTCTAAATAGAATAAATCTTTTATAGTGTTCCCAATGATTTATAAAGCATCCCCAGCAAGTTTATGTTTGTGTGGAAGCTTTTTGTGAAAAGCTGACCTTATCTTACTGCAAGCATTTTGCTCCTGTTTTGTGGGGAAAAAAAATGTTTGGTTCCATTTGTAGAATGAGATTAGAAATATAACTTTGTGGAAAAATGGTGAGATTCTTGAGACAGAGCAGTAATAAAGAAACCTCTGAGAGGGAAGTTGAGAGAAGGTTATTAGTTCTCCAATAAAGGATCGTTTGACTCTGGAAATGTTGATTTGCCCTCTTCTTTTGTATACCACTGGGGAAATCAGAACTGATTTTTAAATATAATGATATAAATTTGAAATAAATTTCAAAGGTAAATTGAGAGGTAGATGTTTAAGGAGTGCTGTTATACCCTTGAACTGACAAGTTTAATTAAGACAGGCAGATCCATGAGTGTTGTAAAAGAGTAAAGGCTGGGTAAGCTCTCATAGTTTTCTCTCAATTTTAGTTTATTTCTGGCATTAGAAATGGGTGAGCCTTCTCCATAAGAGGCTTGTTCCTACTTTCTCCTTTACTGAGCTGCCTGTTTTCTGAGAGCTTGGGAAAATCTTTGTCAACCCTATAGGCACTTTGAATGATGCAAACAGAATTTTGGAACGATTTTGTGTCATTGTCTCTTGTAATTTTGCCTATTCATTTAACTTGCAGTTTAAACCCTGTTTAAATGCATCATTAAACATTTTAGTTTACTTCCAGGACAGATGCCACTATTTCTCATTTAGCAAATTAGTGAACTGAGGCACAAAGTGTGTAGCTGAGACAGGGGCTCACCTACCAAGCACAGAGTAACCTGTAGTACTAATTCCTGAGTGAGAAAGGACCTGACCTATGTCTGGTACTCACTTCAGGGACTAAGAAACACATTAAAAATGGGTCACTAGGGGAGATGGGAATGATCTCAGGAGCTTAGGAGTTGGGTTTGGATCCGAAAGCAGCTGGAAAGAATGCAAATATTCTACTGGCCTGAGTGGGTTGCTTGAGGTCCTCACAATTTCATCGATTTCAGCAGAACATAATTTAATAATTTCTAGTGGAGTTATCTGAATGAAAATAAAAGGCATCTCTTAAAGCACAAACCCCTAAAATAATGAGTTTTATAAATTAATGCTTCAGCCAGTTCAGCATCCAGTCTTGAATAATATTTCACTTGTAAACGAACAAGATAGTATTTCTGAAATATTATTTGTGTGGAAAAAAGATAGACTCTTTAGAACAGTATAAGAAAATTGTGCTAACTCATGCAAAGATGCAATTTAATCCCGAGATTATGAAAATACTTCTCCTTATGTTCTTTTATCAATTCCCAATACATGTAGGTTTAAAATGGAGTGCTGATTTGTCTCATGGAATTTTGCAGAATGAAGAAGCACAAAAAGAATTGGTTTTTTTGTCTTCCATTTTAATGTTGCATTGGTTATTTGAGAGTTTATTGTTTGAACAATTGCTTCGGCTACCTTGTAGTAAATTATATTCCAAGAATGCTTCTATTTTGCCAAAATTTGTTAATTTTCAGAATTCATTACACTCAAAATGGTCTCTTATTTGAGAAAGAGATCAGTAATTTTATAGCACATGGAAATCAGTTATTGAACATGAGACATTAAAAATCTAATAATGTATTTATTGTACTTGTATGCAACCAGGTCAACTGCTTTCAAATAAATTTGAATATTGTGAGTAGCTTTTTGTTGTTCCAGTTTTGACATCTCAAAGGATTATTTCAAACACCAGCTTCTTATCTCCTTAATTCCTTTCCAAAATCCAATAACTGAAATAAAATTATGTTCTAAAATGGTAGCAGAAATCAATATCCAGAGCAATGAGTGGGTGCTCATTGACACAGGTAATGCCATTTTCATATTGCCATGATGTTGGTCCAGATGCTTGCGTGTCACCTGTAGGCATTGAGGAGGTGGGTTGGGAAGCTCAAGCACTCCAGGAGCAACAGTTTTGAGCAGGGTCTGGAGTGACTACAGATCCATGGGGTTATTTATGACCTGTAACTGCAGCTCTACTGTTTAGTGTATATTCCTACCATGCACAAAATCCCAACCCCAATCATTATTTGAAAATAGTCCTTTGTACACATGGACTCTGTGGGCTTCATTAAGGATTCCTGAGGACTTAAAGGAACACAAAATCCAGTGTCCTGTTTTCTAGACATTCAATGCTTGTGAAGGAAGGAGAAATGTAATTTGAAACTCTGTTGTTCTATTTATAGGTGACCTAATATCACAGGTTGGATGTATACAAAATTTTATTAAGTTCTGACTGATGAGTTCCATGGCTGGTAAATCGCTCTTGGTCAGATCTGGGTGTATTAAAGTGCTTGGCTGATTTAGGATGTGAATGTAAATGGCAAAACTCATTTTATGAGCTTCATTATTACTGGAGTGAGGCTTCTCATGCAGCATATTAATATACTTGATTTTTTTTATCTTTTCCTCTATAAAAACCACTTTCTTAATCGGTATTTTGACACTGAGGTTGAATGGCATTTAAAAAGATGACAGAGCCAGGCACAGGAATTGCAAGTCATATATATTAAATTGTTCAGTCATGAAAAGATCATTCCATCCTAAAAATGGAATCTCTGCTGTTCTTTTTCCATTTAAGTTTTAGTTTTTGCTCTGGTAGTTTGAATGTAATACTCAAGATAAAATTATTTCTTTTTGCTTTTAGGAAAGAATTTTTTTTTCCTTGTCCTCAAACTAGAAGACCAAGAGAGACAGCAGCTAGAGGATCCCAAGAACAGTTTGGTTTTTTGATCACTTATGAAATCTGTATCAATTAATTTGAAAAAAAAGTCCTCCAGCATGAATGCCCCTAATAGTACCTTACTCTATGGATAGCTATTCCTTTATTTGTACAAGCCACTCTGCCTTTGAAAACTCATTGGATCAGCATACCGGGATAAAGTTTGGCTAGGTGACCTTCCAACTCTGAAGGAAAACCAGCTCTAACTTATTGCAAGATTCTACTGGCTTCTACTGTTCTTTGCCTCATCAACTTGAATCGGTAATTCAGATAAGACTTCTTCTGTGGATTTATGACAGAATATTTTATCTTTAAATTTCTTTTCGATATACTTTTCATTTGCAAAAAGTTCTCTACATTTCAAATGTATGCATATATTTAAGCTGACGTTAATTTTCATAACGAACATGAAAATGTAATATACATAGCCAGCCCAAGCTCATTACTGTGCTATTTAAAAAACTTTCATAACCATATTTGTGCTAAAATAAATATTCTCTTTTTCTTAACAACCTGCATTACTTACATACAGTGGTATGCTCTTGCTGTAGGCAGAGGAAGCACCAATTTTTCTGTTGGCCTGAAGCTTTTCACCCTGTAGGTGTGGTTGCAAAAGGATTGGGGATGTAGCCCTGCAGAGAACATGGATTTTTGTGCCATGTACGGAGCAGTATAAACTTCATGCATGTGTTCTCTGCTTGGAAATGTCTGTCTGGTTTAGCACATGTTTCCTAGCTCTGAAATGCAGCACTTTCTGCAATATGTTCTCAGCATAGTTCTGGATGAGTGCCTGTGTGAGTGGAGGCGCTTGCAGTGAAGGAATAATGTGATCTTCAGGACAGATTAATATGAATGGGAGCACTTTGGAAGCAGAGATTGGACAGACTTGTGAGGGATTTTCATTCCATTTGCAGGAATTATTTGTAGTCATTACTCATTACTGGGTGTTGCACCACTTAATGTAAAAGCCTATCTTCCTGCTAGAGAGGAGGGCTTGTGAGAGGATTTAGTCTTGTACGGTAAGCAGCATGACTTGCTTTCCTCCCTGGTGGTTTTATGGTGGTCTCTAGGTTCTTATTACCTGGATATATGAATATGGCCTGGCAAATTAGCTTGTTTCATTGTAGATGTAATTAACAGATGTAGTTAAAGCAGTGAAGATGAACTTACTTGTGTTTAGAGTGTGGGTATTCTTTAGAAGTCCTGACAAACTGCTATGAAAAGGGAAGCAAAATCACAGAATTAGCTGCTTTGAGATAGACTTCAGGTACCCTCTGTTCAACCTTTTGCTCCAAGCAGGATCATCTGTGAGATCAGGCCAGGCTGCTCAGAGTTTTACCCAGTTGGGTCATGAACTCTCCAAGGCTGAAGAAGCTCTCCAGGCAGTCTGGTCTCTTGACTGTCCTCAGTGAAATTTCTTTTCCTGTAGCTAGCTGGAATCTATTCTTTCAGTTTGAGACTCCTGCCTCTCATTCTCCTACCATGCATGATCACGAGGAGCCAAGCTCTGCTGCTCGATAACCTTCCAGCTAGGCAGGGCCAGGCTGCTGTGAGACCTTCCTGAAGCTGTCCTTTACCCAGGCTGAGCAAGCCTTTACCCTCTCTTCAGCTCTGCTCGCAGGACAAGTCTTCCAGCCCTGACCAACTTGGTGGCCTTCACTAGACTTCCCCAAGTTTGTCAATGACTTAAAATACCAGGCCAGGACCACTGCAGAAATAATTGCAGGAAGAAGATCTTAAACTTGTATTTGTCACTTGAACGTTTTTATCCCAATTGTTTCTCTTGCTGTTCATTGAGCAAGAACCTCTCAGCACTTTTAAGAAAGCAAAATCTATTATCACTCCCTAAGATGCATTGCTTTTAATAGCTGTCTTCTTGGAATTTGATTAAAGACATTATACTTATTTTTCCTACAGTGTCTTCTTTTCATCTTCTTTGCCAAATTCCATGGATGGCAGACCATCAGGTTTTTCAAGATTAATGAATAGTGACAACATCATTAGTCACTATCTCAAGATCCAATAATCCTTTAAAGGAGTGATATGAAAGTCAATAGGTAAATGAGGAAAGGCTTTAAAATTGCTTCCTGTCTCTAACAAGTCAATAAAGGCCCTCAGTGGGAGGGTGAGCATCTCTGTGTCTCAGTGTAACAGCAGCCGAGGCTTCTCAGGACAGGACACAAGCACGTATGAGAGACAGGAGTGCTTCAAGCTACTTCCAGGCTGATCTGCAAAAGAGGTCTCTTTCCAACTCAGGGTGGCAAGCTGTGTGGGAACGATAGTGCCTTCTCTATCTTTAATTAACATCTGAAAAATTATCTCTGAGCTCTACTTTACCATCACCATTGAAGGAAGAATTGCAGATGATACCAAACTGGGAGGAACAGTCACTGCACTGGAGTACAGGGCAGCTGGTCATAAAGACCTTGAACAGCTTTGTCTCCTTCAAGAATGGGGTAAATGGTATTGAAGAAGTGGGCAATGGATGTAGGAGTTGAAGAGCTGGGCTGGGATTAGCAAAATACTCGTGTTCCATTCCAGCCATTTGCATCCCCATGCCTTTGGCTGTGGAGCTGTAAATGCTACACCAAGTAGGACTAAAACATCAGAAAAAAGTAAACTACCATGAAGGCATAAAGACGTATTTCTGCTTGTTTAGAGGCAAGGCAGGTTCCTCACATGTTCCTTTCTCCAGGCCTTTACCTTGACAGTTTGAAGCAAAGGATCTCCATTATTCCATGCAGCTGAAGGTGGCCCTGTATCATACTCAGGGCTCTCTCCTTCGAGGAAAAGCTGCCTCTTAATTTCTGACTGTGTCTAAAGTGAAGAAAGTTCATTCTTGAGAGTCTTTTTTATTTTTTCACAGATTAATAAATTATCTGGTCATCTTGGTAAGACATTTTCCCTCCCATCTCTTCCCCTAGGCAATTTGATTTAATGTTTAGCTTTGTTGGAATTGCCCAAGAGTACACATTGGGACTACACACTGGGAAAGCTGGCACATCACTGAAGTCCAGACTGAAAGGTAAATCGTGTCAGTGCTTTAGGAACAAGAACTGAATGGGGGACTAATCCCCTGTAGAGAGCAGAGCTCTGCTGGTGCCAGTCAGCAGGCTGCATTTGGCTAGGATGAGTCTGCTGGGCGCGTGATTTTGCTTAGGGAGGGGAGATAAAAGGATTTTATAGGAGTTTGTGCATCCACCTACCACCTCCTTTGCTTGTGCTAGTCCAGGCACCAGCAGCAGGCACCAGCAGCAGACACCAGCACATCCATGTCCACCTCAGGGCAGGGAGCGGAGAGCTTGGATCCCCTTTCCATCACCAGGACAGTCAGAAACCAAAGCACTTTCAATGCTCATTTCTGAAAATCCAGACATGTCATCTCTTTGTGTCCACTTTTCTTCAAGGGAAAGCAATAATACTTATATCTGCCTCTTACTTAGCATTACATCCATGCACTTCAGAGCACTTAGCATTGATAGATACTTTTATAATCAATTAAATAAATGTACAGAGGTTCCTCTATATTTATTTCACAAATCTTTGGAAACAATTAACTCTTTTCTCATTTGCTTAACTTTCATATCAGAAAACATAAGTCAGTTGTTATCTTACAGAGGTTTTAAAGAAGAGATGTTTACCATAGTGATTTATAATGCCACTTCTGACCTTGGATTACTTGGTAGCAATTAAACCATGTATTTAAGTTCCTGAAGTATTAGGAAATATGTTAGAATGGAAGAATGCTTTTTCACCGTGTCCTGTACAAAAATATTTTTATTCATAAGCCACAACCTTATTGCAATTTCCTTGGATTTCTTTCAGGTACTCATCATAAGTAACCACAGAAGAACAGTGTATCGATGAGAATAATACAATAGTTTTCTTTCATTGCAATTATTCATGTTTTCAGTTGTGTTGAGACTTTTTCTGTAGGACTCACTAACAAGAATTACCAACTGGAAATTAAAGGGACAGAACATAGAGCCATACATTTTCCTGAACATGTAATATCTTTGTGTGCTGTATTTTTCCAATTAAATTAGTCCAGTCTGTGCAGGTTGTGGAATAACAAAATGGCATTTTCATTCTGAGGTAAATGAGTAGATAGGGGTATGAGAAGAGATTGAAGCTCATTAAGGAGTTTGCTTCACAGCTTCATAGTTGCCAGCCTCTGGATTGTAAGTGGGTGACACTGTGCCAATACACATTTTCAGCACCATACAGAAAGTAACTAGTATTAGAAAAAATACTTTGGACATAAATTCAAAGGAGAAACATATATGTTAGTTTGTAGATATACTTAGTGGTAAATGTAATTATTAAAAGATTCTTCTGTTACAACTGTAGCAAACTTTTCTGAAAGTACTTAAAAATATTTTTCCTCAATCTTGCAAGGCTGACTGTATTCATACACATATATGTGTATACACAAACATATACACACACGTGCACCATCACTACTCCCGCTCAATTTGTCGTTAGGAAATGTCTGGCCAAAAGTACTAAAAGGACTTTCATCGTATTGAATTAAAGTCACTCAAAGGAAATTGGAAAATGGAGCTTTGTGAGAAGACAGAATGGAATAAAAAATGTAAAAGGTGTCTCAACCCCTTCCCTTTTGTCTCTCAATTCTATAGTGTCTCTGTACTGCTTTTCATTCTTCTGCTCTCTATTGCCCTTCTAAATCCTGCGCTACTCCCACCTATTCTCTCCCTCTGCTTTCAGGCTAACTAGCAGTGCGTCCTTTCATGTTCCAGTCAAGCCTGGACAAGTGGCAAAAGCTCTCTCTCTCATGCACACTGACTTTTCTCATTGTTCTCAGCTGAAAAGGTGCAACTGTGCTGGCTTTTCAAGACGTTTGTTTCAGATGGGATTTTTCAGGGTGATGAATGAGACTCATTTTGTTCTCCAGTCACTGCACTGCAGCTTTGATGTTTCTGTTCTTCCCAGTAACACGTCAATGATGGTATCTTTTCTGCAACGTAACACCATACCAGGCAGTCTGATGGACGGATAAGTTCATGACATGACTACTACCAAGTGTTAATGCTGTTTTGACAGAGGTAAAATCTGTGTCTGTCACTCCATCTGTAATAAACAGGAGATGATGTCACAGAGTTTCTATGCAGGGCCATAGTGAGGACTAAAGAACGTGATGCTCAGCTCATGTGTGGCACTAAACATCATAGAGCTACACCACTACTTGAGCTTCATCTGATTCATCTTACGATAAAAAATGAGCATGCGGTGATTGAGTAAATATTTGCAAATATTTTGCCACTGAATTTAAATCACAGATTTATTGCAATAATAAACATGAGAGTGCCTCTTGATAGTTTGTTAATTGAGTTGTGTGGGTGGTTTGCCTTTTATTTTTATTCCGACGATTCTGCATGTGAAATGGCATGATTTAGTTATTTTGTCTGTAGTAAGAATATTGACCATGGTCATCAGCTGTCCCAAGTGATCTTCCCTCCTTTTGAAATCGTAGGACAATAACATCAGAATAATTACGCAGAGTTTTGTTTGTTCAAATTGAATATGCATGAGAAGCTGTCAAGAGAAAGCTAGGCAAGACAACACTTCTGTTAAAATGCTAAGAAATTAATGAAGTTAGAAGCAATCTTTGAGTATTTTAACAGACCAAAATTTGGTACTGAGTTAGTTTATGAAAATGCCACTCTACATTCCACCATCAGTATTAAAACCTGGAAGGTAAATCTCCTTGTAGACTAAGAAAAAAAGTTTATGGTTTGTTTCTTTGCTTTGATCTGGTCTCATCAGCTGGAACACATTAACCACACTGTTCCCAGCCCCTGTTGAAAGACTCTTTCATTTACATTTCCAGAACAGGAGAAGACAGCACAGTTTATAATGCTGTCTCCATTTACATGAGGGATCAGAGACCTGGAGATGAAGGCTTTTCAGGGTGGGAGAACAAAAAGAGGAGCTGTGCAGAGCAGTGGTTGCTCTGTCAAGGTCATGGGCTGCAGGAGTCAAGGCTGCTGAAGCTGCTGGACTGTCTCTTGCATTTTGAAGAACAGTCACCATTCTGCTCCCCCGGCAGTTTCTGATCGAGTGACAGAACACATGGCCCACTGCTGATTTTTATCTCATTTTCTACTGACACAACTGGCACAAGTCCTCTTTTGATCTGTGAGATCAGAAACAGATGTTGGGTAATTTAGCTTGATGATTTGAGGACAGGATTTGGTAATGCTAGTTGAACTCAATGTTAAAGGCCTTTTCCAGCCTGAATGATTCTACGATTTACAGGTAGGGGTCCAGCAGCCGGATCCAGGCACCCCCTCATCTAACAGGGAAGCCTGAAAAGTTATCCCATGATGCTTGTGTCACAGACTGTGGGACCATCCTCAGTACTATGTGATTACGGTACCTTTATTTATATCTGATACATGTTTTTCTAATCAAGCAGCAAGGGAGAAACTAATTTTATGATTCTTTCGTAACAGAAAATTATTCAGATGTATGGGTTTTTTGGTAAAACAACACCATTCTCTTTGCTTTTCCTCAGTAAAGTGCTCCATACCTCACCATGTGACTGCAAACTCAGGAAGCAGACAGTAGAAGTGAAGGTTCAGGTCAGCATTAAGACACCGTACACTCTAAGGTCCCTCTGGAGTCAGTGGAGATCTACTCAAAGCTGATGGTGGAGCCCAGCAGGCAGATGAAGTTCCGGGAACCATGTTCAAACAGACACAAGGGCTGGGATTAATTTGCCCAAACACAGATATCATCCGTTCAGGCACTGTGAAGCACCTGTTTTGGCCTCTTGAAGGCACTTCAGAAAAGCTCATGTGTTCCCTAGAGTGTATTTGCAACCTCTTGCAGGTGTCCCAGACAGCTCACCCTGTCTGGACCTGCTCCTGGACAATCTGCTTCGACTGGCTGCTCTTGAGCAGAAGGATTGAACTGGAGGAATTCAAAAGGTTTCTTCCAACCTAAATGGTACTGTGGTCTCAGCTGGAAACAAATTCCAGTGCATAGGGCACCTGAAAGTTCTGCTCTGCCAAAATCCACTGACAGCTTGATTCATTTGAGGATGTTTAGGAGTTTAGTACCCCATTAGATGCTCTTCATCTCTCTGGGACCAGCAGATACAGAACAGCACTTATGGGAAATATGCATCATTCATGCCAGGCCAAGAGGGACAGCATCACCACCCAGGTACACTGGGTACTAACATTTGAGTAACTGACTTCTCAGTAGGTATATCTTTTGAAATATTATGTAGCCAAGAGTCCAGGTGGCAAAATCTGCCCATTCAAAATTAGTTCATTCCATGGTAAGATAATTCCTTGCTATGATATTCTGCATCTACCTAGAGTGTGCTACACTTAGCACTTTATGCTTTTGTCTGTCACGTTAACAAGTGATCAGCTACCCAGAACTTCCTAGCTATGCTGGTATTTGATCAAGTCATCTCTAAACCTTTTCCTGGGCAGACTGAAAAAAAAAAAAAAANTTTTTCATTATTTAAGGCAGGTCTTTCAGACTGCAGCCTTTAATTCCTCCAGCCTTTACCATGACAGGTTTTTGAGTCATTAAATACTAAACTGTGAGAAGATCCCCCAACTGCCAGAGGACATGGCTTGCTGCGATAATGTGTGTACCTGATCAGAGGAGGGAGATAAGCCAGCAATTAAATGCTGGTGATCTTTCACTAGAGTAAGCATTGCTTCCCTCTAAATTGTAGCAACGGTCCAGTCTGAACAGGAGAGAAAGCAGTGGAATCAAACTGATGAGGAAAAAGCTGTTTTCATTTTTGTCTCTGTTTATAAATGAAGCAATACCTAGAAACATGCATCCCAAATGTCCATCACCCTCCCTCACTGACTGTTCAGTGGAAATAAATCTCATTTTCTTGTACAAAACATTTTCTCACACAGCAATCGTGCAGCACAGAGAAATGCCCCATACATTCCCTTAGCAGAAGAGAAGATGCAGCATAGGGTTGCAGATGAGGGTCCTTGGGTAAAACCTTACTCTAAGGCACATTTCCAGTCCTGCAGCCCACTGCCAAGATCCTTGCCTTCCCACTGCAGCTGGAAGTGGCTTGTTCTCATTAGAGGACTGATATACAGAAGATCCTTTGTGGTTTTTTGCATCCTATGTCTTGGATTGATGTAGCAGTGAATTAGGTTGAAATCTGGGATTGTAGATTACTTTGTTGCACTCCACTTCTAATTGCAGGCTGCCCAAGAATCAGCAGTGTTGGACTGCTCCGTGATATATTTGCCTTGATGCTCAAAATTAAATTTTTCAGTCCACAAAATGTACCAATTTGGATGAGAAAGCTCAACCCAGAAGGGAGGGTACCAGCAAATTATCTCCCTCTCCCCCATGTCTATGTCATCACTGTTATCTCATTTACCCTGGAACAGTAAGAAATGTAGAGGAATCTAGTTATCTCACTTTATTTCCCTTGGTGGGTATGACAGAACATCTTGTGACCTATCAAGCAGCTCTAAGCAATGTGGGGATTTCAGCAAACAGCCAATTTACTTACAAGTGCTTGCAACTTCGTTAGTCACACTGAATGAGGCTTTTTATTTTTTCCCTCTCAAAATCCTGAAGATAGAGAGCCGTGAGCTTTTCAGGGTGGCACAGGTTATCCTATGACAGCTTAGCCAGCAAAGCCAAATGTCACTGTCACATGCACTGACACATGCTAGTCTCAGTCATGGACCCAAATGTTATCACACTGGGGCTATCTACAGCCCTGTGATTAAAAAGGTATTCCCCTCCAAAAAAAGCTTTGGCATCCCTAAGGTTTAGCTGAGGCAAAAATGTTGAGTCTCCTAGGCTTGTATGCTTACCTCTTACAATATCTCTTGTACTTTGAGACTCATGGAATTTTGGGCAATAGTGTTTTCTATGTGGGGAGTAGGAAGGGACAGATCTCTTTTGGGGGAATACCAGACACAACCATCCTTTGCCACCCTTTGCTCACTGCCAACCAATGCTTAGAGGGCAGTCAGATGAGTGGAAGGAAGAAGAGAGGCTTCTTCTCCTGGCCTCTCTCAGGTGGCTGAGCCAAGCTCTGCTCTGAGCCAAGCCTCCCCAGTCAGCCCCTAAATGCTCACTGAAGATCCTTATAGTTTCTTTACACCTCTTCTCCAACTCAGAAACCTTCTGCAGTCACTTTGTGCAGATGAGTTGCAGCAGATATGGGAGAGCTCGCTTCAATGCACCTTTGAGTTGCTCAGGTCTTGTGTGAGCAGCCGTGACAGCAAGAGCCCCAACATGAGGAGGGCAATAACAGCTGCAATGTGCAAGGATGAAGTCCAGCTGGCAGCTGAGGTTCGCTCCTCCAGCCAAGGCAGTACAAATGTGCCTTATGTGAGTCACAGCAGGGATGATGTTGTACGGCAGCAATTAATTTGTTTCTAAGGCAAACGGGTCCAAATGGTAAAGGCTTTTGCGAATGGAATTTACTGTTCCAATGCAAATAAGGAACTGGCAAACAATAACCACTCCAGCCTGAAAGCCCAGCCAGCAATTGGTTGACATTTGGGCTGCAGAGAGTTTGCAGATTCCCCACGAGTTGGAGAGGAGCTGTGTTTTGCAGCAACAATTGATTTATTACTGTGACAACGAGTAGAAATAGAAGGACCTGCTGGCAGACAAGGGTGTGATTTGTTCCTTTGCAAACAAGCAAGCAGTGTCCAGCTGGCCAGTGGCCATTCCCAAGCAAAAGCCCAGGGGAGGATGCAGGTTTTATCTCCTCTCTGCTTGAGTTTTGCCTGCTAAACAGTGATGGAATTAGGGTGTTTTTTGGTTTTTCTATCGTACAGAAACAGACTTGTAATTAGTAATGTTTCTACAAAGTGAGTAAGTAAGGGGAATCAAAGGTCAGGCTGTCTTCTAGATATTTCACTTCTCAAGCAGTAGGATGACACTTTATCTGTTATTCATGAGCAGAAAATCATTCTCATATTTTTTGCAGCAGCCCCTGTAAGGACCAATCAAGGTCCCATTGTGCTGATGCCTGATTGGTGGCCGTGAGCAGAAAATTGCTGGTGCCTGCTTGGATGCAGTTCAGAAACATCCATTTTTTTGCCATGTAAGGTTTAACATGAGCACATTCTGATCAGCAAAGCACATAAGTGCACGTTTAAAGCAATCTCTTTCCAGCCAAATGCTTCGGTGTTTCAGTCCTCTCAAAGAGAGGGGAATTTAAACGTGTGCAAAAATGTTCAGCTAGGGCTGAGCATTCAGACAGGGCTGCTGCATCTGTACCTGGCATCTTCTGAGTGTTCCATGTATAAGAGAGAGTTTTCTTCTCTTGCAAGGTTTGGGTGGTGAGGAGAAAACATGTCCAAATGAAGTTTTGAGGCAGTTTTTTTTCTCTCCTGGGCATGTTCCAAGCCTGCCCCACTGAACTGACACCCTTCAGAGACCTGCACTAGAGGGACCACACGAGTCGTTTGACAAATACATCAGGGGCGTGAGCATCAAGAGAGATTAATTATTTCCATTTTCTGAAACAAAACATTGAAGTGTAATAGACTGAAATTAAGGTATGAAAAATGAGGGTGAATGAAAATAAAAATATGCCAGTAAGAAGAGCTGCCCAGTTATGGAGTAACCTTGACGGAATGAGGAAAGAAACCAAAATGGCATGTAGCATTCTATGGTGGTTAATCTGGTATAGACTAAGTCAGAAGGGTTAATTCTTTACTGGTTGACAATGCACAAGCTGAGTCTTCAGAGATATGAGTAGTTAAAATCAGTGTAAGAAAATGAATACATCATTTATGTGAATATGGAGAAGAACATTTGTGGTGTATCATTTTTGCTGTAAAAGTAATAATAAGACAAAATCAACAGAGACCAATAGCTAGCTACAACTATTTCATATTCTGGATAATGTGTAAAATAGACATTATTTACTATACTAGTAAGCCTGGAAAACATTGACTTTGTAAAGCTGATAACAATAATGCAGTGGAAACATTGTCTGGGATCAGTGGAGTACATCGTACTGATAAAAAATTTCCCTGTAATGCTCTCATAGTAATTGAAGCTCTTGCACAGTAAAACAGTCTGAGTCTGGCAGAAGGTTTACAAAAACTTCCCTTCGCAGTGCCGAGGAATTTGCTGCCTTTGTCCAGTGACTGCTTGCCTGAGTTTCCATTGCTTTGTGAACCCTAACACAGAAATTGTGAGCTCTAGCACAGCCTAATGGAAATGAATATAGAAAATTTCCATTTTTAAGACGTTTCACCATTGTGGAGTGTACAGGTTACTTCCTTATAGAATAGGGAATCACAGCATGTCACACTTAAAACCCAAAGCACTGGGGTCAGCATTTGTGTGTCTTATTATCAGTGAAATCAGTAAAGTGAAGCACTGAAAATAAGAGGATTTTCGTAGGGATATACAGCATAGCATTCAGTCTTTCTTTCCATTTTGATATTTTATTTTTAAAGAAACTTCTCTACTTAGACTCCTCTAAAGATTCCCCTTCCTTTCTGCTTCTATTATATATCTTTAACTGACCAGGATGATTTAGCAGTATTTGGCTGTCAGTATGTTAAAAAGATATTCAAGGTTACCTTTAAGTGGGAAGACAAAAAGCAACTTTAAGACACTGGCAGCTTTCTCACCTACATATGAAAGCAACAAGAAAAGAAACAATTAAATGACACTGCTTCTCCTGGGGCTCTCAGACCTTTCCATCATTTCCGTTTTCCTCTTAGCAATTTACACAAGCCTGCTTTGTACATTAGCCTGGCTCACTTGGCTTCATCATCCCCTATAAAATTCCTAAGGCAGGCAAAGCTCCCACTGAATTCAAGCCTAATACGGTTCATGGCAGGAAGAGAAACCAATTTTGGTTTTAGTGAGATAGCTACAGCTGAAGCAAGTGTATTTAAGATACATGGTCCTGAGTTCACTTTCACACTAGTGTTATGTTCCCACAACTCTCAGTGAAGTTTGGTTTACACCAGGCAGTGTAGAACTTGCTACCCACATCATTAAGGACTCTCTGTCTCAAAGGAAAAGTGTTTTGTGAAAGTTGATGTGGAAGGAAATGTTGATATTCCCAAATGGACAGTCTAGGTAAAACAGTTGAATGGAGAGCGAGCCAGTTCCTCAGAAACCTGGGTGGGCAGCAAGTGCATTCTCCTGCGTGTGTGTCCAGTAACTGCTCTACCTGTGTTTCAATTAACCTTGTATGGCAGTGCCACACCTGCAGGACTGACTGACTCTCCCATATGCACAACAGCAGAAAATAGTGGTGTTCTACTATTTCCCATCATTTTGTTTGGGTTTTTTTAAAGTCCCTTCAAATCATATATAGGTGTCAATCCAGCAATAAAATCCTAGCTGCTGATGGCTGTTTCTGCCTAAATCTGAGCCTGTCTCCAAAGTGAAGGTGGCTGTGACATGCCAGCCAGAGCGTGGCGTGGGCTGACATGTTAAACACCTATCACTTCCCTGAGACTAATGCTGTGTGTCACTAAATATTCCAGCTGTCTCCCATACTTCTAGAAGCAATTTCCACTCTATTACTGTTTATGGTGTCCAAGAAGCTAGAAACAGGCTTCTTTTTACCCACAGTTCAACAATTACCACCAATCTACCATTGGCTGTGTTATTAAATTAAGGCTATTGAATCAGATTCTGCTGGCAGCTCTTTGATCTCAAACCTGGATTAATCCTGAATTTACAGCTGTGATTGATGCTAGTTAGGAACTAAAAGTTTTTCGCTCGAAGTTTTTACTCTGTATATTACAGGCTGTTTTAAATATTTAAAGTTTTCTAGAAGCAGCCAGGGCTGGCTGCTAAGGCAGATGTCCCACAGGATAACTTCTCCAGAGGGCAGTTTGATCTGCTCACTGTGCTCTGAAATTGCTTGCATGGTGAACTGAGGAACTTCTGTAGGAGAAGGGATATCAACTAAAATTATAGTAGCTCTATTTATTCTCCATAATTCTGGTCATTTCCATAGAAGAGTACTTCATTTTCTTCTCAGACTCCCTATTTCTTATGGAAATAGTGACCCCTTTCCTTCATACACCTGTGAGTCCGAAGAAGAGTCCTTGTGCAGCAAGGGTAAGGAGAGATCCAAGTGGTTTATTCTGGTTTTTCTGCACTTGGGTGTATTCTGGCTTTCCCTTCCCTGGTTCCCAGGTGAAGGGTGTTAAATACCAGGGACAGGGTTCCCCTGAGAGACAGTTGTGCTACAGAGATTCCCCTATGTGTCTGGAGATGGTCTCACTGGGAATGCCTTGCGTTCATTAATTTAACTGCATAGGCTCAGCCAAAGTGCTCACAAAGTGCTTGGGAAGAGCTGAATGTGGGGAAGGCACTGCTGGGTTCTGTGGTGCAGCCTGTGCCCACCTCACCCAGAGCACAGAAATGAAACCTGCAACAGGCATGGTGCAGTTTCCCCTTTGGAAAGACTTCAGAGCTTGTCCTAGCTTTGGACTTGAGGAAGTCCTGTGTCAAAGAGCGGGGACACAAGAGCCTGTGGATTGTGTTGCTTACTCTCTGAGAAAGGGCTCCTCTACCCCCTTCCCCCCCCTCTTTAACACCCAAGACTTCAGGATTTTAAAATCCTCTTTTTTTAGACTAACTTGTAATAAAGGAAAATCAGCTCTGCTGGGTTGTGTAGAATATTAAAGCAATAGAAAACAACAACCCCTAGATCACTCCATTCTTTAAGGAGCAGAGCATTCTATCCAGCCCTGATTTCAAAGCCAGTGGTTTATGGTAGTTTCCTGATCTGCAAGAGGTGTCTCCTCAGGGACCAAAAAAGCCTCTTGCTTTGCACCGTCAGGATTATACGTGTTCAAGACCCCCTGCTCCTCTCCAGTCCCACCATGTGCTGCCCTGTCCTTCCCCACTGCCCACATCTCCCCTTGCTCCTGGAGGGTTTCCACACCATGAGAAAGGCAAATAGGCAGGAATCCATCCTGCCCACCCACAGACTTTTAGGAACATATAACTTACAGCAACAAATCGAACAAATAAAGTCCCTAGTGCAGCAAGACACACTGAGACCAGCCTGGGCTAGAGCAGCACCAAGCTTGTCTCAATACTCTTTTCAGACTGACAGAGCATAGGCAGAGCCCAGTGCTCAAAGACATAAGTCATTGGAGAAACTAGCCATTAACTTATTTCTGATAAAAGAGGCTTATTTTTTATTTAATGTCAGGTTAAATAAATCACAAAGCACGGCAGTGAGGATTTAGCACTTGCAGTGCTAAACCATATTACTTAGCATTAACACAGTGCTCATTTGGGAAAATGCTTTTGCTGACTTAATTCACACTCAGCTACCCTCTGAATGTCACGAGTGAAGTCAGGAGCGCTTAAGATTCCTGCTGATAGATAAGGTTGGACTCACAGAGCTTTGTTAATTTCCCTCTTCTCCCACCCTCAGCACCCCAGACAAGTCAATTTTTGATGGCTTGCAGCCCATACTTATGACCTGAAAGTCTTAAGCACTGCAAGGGACAGGAACCTGTCCCTTAGATGAGAGCCGGCTATGGTCCTGGCCAGGCATCCAGGGAGAGGAGCTGTGGCTGTTGGCAAGCAAGGAGAAGGTCTCAGCAGATTACACAGAGTGAGAGAGCAGTTCTAAAGGCTAAGAGTGGGGATGTGGAGGGGAGGATGGGGGTGAAGGGATGCTTGGGCTGAGGAGGCACTTGGATTGGCTGTTTGTCTTAGGAGGGAGAGAATTTGGGACAAATACTGGTGGAAGGATTCAGGTACAGAAACATTTAGAGATGGTTTGAATTATCTTACTTGATGGAGGTATGTAAGGCAGGACATGGTAATAGGTTGGGGAAAAGGACATTAGGTCGGGCACAGGGCTGGGGCACGGGGATACCAAGTAGGTGCCCCTGGAGTTGAGCAATTTGAGGTGTGAGGGGTAATGCTGGTAAAGACCTTCAACCGAGGGAAGCAGGGGCTGATTTCCATGCTGATTTCCAGGAGAGGTACAGGGTGGGCACAGTTCCTGAGGAGTAGCTGCCCTTCACTGCACACCTGCTGGGTCCCTACATGCCCCCACTGCCTCCCGCTCCCAGCAGGACAGAGCACTCCCCACCAGCAGACACACCCCTCCGCCAGGGGACAGGGGCAAACAAGGAGCCAGAAAGGAGCACAGAGCCCATCCCTCAGCCCTGTGCCCCTCCAGTCACTGCTCCTGTGGGCTGGATGCCGCAGGCCCACTGCTTGCCCATGTCCCAGAAAAATGGTCCCAAAGACCTGCAGGGGGATCTTGGACATGAGGTGCCCAGGGATGGGTCATGACTCATGTTGCTGCATTTCCCCTGGGCAAGCGGCTGCTCAGCACAAAAGGGAGCAAATAAGGACAGCTACTCTAGCCCTTTAAACATTTGGGATCATACCTCTAATGTATCTAAATATATCTGTGTGCCAGTGCTCCCCTGCCCTTCCAGCTGACATAACTCCTAGTTTCAAGGGATTTCTCTGGTACAAACCAGACCTATTACACATACAGTTTTTACATCAAACAAATTTAAGCTTATGTAGATGGAACTTGCTTTTGGAAAGGATAGTATGTACACACTCGTGTCAATTAATTAGTATATTAATTAATGAAGAAGACACTGATTAGTGCCTACTACTTCTGTAAACTAACATTTACGAAGTCATGCAGTTATTGTAGAGAAAGGATATGTTATCTTAAAAAATAACCAAATTATATGTTTATTCAGCTAGGTATTTTTACCATAAATCAGTTGGAGATTATACTATTTTTACTGAAACTTTCTGTGCACTTACTTTCGAAGAGTTAATGTTTCTTATTTAGAAGTACTCAATTTAACATCCCTATAAACTTTCCTTGATTTAGTAGTGAATTAAAGATACCAGGATTTAACTTACAGTTTTAAAAAGCTGCTTAATTATAAATCCTTCCTGAAAGATCCTTGCATATATAAACCATGCTGTAATTAATAGCTAGAACAAATATTTTTAAATTTACTCCTTAAAATACATTGATTCTGTTCTGCATCTCTACTCAAAATATAGCTTCATGTTCCATTGAAAATGACACTTTTTCTGGAAAGAGGAACAGAAACCTATCCAAAAAGCTGACCCCAAAGTACATTTTACAAAACGAAGCTATTTATTCACTCTAATATTCTGCACACAGTAAATGCTGATATTTTCTAGGATCTCTAGGCTCAAACTGCCCATAACATTTTGCTGTAAGCCTGAATCTAATACAAATGAGAGGCTGCTTTAATTTCTTTGAGGATCATTTCCCCTAGCTGCAAAGGCATTGAAGAGAGCCTGGAAGACACAATCTGTGTGATGCTGCTCTTTATTGTCACAGGTACAAAGTTCTGATGTGTCAATGCTGCACATTCGGGTCATTGAACATTTATGGATCAGGAAGGACTTTTCAGTCTCTGAAATGATTACAAATGGTTTTTGTCAGAACACACTCAATATAAGCAGTCTGATCTCAGTGGAGTCCTACTATCTTATTTTGGATTAATAATGGTAAAGTCTTACCAACTGTAGATGGAGAAGCCATGGGTTAATTTATATTCATGTTGGAAAAGCAAAGCAGTGCTCCCTCCCAACTCTGACAGGTCTGCGAGTCCCTTCCATAGTTGATTGTCAGGTTGTCCCGATCTGTAGCTTAGCGCTGACAACAGCTCACAGTTTATTTGCAGCTTTGAAGCCTGGTCCTATAGTGTTTCTCTTCTGACAGGAGATGAATAAAGGTGTCACTGTGGGAGACTTTTATCCGGCTGCTATAAAAAGGACCCTCTATGCCTTCTTGTGAAAGATCCTGTAGTTCACTTCTAGAGCCTGTGGCTTTCCCCTCAGCAGAATTTAGCTCCATCAGCTCCAATTCATGTTTGGCAGCTGTTTCTAAAACTCTCTGTTTGTTGTAATACCTTACAAAGTTGTTAATGATGGGATGGATGGGGAGGGCGATCGCTATCACTCCACAAAGAAAACTGATGGCAGCGTTCAGTTTTCCCAGTGTTGTTTTAGGGTAAATATCTCCATATCCAACTGTGGTCATGGTAATGATTGCCCACCAAAATGACTGAGGGATGCTTTTAAATAAAGTTTCGGGGTGACTTTGCTCCATGGTATAACCTAGGGCAGAAAAGACAAAGATTCCAACAGCTAAGTACATGAGGAGCAGCCCAAGCTCCTTAAAGCTGCGTTTCAGGGCATAGGTTAGAGTCTGGAGCCCTGAGGAATGCCGTGCAAGCTTGAAAATCCTTGCAATCCTCATGATGCGCAGCGCCTGGACTGCCTGCTGGACATTGCTCAGCTCCATCAGCTTGGCTCCCAGGTGGGTCAAGGTCAGGCTGACGTAGAAAGGAAGTATTGCTAGCACATCAACAATGTTCATGAAAGAAAGGGCGAAGTGGAGTTTGTTGGGGGAGGAGATCAGCCTCAGCACATACTCCATGGTAAACCAGCCTATGCAGGCGGTCTCGATGCTGTCCAGGGTTGGGTGCTCCATACGGTTCCCCTCTGCATCTACGACCTGCAAGTCTGGGATGGTCCCCACACACATCACAACAGAGGAGATCAAAATAAACAGAAAGGACAGTACAGCAATCACTCTAGCTGGATAGGATGATTCTGGCTTCTCCAGAAATTTCCAGATGCATTTTTGGCACCTTTTCCAGCGACTTTCTGAGGCATCTACTCCCAAGTCATCCAGAATGAGTTGCACCCTTCGGGCTATTTCTTCCAGTTCCTCCTTTTTTTCGCTTAGGTGAGCTTTGCAGCAGTCATCCAAAAATTTCAGATCCACTTTCCAAAATTCCATTTCATTCTTGAAACATATGGGGCATATTCCTTTCTTCATGTGAATTTCCCCGAAGTAGTACACGTCAATAATGCATTTGAAAGCATCTGGATCTCTGTCAAAGTAAAACTCTCGCTTTCCAGGATCATAGTCATCACAGAGGGAGAATATGCTATCATATCCCCCTGATAAACAATTGACCAGCTCTGCCAGCCGTGTTTCTGGGTACTGATTCAGGTTATCTCCGTAGAACACTTGCCTTACCCCACCGACATTGACTACAATCTCCATTTCTTCACTTTTTTCTGATCCATCAGTGTCCACATCTGGAAACCTAGAGTCACCTGCCATTTTAATTGTACTGGATTTTGTTGGATTTTTTTAGCCTGTTGTTTGGTTTCACAGCTTTGTGGTTTTAATCTCTCATGAAAGCAAATCAGCACTGAGCCAGCCCTGTTACAAATGTCACCAAACTGACCCGGAGTCGTGGTGGGAAAGGTTACTGATAGAAACCTGCAGTCGGGAAAGCCTGGTGAGGAATGCAACAAGCTGCAGGGAAAAGACAAGTCATCGGGCTGCTGTGCCTGCAAGCAGGATGTTAGAAAGCTCCAGCAGACTGGAAAGAGAAGAATCCATTTAATAAAACTCACCACTCTGTTCAGTGCTCGAGAGTCTTTTCAGGTCCCATTCTCTCTCTAAAAGTGATATCTATTCACAGCCTGGAAGTCACGGCAGAGAAATAAATCCTGAGCTCTGATTAACGCAACGTGCAGTGAGTGACAGTTCTCAGAGATACGGTCGGCGGGGTGAGCCCACGGGAACTGCCGCGGCTTCTCCCTTCGATTCCACAGATTTCCCTAGAAAGCTGGTTTTGAATTTGGTTTCTCTTTCCGTTTTCTGTTTACTTTAAGGTCTTCCAGAGTTCATCTGCTGACTCTCGCACATAGTCGGTGCAAACAGGCAGAGGAGAAACTTGTGCTTGTTTTCCCTTCGCTGTTTCCCTGCACAATAGGGAGCCTAGGCTGCCAGGAGTCCTTTCCAAATCCTACCCTCTCCTGGTGAAACACAGCAAAGCACCAGCTGCACAGAAAGCACATCTCAGCTATTTATACCCCTGCCCAGCGGTACAATGATGTGTTTCTATGCTGCCAGGAACTTGAAGGAGTTTTTAAAACATTTGTTTTATCACATGCGAAGCACAATCCTGTATAAAGTCATTCAGAGCTGCAGAAAGACACACAAACATTTTCTCCAGGCAGAAACCAGAAGAAGCAATATTGTATTTTGAGAATAAATGTATGGCACAAATCTTGCTCTCAGTGGGACTGAAGCAACTCTAGAGCATCTCTGTCCTGTGTCAGGATATTGAGTTAATCTGGATTTGTACTGGTGTCTCTGAGAAAGAAGCAGAGACCATAAAATTTCTGTTGCTGATGTGGAGCAAAACTTCCCCTGCACTCTGTGCACATTTCCCAAAGCTCTGGGTCTTCAGTTTCAGCCCCCTTTCCATGACCTGCAGTCAGCTGAAGCTGAGGAGGGTTTCAGTAATTTACATCTATTCTCAGTGACTGCTACTTACCAGTGCTTTGTACCACATCCAGCTCTTTAAAAGTAGAAGCAGAATAACAAGCATTTCCTTTTAACTTTGTTTTCCCCGAATTCCAGGATTTGATGAACATTTTTCCCCCAGACCTCTACATGCATGAAACCTACCACCCTGCTCTTAAATTATTAAATCTGACTACAGTTCATTTTAGTGGGTCCAGGAAAACATATAGTTTATAAGTTAACCATTTCTGGCCACAGCAGAATCATTTGTACCAGCAAGCTGTGATCTTTTCCAGTTTATGGGCTCGTGCAAAGCTTCTCGGTGGAGGGGAATAGAGAGGCACAAATCCAGCTGACAGTTTGCTTCTCCAGACTTGTGTCCATCCTGGGAGAAAGGTGAGATCTGTCATGTGCCTGCTGTCCTGCTGTTGTCACCCAGCGAGGGGGACCCTGGTGAGTACACAGTGTTGCTGCTCCTCTGTCTCAGAAGATTACAGGTGATCAGTAAGAGGTTGTGTACCAGACCTCATCTTGACACGGAGTGTGCTCACAGCATCACATACCCAGGAAAAGGGAATCTCAGGCCCCAGGAAAAGAGTAATATCTCTTAGTCTACACCTGATTCATACTGTGAATCTTTGGAGGCCAGTGTCACCTTAATGTGCTCCTGAGTGTGCTGCATAGTGTGGGTATAATACAAGAAGTCCCTTGAATTTTTTCCAGGCACATTTAAGTTTACTGAGACTTGCAAGCTTTTTGGGACAAGAGAAATACTTTGGAGACCTGGAAAAACATTCATTTTTTTGGGTTAATCAATAAATAATTATTCACCTGTGGCTTTCTTGCTCACTAACTAGCTTGATTCTAGCAAAATAAATTTTAAGATGCCAATAGCAGTGACATGCTTGCACAGGGGGAAATGCAGATGGGATTACTTACCCAATCTTGCAAAACAGAACCAAGATCTGGAAGTTAGGCTTCAAATTTTGTCACGCTGCATGAGCATAGGGAAACAAATTCTGTTGATTTAAATCCTCAGATTTAACCATCTCAGATCCTACTCTCTATGATCAATGATTCATTCCAGTGACCTTTTGGGTTTTCTCTAGGTAATGATAAGAAATCGATGCAGGGTCCAGCATGACCAACACAGAAACCTTTGTTTCCAAAAAGGCTTTTCTCCCCGCCTTCCCCCTCCCCATCCATTTTACAGAGCAAATACCTACAAAAAGGCACACAAGACATTGTTCAGTTTGAAAGGTGAAATCAGCTCCTTTCAAATGATAAATCTCAGCACATTCTCAAAAGGTTGGGAAGAAACTATTTTTGAAATGCCAGATCAGTCCTTATAAAGACTTTACTTAGTGTGGCTGCTAAAATCCTTGTGCTTTATTCTCCCTCGTCTTGCACCTTTTCAGAGTTCTTTACACCTTTCAGTGTGCCTGTGAAATGTCAGAGATCTGGTAGCATTTTAAATCCACTTGGGCAAATGTAAATGATCCAAAGAACGGTCAGGGAAATCATAATGAATTAAACCCTTGTTTTTGTAGCCAAAAAGAGTGACACAGGCTTGCTTGACAAATGTTTTGTATCAGACGTATTGCAGATCAGCAAAGAGCTGGAGCAGGAAGAATAATTTGAAGCAAATTTCACTAATTCATTTTTCATCCATGAAAAGAAAGCTTCTCTAATCTAAAAATTTCAAGAGCTTCCCTAATCTAAAAATTTAAATAGATAATTGTTGCCCTGTAATTCATTTATGACCAGATCGCTGCAATTATTCGGGCTCCTAAATTCAACTTCTGTTGCCTGTGTGAACAGGTCAAGCTGTGCTGCGTCTGCTGGAAGCGATATGTGCTGGCAATTGAATTCCTACAGACCCAACAAGAGACACGGAGGGTTGGTTTTTTTTTTCTGTGTCGGTGCTTTGGCTCAGAGAACAACACATGGATTTGAGCTGACAGTTGTGTTAAGTTTTGGCTGTGGTTCAGACAGGCTCCTTCAGGGAGGAGGAGGAGGAGGAGGCACAGCCGGACACCAAGCCCTGCAGCCTGAGGGAAGGACTCCTGGGTTGCTGGGCAACCCCACCAAATGCAGCCCCTACCCCAGCAGGGATGCCCAGCATGTCCTGGAGTGGGGCTTGAACCTCAACAGGGCTTGGCCCACAGGGTGTAGGTGGAGCTCAAATATGGCTTCCCAGTGACACTGGCTCCTTTTGGGTGATGTGAGCAGCCCAGAGCACCCACAGTCCCGCAGGGGACCTGTAGTAACAGCAGTCCCCAGAGGATGCTGGCATTTAAGGTTTGGCTCTCTTGTTGACCACTTTTTGGGAGAGGACATTTACCCCTGAGTGGCTTTGTGCCAGTCTGGGAAGAGAGATTGCTCCTCTTGAGCTCTGGTCTGGCTTATACTGCATTCCTGAATCCCAGCCAGGACCTCAGTCCTCCTGCCAGCTGCACCGAGCTGTTCGTCATGGAGCCGTGGGCAGTAGTGGTACATGAAGGACTGTGAATGGGTTAGGAGCCAACCCAAGGGAGATAAGATTGGATTCCTCTTAGAGGGGGGTCCTTAATACAGAGGCAGGACTTGGGCAGCCTCTCTGCAAGCAGGCTGTGATGCAGTCAGCCCCTGCCTGCACTGAGCACAGCCCTGCCTGCAGTGCCTGGGACCATCTGACCTCTCCCTTCTTCCAAAATCATGGGCAAGCTCAAGAAAGTGTAGGGACCTGACTATGACTGTCCAAGTAAGAAACAGCTAAAGCATGTCTGGCACAGATCCAGGCCACACTGACCAGCTAACATGGACATTTCCCAGCTATCGTGTGGCCATCAGAAACCATTCCCAACAGAGCACTTGCAGGCAGCACCAGTACTGCAGACTAAAAGGACTTCTTAAAAGAGATGGAGACCAGTTGTCTGTTTGCCTCAATGCCCAGAGACATCCTTGGGCACCTGTAAATACTCAGTATACTCAGTATAACCATCTCATACACTTCTTCTGCTGTCATATTTGGGTTTTAAATGATGCTCACAGCACTGGACCTGTGATAGATCCAGCAAGAGATCTCAGCATTTAACACACCATTTATTTCACCACTTATTTTCAAGTAGATGCAGACTATGGAGAGCTGCTTGAGATAAGAACATGTCATCAAAATGTACTATAGAAAAGTCAATTAGAGGAGGGTGGGGAATGGAAATGCCTTATTTCTCCTCCTTTCCTTGAAGTATTGGGGGGATAAAATTTTCAGTCAGTTGAATGGATACCGCTTCTTCAGCTGACAGCACAGGGATCTGTATGGAAAACGCACCACGTAATTACAATCACAAGAAATGGGAAGCCAATAATCTGGAAGGAAGGGAAGCAATGAATGATGTCATTCTGGGCTTCAGAAAGAGCAAATCAATGAGAGCAGCTATTCTGACTACCACAGCCAGCTTTAGTAAGAGGTTCATGAAAGATTTTGCTGTAGAGACTCCTTTAGGATTTCCAAACCTAAGAAGCATTCTACTGGTTCGTGCAGCAACCTCAAAACTGCACTGGAAGATCCAGCACACCCTCTTTGGCAAGTTAATCCAGCTACTGCAGTATGCTGGTTTGTCCTTTATAGCTCAATATTGCAAATCTATTTTCAAACCACACCTTCTTTTATCCTCATGCTCTACAATAAAGCCAGCTGTTTTGACACATCAGGAACACATGGATTGCATTCCCATGGGCACTGTGGTTCCCAGCATGGATTTGGTGGCACTGCCGTAGCACCAGCACCAACCTCATGCACCTCCCAAGTGTATCTGAAGGGCAACAGGGCATGACCTGATGTCATGGACTGCAACACCAGGGCACGTGGGAGAGGAGTGTTGTGGGCACTGACTGTCTGCAGGAAACCTTCGTGATGCAGTGGCAGCAGTCCATGGTGCCAGCACTGATGTGTGTCTTGTATGTGTAGCCATGAGCTACTGGAGTGAATCTGAGCCTCAGCACGAAACATGTCCATCGCCCACTGCTGCTATTTTTGGCAACAGATGAGTCTTTTAAATCCCTTGATGTGGGAAAAGAAGGGTCCCTCAAATGTAAAGCCAGAGAAACAAATTCTCTACTTTTAAAAAATACATCTCCATGTTTTGCATGATGTTTCTCAATGCATTAGACTTCCTTCAGATTGATATATTAAGAACAAGAGGTTATGAAATATCTGAGTTGAGATGGGTAACTAGACTATAACAGACGCACTCACCTTGCAAATCTGGTTTTATGTGTCTCTGTTCCCAGCATACTTACGTATTTCTCCAAGACTATTACTTCAAACAAGTCTTTTCCCAGTTTATTTTCCCATCTCTTAGCTACTTTGGTTTTTTTCAAGTTCAAAATTTATACATAGGCAGCTTATCGTATCAGATCTTTTAATTAATACCTTATAAAAGGGCAAGTAATAGCTTGCTGCAAATTTTAATTTGCCTTGGTTTCCATTTGGCATTAATGAGTCTATTTTCCTGTACAATTAGACCTACCTTAAGTGACCACTCAGGAGAACAGCCAAATCTATGATTTAATGTAAATTACTTTAAATAAATAAAATGCAACCTCCACTGTAAGCAGCTAACAGATGGGTTCAAATTAAGCGTATCAGTGAGCCATGAATAGGATGGGAGTTGGAGATGCTGTAAAAGATTTAAGAACCTTGGCTTGTTTACAGCATCACTGTGTCTTGAGGAAGGACTGGAATTCTGTTTCTTGCTCTTAAACACAGCCATCAAAAGCTTTAAATGTTGTTGCAAAAAGCAAAAAACAGGGTGAAAAGGCTTACTACAGTTGCAGAGACGACGACTTAAAAATTAAGAATTGCATATACATTGAGTATGGCCATGGTCCAAAAATTTGCAAGTGCACATGTAAGTTAGGGACTGTATCATAGTGAATAGGTGCAAGGTGATTCAATGCAGTTTGCATGGGTGACCTCAGCTCTGGCATTTCCCAGCTCTGAGTGCTTGCCTCTGCAATCCCGCTGTTGACTTTTATCATGACTTGCTGTATATAATTTCCTGCAAGACCCATGACATTCTGGTGCTGCTGCCTAGTAGCTTCCCTGGAGCAGTCTGGCCAGCTCCAGTGAGGGACTGTCCAGCAGGGAATTGTAAATGGTACTGGGACGAGTGTAAGAGGGTCTTGCTGGTGGCACTGGTGAAGTGATGGGCCTGGTCTTCCCAAAGACAAACATTCCCATCCCTACCAAATGATATCATTACCAGTAATTGACTTGAAGAAAAGACCAAGACAGTGGCAGCAGAGAGGGAAATGCAATGGGCAGACTGTCTCCTAAGCTTTGGCAGCCAAGACACAAAGCCAGCTTCTAAGACTGATGGGGCAGAGGTTTTTAATGTGGTTTTGTGTTTTCTTTCAAAAAATTCAACACTACAGCCCTCTACCGTGCTTGGAGTTGGAATAGTGATTAATAATACTCTGTACAAGTTATTGTTCCTAATTCTTTGAAAGAGGAGCTTGTGTAGCAATTTAACATGTACCATTAAAAAGTAGAAGGTATTTTTATATAGACTAACATTTTTATTGCGTCCATTCAAAATCAGGAATACAATCAAATAATTCATAGTAAACATGGTCAAAGATGCTCCTATATGTGTGCTCAAAGACGAAAATATATGTAATATATTTTTAGTGTGGAAAAGCTGTAAAGAAAACCTGTTGGGAAAAAACCCCAGAAAAGATTTCATCAGTGTGCTGAAACAGACATAAAAAATAAAATACTTTCATTGATTCTAGAAAATATGGCAGCAGAGAGGAAAATACAGGCTTCAGCAAAGCCTGCAATTCTCAGAGGCTCTTGTAAATACAGCTATAATTTTCCTTCTTCCAGTGAGTGGTAGAAGATGAAGGAGAGGAAGGTGAGTAGGCAGAAGCAGAGGCAGAGTTCATATTTTCACAATTATGCAATTACCCATGGAGGCATCCTGTGGACATTTGACTTCATTAAACCCTGCAGGACTGAGGGCTGTGGCAGGATGCCCTAGAGCCCCTTGCTGACAGTGACTCCCACAGCTTGCAGGCTCTCTGGGCTTGCTCCCTCCATCTCCTGTGATAGCAGCAGTCCCGCCTGTGGCCAGGAAGGCAGTCAGGGAATGGAGGATGTTTCACTCTCCGGCTGGCATCCTGCTTGCACAGCCAGCATAGAGTGGAAACATTAAAGCATGCAATTTTGTGGTGATGAAAGTAATATTTTATCAGTAAGCATTTCCACTACAGATCAGAGAAAGGAGAACATCAAATGTGCTTTCCCCTTCCCTTGGTGTTCGAATCACTGCTTTCAGAAGTGATAGAACCATGTTCTTGCTCTTGTTGCCTTTGAAAAAAGAAGTCCAAACCTCTGTGTGGCCCTACTTTGGCAAACTGCTTTCAGCACCTCCCTTTTTGCCTGTGTTCTTTAGCTCTGCTTAGCAAAAATGTCTGCTGAATTTGAGTGGAATTTACAAAGAGTTTTAAGTCAATCAAAACCACATTTTCTGGATGACAAGCAATCTGCCAGAAATTATTCCTGGCCCTATTCTGGATCTGTCATCTGACACTGGGCAAGTCTTTTGCCTTCTTGCTACTTATCTTAAGCTGTTTGGCAACACATCATATTTCTTAATAGCTTACAAAGAGTCACATAAAAAAATTTTAATTTGATAAACAGATTACAAATAAGCTTTTACATTATCTGAACGGCTCTAAAGCTAACCCACAATTTCTAAGTGATTTGTCTAGACAATGGATGAGTCAAGCCTTTTATCCATTCTGTTTTATACAATAATCGGTTCTGCTCAGTTAAGATTTCATTTAACATTACTAAATTGAATGCCTTTCATTACTACATGCTGTTTAATTTAACACTGTATTGACATCTTGCATCCTAATTCACTTTTTGCTCAGGGTAGAGTCATAAGCCTGCTCGCACCATGTGATACGAACACCGTCCATTGTATGCACCAGTAGTGTCCTCAAAGATGAGGATCCAAGTATCCCATTGGACAAAATAAAAAAGGTCTAAGAAGATGAAAGGAACCTCAGTGATGAATGGGAAATGCTGCTGCTAAAACCTTTCTTTATTACCATTCTCTGTCATTTTCAATTGTTCTGTCCCAATGAGTAACGAGGACTTCATCGCTTTTGCCAAGCTCCACTGCAAGTTGCTGCTGTGATAACACAGGTTCATCACAGGACAGGCAGGGCCTCCTCGATTCTGGGAGCAGGAGAGGAGTCAACCACTCTGTGACTTCTCTTGGGTCGCCTTGAGAAAGGAGTCATGACAGCAATGATGTCAAAACTTCCCTTAATCAAAAACATCTCCCCCATGCTATATACCGAATTTTAACTGCTCAGTCCTCTCTAGTCTTTTCTTTAGGCTTCTGTGCACACTATTGAGACTACACAGTAACAGAACCACCAGGAAAAGGAACCCTTCCCTGGTCAAGACATCCACAGTCACACTTGACCACAAATCACTGGGACACATCCCACAAATCAGCGTAAAAATTCCTATCCTGACAGAAAATAGCACTAAAGATCAGAATAGAAACCATAATGCCTCTGGCTCTTCAAATCTAAAACTTTATTCCAATCATGTTAAATACTTCAGTATTTAGCTGGTCTCAAAAAATATAGTCTTACAAAAATAGCTCAAATCTCAAAGCAGATTTCCTTTATTTTGCAGTAAGTATGGGTACTACCATACATGTGAGGTCAGGTGGTAGTTGTAAACATCCCCATAAATGTGGCCAAAATACATAATTATCAGGTTTTATACATACAAATAGTAAAGGAATTATTTGCCTGTATTTGGAAATGGTTTTGGACCTTATGGTTGAGGTTTTAAAAGCAGTTGTCAATGTCTCTTAATAGGCAGTTTGCCTTTGGCTTATTTAACAACAGAACTGGATGCACCAGTAGAACCATGAATACGCTAAATAACCAATCATTAATCAATACGTGGCTGGGTTCTTCTTTCATATTGGTCTTAGACTGGTTGTGTACTGAAGGCAAAATCAGGCACTGTGTAATTTTATGTTTTGCAATAAATTCCTGACATATATGGAGGAAGAACCAAATGGTGACACTGCATAGATGGGGGACCCTACCCCTGCTCCCCACCTTCACAGTCTTCTTGAGACTTCTGTTTCAGAGCTGGTGACGATTCCTTTAATAATCAACCATTTTCTGTTTGGTCTTCACTCAGCTCTTGAAGTCTTTTTCCTTGATAAGACTGATTAACACGAATTAATTTTAACTAGACCTTTACAAAACGCATAACATTTTCTAGGAATTTCTGATACCCTGACATTCTGTTGAGAGGCAGGAAGAAGAAAAAACTAATCTGCATTTTAAAAATTTCCCTGCATGTCAAACAAATCTAAATATAGGACCTTGGAATCTCTAGTTTAGCAACACTAAAATTTTACATTGTGAAAATGTTTATACACTGTATACTAAGTATTACATTCTGATAGGATGTTACAAATACAATGCTGCTAGTGCAATATAAGGCCAAAATTTAAAAAAAATTGAAATTACGAACCTCAACTAAACATTTTAGCTACACAGATAAATATATTTTGAGATTATGCAAACAGTTTCTTTCAACACAAGGATGTATCCTGGTGAAGTGTTTTTATTGCATTTTTTGGCAACTTTCAGTTTAACTGAACTGCATATATCTGACATGAATCTCTTCTGTCATAAAATTATCTGTTCTATTTCCAGTGTACAGCACCGGTAATTCTAACACTCATGAGATTCTTCACATTTCTTTGCCAGACCCTTACTTAGAAATTGGAAATGGCAGATGGGATTTGTGAGAGAAAAGGATACTTTCTGAACCTATAGCCCAAGGGCATTAAAAAAAGTCAACATTCTTCAAACAGATTTTCACTAGCTATTGCCTTTGTTTTCTCTGTAGCCCCTCTCATCTTATTACGCCTGAATCATCTTCAGTTATTGTCCCTGAGTACATTTTTCAAAAGGAAAGAATGTCCTTTGAGGAACCCATGGGTGTAATGAAAGTGCTCTTTGCATCAATCAAACAGTAACGAAGCCGATCCATCCACCCTGCATGAACTCTGATCTCAAAAGTGGCTGAAAACCTGCAAGACACCAATGAAAATAATTTCTTTTGCATCAGTATGAATGAAATGAAAAGTGGACTTAGGGTCATATAATAAAAACATTTCACTGCTCCAACCACAACTGGTTTCTAACTGCAGCACTGCAACATTAATACCTGACATTTACACTATGTAAATGTTACAATTGTAAGGCCAGAAGAAAAACTGAGGTACCTCACATATGACACATCTCTATACACCTTGTACATTAACATATTTTTATGGGAACATCTGAATTTCATCTTCTTGAAACTGATTTCTTCTACAGCACCAGAGCAGAATGGTCTGTTACCCCTGCATTTCAGGTCCACAAGGTAATAGAATGGAGTGTATTTTAAATTCCCTCTGCTTTCATTCCTTAATTTGAATAATGCTGTTTATTCCTCTTTTCTTTTACTTTTTCCAAATTTGATTTTGAAGAATTTGGCACTTGCTAGGTTTTGGACTAAAATGTAACATTCCATCAAAATGGTTGATTTTTGACTAACTTATTAAATATGTAATTGTTGCACACACATTGTGAAAAATTCTTCTCTTAAACTTTATGTTAACAACTTTAATAATGTGGTGCTGTATTCTGCAAGAACTCTGTCTGAGGTTATTTGCTGATGACAGTAAGTTGGTTTCAAACTGAACAAATGCTGCCAAATCAGCATTTCAAAAAGCAGGTAAATAATCTGTAGACTGTAAGTACAGAATAAAAACACAAGTGGGTGCAGACAGTGCATCACAACTTGCTGCATATTTCAAATAACTGAGGAAGTGATATTTCCTTGTCTGTCTACCATAAACTCATTACAAAGAGCTCACTCAATTTAAATACAGAATATTATTGCAGTCATTTTGCTCTTTTACCTGCTTACAAATTTCTTGCAAGATGATCCTGGTTTTCTTCAAATATATGCAATACCTCTAACTCATTGTCTATCAATATTACTATTACAAACACATGTACCATTGAATCACCGGGGCTTTCTTCATGTAGTTGAGAATTTTTTCCAGCAATGAGCAAGAAGCAGCCAGGAATGCATAGCAATCAAGAGCAGGGACAGGACAGGAGAGCCACCCTGCAGAAAGACGTGGATAGGCTGGAAGAATGGGCTGACGAGAGCCTTGTGAAGTTCAGCAAGGGCAAGTGTAAGGTCCTGGGAAAGCGAAGTCCAGGAGTGCAGCACAGGCTGGAATCTTACTGGTCTGGGGAGCAGCTCTGGGAAAGGGACCTGGGGGCCCTGAGGGATAACAGCTCAAGAGTGAATGTTGTGCTGCTGCAGTAAAGAAAACCAACAGGATCCTGGTCAACAGGGGCAGCACCAGCAGAGAGAAAGAAGTCATTGTCCCACTCTATTCACTGATTGTCAGGCCACATCTGGAACATTGTGTTCAGTTTTGGTCCCTGCTCTGCAAAAGAGGATGTGGACAGGCTGGAGAGGATCCAGAGAAAGGCACAAAGACGATAAAAGGACCGGGCAGTCTGCCATATGAGGAAAGGCTGGAAGAACTGGGTTTGTTCAGTCTTGAGAAAAGAAAGTTCGGGGAGAACTTATCACCATGTTCCAGTTTTTAAAGGGTGGCTACAGAGAAAATGGATAGGTACAAGCTGCTCCTGGGGAGATTCCAATTAAACACAATTGGAAAATGTTTCACAATGGGGAACAATCAAGCATTTCGAAAATCTCTCCAGGGTAGTGATGGATTCGCCAATATTGGACACTTTTAAGATTCAGCGAGACAGGCTGCTGGGCCATCCTGTCCAGACCATCCTCTTGCCAGGAAAGGCTGGACCAGATGATCCTTGGGGTCCCTCCCCACCTGGTATTTTATGACCTCATGATTCATACACTAAAACCTTTTATTCACATGGTAACTTGTAATATTTTTGCATAAACAACAACCATTTCTTCAGTTTGTAAACAAAACTCACGTGAGTGTGTCTGCAAGGGGAGATGTATGGAGTATTCCAATGGCTCTTTGGCACCAAAAAAATTTGAATGAATAAGCCCCTAAGCCCAACACTGACACTACACATTTTAGAGTTGTTGAGTCACTAGAAATTCCAAGTTATGAAGATGAAAGTGAAAATACCCATCTGAAGTTACCTCTGGGACAGCACAGTATCCCTGAGGCTGCAGTCTCCTCACTCATTGCCAGGCTCATGACCTGGGTCAGCAGGGTCCAGCTCTGCAAAGACCTATGTTTTACCACTGTTCTACATTTAAAAGGGATGTCTCGTGTCAAAGCAACGAGAAAAAATTAGCACTGGGCATGTGTTCTGTGGCACAGTGATGCTGTGTCTCAGATTGCTACCTCTGCTCTGCACTCTCATGGAACAAGTCAGATTGTACCCCAGAAGGAAACAGAAATCACTGATTTTGTCTTGCAAGTAGAAGTATAGAGGCAGAAAGAAGATGCAGCCTAATGTTGTGCACGTCCTTTGACCTTGCCTAGAGTCCAAAACAGGTTGGCTGCTGAGCTCACCACTTCCTTCTCCATCTTTCACTCTGGGGAGCATCTCCCTTCTCCCCAGCCTTCCTGAAGGCTCTCAGCAAAAGCTGTCACAAGTGCCTGAGGAAGGAAAAGTCAAAATAAACACTGGTCCCACACATCTCTCATCTGTCTTCCCACACACAGTGGGCATTAGGGAAAGAAATTGTCTTTTGTCATATTTGGAAAGCTTTTTTCTTTTTAGAAGTGTAAAGTTTGATATTTACTGCCAGTCGTTGGATGTTTCAGTTGAACAAAATATTTTCTTTGCTGTGGATCTATAAATAACCTTACTGAGTAACTGAAAAATATGAAGGATACATTTTTTCCTTGCCGAAATATGTACACTTCTTACCACTAGGTAAACAACTTTATTCTATTCAGAACTAGTAATGAATTTCCTAGTGTGAGTCTGGTCTCTGGTGTAGGAAAACAGCAAGTAAAAGTTAGAAGAAAAGAGATTTATTTTTCCAGATTAAGCTTGAGAAGTTTTTCTTGCCTAAGAATACAAGTCCATTATTTGGTAATTCTTTTATTTTTTGCAGATTATATGTTCTCAGCAGTATTTTGGAAGAATATCGGGTGATGCACAGACATTAGCATAATAATACAGCTTTATTTCCTAAATCCTTTCTGAAAATTCAGGTGCTACAGTCTCAGCATTTCTATAGCACAATAAATTCCCTAAGCACACCACAGGGTTTCATGCACCAACTCCTTCCTATGAAAGGACACTGAGTGGCCACCAGAAAGATACTGTCAAGTGAGGAACTGAATGATAAAGCTCTTCTAGAGAAAAAACAAAAAGAACAACAGAAAACCCAGCACAAAAGCAAACAAACAAAACCAACAACAAAAAACCCCCTAGTAATCTTTGCTAAACAAAACTAGCTGTCATGGCCACTGCCTTTCTCATTTACTTAATTTCTTTATCAGATCATAAAATTTGATTATTTTTCTTTTATCTTGCCTTGGACCATGGCACTTGCTGTAAGAGGGAAAACATCGATTGTCCTTCCTAATTGTTCACAGAGCAGCAGCTTTGAGTGTCCTGCCACTGCTAACATATCTATGAATCTTTCTGCAGGGACTCAAAATCTTGCCAAAGTAGGAATTGAGCAGTGAAAATATTTCCCTTTTCCTGTTTCATGGTCCCTAGCTTTGGCCTCTTTGACCTGCTTCCCCATGTCAAATGAGCACACACTGATTTAAAGCTGAGAGGATGTGCTGAAGGATTACCAGTTAACAGGCTGGACTACACTGCATATTTTTACCACCACCCCTTGCCATTAGCTCTCTTTAGCCACATTGATACACTACCATCACTCTGAGTTTTAACTGAGATACAGATACTCTAACGTAAAGCTGCTTATTACCAGGGTAACTTGACCTTCTCATACAGCAAATGTTCTTTTACACTAATACAATTGCAGAAGGGGAACACCAGTGTCATTGGTAATATCAGGTTTTAAAATTGGAAAATGCTGCCTGACAACCACTTGTTAAATCTGTTTGTAACAAAAATAAACTAATGCAATGACACTTTAGTTTTTTCCATGAGTTGGGATTTGCTCTGCATCTGCCAGCTCATTCTCCCCACCACCACAGCACTCGCTCAGAGTCAATCACAGTAACAGCTGCTTAAGAAGCACATGAGTTAAACATATCGAGTTTTTCTGGCTCACTCGTGGGAGATTCTCCTTTCAGTACTTTCCTGGCTCTCATTCTGGGTGGACCCAAACACTGGTGGATATACCAGTTCTTCACTCAGGTTTGCTCTCATTGCCCTTCTCCATACTAAAGACAAGAGTTACCTAGGCAGGCCTTCAGTTCTGGCTTCAGCATCCTGCTCCATATAGCATGAAGGTGCCAAATTCGCATGCACTGGCTTGTGGACCAAGCATTGCAAGTGACACCAAAGTCTCCAAAAACAATGGTTGGCACAGAGGATGTAAGGAATAAGAAGAGTGCGTAGCTGACATCAGTCTGCAATCTCACAGTGCTATTAGCATTGGAAATAAAGTCCCCATTAATTTTATCTTATCTGACAACCACAGCTTTACAGTGTCTGGAAGCCAGAGGAAGGGATCAATAGACATTTGCTGACAACTGAGATTTTGTTTTAATCCATCCACAAATGATTATGTTTTGGTAGCAGATGTTTCTGTACAGGCCTGAAATCATAAAGAGAAGGCCAACTAGCCCTTTACAGGACTCATGGTTTAAACAGCAGGAATACTGCTTGCTGCAGTGCAGACTTCCAGTTTCCACTGGCAAAGTCCACCCTGGTGACAGAGAAAAAATTGTCATGCTCAGGTTAAAATAAATGTATTCTGTGTGTAGGCTTTTAAATAGAGAGAATGTAATTTATTAGAACAAATTACATCCCTGAAGGAAGTAGATAAGCTTTCAAGGACATAAACTGTCTTCTAAATGTAGTAGTCAAGGAATGATGAATTGTGGGTTTGTAAATACCACTTGGAGCCTGGATGTTGAAGCTGCTGTTTAGGAATACCAGCTTATTTTAATAAGCATGGTCAAGCAGTATCCAAAAGCCAATGAATTCACATGAATTTGTGTCTATACTGTGTTCATTTGGTTTTCTTTAGGGACGCGTACACAGTAAATTTCTATAAATCTTCCATCAGGATGGAATTGCTAATACCTAAAAGAAAACCTTACCCTGAGGGAATTATTGGTTACATGCATCCAAAGCATCTGACCTGTGCTTGTGATAAAGACATGAGGTTTCAAGCAAGAGCAAGCAAAGAAAACCCAACCTATCTCAAAACTTTAAGCCAATCTAAAATCTTTGATTGTAGCCAAAATGGCAAAAAAACACAGTCAACTCAGATTCACAGTCATGTTGTGGACAGCAAGGTTTGGTGAAACCTTTTGAGATGCTCACCCAAATTGCTGGACCTTTTTGCTTCAACCACGTGACAGCTGTGTTTGGTGCCTGAGTGTTTATAGGGCACCAGTCACTGTGATATTGTGGGCTGGCTGAAAATCAAAGACAAGGAGTGTTTGAAAAAGGTATTTCCATTAAAACAAAAAGTTGCTTTGTTTATGCTCCCAGCTGACTCTAAGACTGCCTCAGTTGTAATACCTGTACTTCACCTCCTGGACTTCAGTTACATTATAGATCCATTTCTTGGTTGGGTTTTTTTGTGGTTTTGTTTTGTTTTGGGCTTTTTGTTAGACTTTTCAGTTTCCCAGTCATATTGCCATTTTCTCTTACTTACACAAAAATGTCTCCATAAAAACCTTATTCTCCAATCTTAACATTCCTTTGGGCTGTATGAGAACTTTCATTCCAATTTCTAATTTCAGTAAAGGCGCTGCACAAAAGCTATTGAATTATTCAGAACTACATGTAACTGGTACAAATTCTCTAGGCTCTGTCTAGTTTAATTAAAGGTAAATCCCAGCAGACATTGTTACTGCAATGAGAGAGTAAACAGGAAGAGTTAAACAACCTGTAAATGGAAGAAGAATAAAACCCCCACCTTCTGCAGATAGCTTTCCCCCCTCGTTTATATCAAATCATTCACCATCAGCTTTCCTAAATTCTGTTCATTTAGAAAAACCTGTGCCACTACATACAGGACTGATTTTTAAGATGACACAGCAGAAGTAGATGGCTGTTCACAGTAGCTTGTTGGAGTAAGAAATGAAACAACTTATTATTTATCTGGGGCCTGATCTCTCTGAGGCATCAAAAAGCTGGAAGTACTTGCCTTGGAAAGTGTTTTCAGTGTGGCTGTGTTGCCACTGCAGAATATAAACCTGCCATGGGATTACAGCAATCACCCTGTCAGATCCAAAGCATGTGGACAACCGAATTTGGGATATTTTGTCTCAGACTGAATCCCATGACTTTGTCAGTGTCAAGAGGGGCTGCAGGTCTGTTCTGTGCAATTGGCCAGGCATTGAGGGGAATACTTACATCCCAAAGCACTGAAGAACAGCGTGAGCCACAGCTGGCTGTGAAGAACAGTGGCACCTGTTATCATCAGAAAACTCAACTGAATAAATAAAACTTCTAACAACTGCCATAAGCAGATGCTAAAAGCGGGATCTCTCGGGAAAGTAAAGCAAATGTTACCTACAGTATGCTGACTGAAATTAAGTATCTGTCATGAGTACTCTCGGGCTAAGTCCACCATGAGAAGGAGCTGGGTAATCTCTGAAAGCAGTTGCTCAAGAACGCTCCCTTCTACCTTTGAAAATGTCACTTCCAATCCCATTCCTTGGGGTGCTTGCATGTGGGATGGTACAACCATTCAGCTCCTGGGCAAACTTAGACCAAGAGAAAGTGTTGCCTTTTCCCTGTCTCGTTCGTGCAGGTGTCAATAGGATGGTAGAGGTAAAAGAGAACTCAGCCATGGGTAGAGCCAGGCCTCCATTCACAAGGTGAAATCCATTTGGGGATTCCATTTGGCCTTCTCACACTGCCTTGAGAAGATGGCATAGAGGCCTCATGCTCTCAAAATAGACTGGAAAAGCCATAACCATCTTTGATTCTCTGGTGGTGGGATGAGGGGATGGATTCTCTATCGATTTATGTCAAACATGAAATTAGGAGTTGGCTTTCGCATTCAGGAAATCTTAATTGATTAAAGTTAAAATCATAATTAATGAAGTTATTAATTAGTTTGTTAAAGTTGATAAGAGTTTGCAGTTGTGTTCCAAGTGTTGTGTGTTGTTTTTGAGAGTTGAGCAAAGTTTTGAGGTTTATCTTTATTAGAAAACTCCTGTTAAAAGTTAAAGGAATCCTCCAGGCTTAGCTGCTTTCTAAGGAGAAAAACCCCTCACCCCTGGCTAAAAGGACTACTTTTAGCCACCAGCCGTTGGCCTGTCACTTAGCTCCATGGCAACCATGAATTTTAATGAGGCAGCTCCCCGCCGAAAAACCCTGATGACATCACACAAAAGACTGCACCCTAGTNGGAGCAATCTTCTTCAAATCAGATGTCATACTCTGAGGGGAGGTTGGGTGAATTTCTTCCAACTTGACTGACCATCTTTCATCTGTATTGAATTTCAGGACTAGGTTCACTTGCCGACACATAGGCACCTTGAACAATTTTAGATGCTTCAGCAGGTATCCTGCTTGACTTCCAGTGTCAAAAATATACAGAACTACAATTAGCCCTGTTCATCTTAGTCAACCTCATGCCAATAGCTCAGATGTTGTTGGGCTCCTCTGGCAGCAGAAGAGGCTCCCAGTCCCAAAAGAGGACAGAAACCCTACTTAACTGATCTTTTATACAGCTGCAATTCCACATTTTTTATATCAGAAGCATTAGACAGCATTCAGGCTAACCCATTTCTGAAAGCTTAAATATAAACAGATTTGCCCAAAATATTTATTGTATTACCTAAAATTCATAAAACTTCTAGGAATAAACCTATTTATGAGCAGTTTAGAAGCAGAGTGGGGCATTCATTTCCTAAAGCCTCGGAGAGAAAAGTACACAGAAAGAAGAGTAGAGAAGAGGAACAGAAATACCTGTCATGTCTCAGTGGTTTGTGGAAAAATTATGTGTGGAACTAAAAAGGGGGTGTATTTCCTTCTTTTAAGGATGCTATTACCCTATAAAGTGCAATATTTTGTATGGCCTGGCAGGGAAGACTACTGGTAAAAGCTACAAACCTATAATGAAGGAGACAATTCCCCATGCACTGAAATTTCGGATGTCTGTGGCAGTGAAGTGATAATGGATGTAACCAAGATTTGGAATACACTGAATAACTGAAATGAATGCATAATAGGTTGTTGCTGCCCATTGACAACTTAGTTATAACTCAAGCAACTGGACAAGGATGAAGGGCAGGAGTGGAACTCAAGATCCCCTCTCCATTCAGGGAAAATGTACCCATAGCTTTGGAGCAATATTGGGCAACACAAAATACATTTACCACAGGCTTCTTTCTTACCTTTTGAAGAATGAAATGAAATGAATGGCATTTTCTTGATCTCAGCAGTTGTCTTGGGATGTATCAGAGGGATACATACAGATGTCTAACGGAAAGGCTAAAATTGTTTGGGTTATTTAATAGAGACTGGTTTTACTGATTTCCAGCTAGTTAGAGCTAAAAAAGCTAGAGTCCTAGCTTGACGTGTGATTTTTTTAGGAGTTAATTTCTCTTTAAAGTCTGTAATTCTGCAATAACAATTACTTTTAGCTGAACTAATGCTACTAGTCAGTCTTAGAGGCCAGAGCTATGAATATATTACTAGCACTGACATTTTGGCTATCTGTTATCACCCATACCAGGAGTGGAGTGGGCATGTGAACTGATCAGCACTAGGATGGGCATGTGAACTCACCCCCCACTTGCACAGAAGCCACCCTTAACTGTGCTGTTGCACCCTTGTGTTGGACACAAACATGGCATCTGGTGTTTTCAAACAGACGAATTTAAAGGTAGATATCCAAAATCCTTATCTAGACAGATCAATTATTCCATTCTGAGTGGTTTGCCATCGACTGTTTTTATTCTAACTAGGAAATCAAACTGCTTTTACCAGACTACCAAAATACTAGGCCAGATGTTCAGTGTCATATACTTGGGTACCAAGACTTTGTCTTCAAGTCCAATTGCTTTCTATGCAAGTAAGTAGCTTTACCTCTTTTTGTAATTTCATGTAAGCATTAGGAGGTACAAGGAAAAGGAAGGTGAAAGGTTCATGTTTAAAAGGCTAAATGACTAGCATGTCTATCCTGATAGCTGTTTAAAATCATGTATAAACACTTCCTTACCCAGTGTTCCTGTCTGCATTAGTATATTTATGTCCTAACGCAAGTATCTGCATTTTTAAATACACATGTTCTCTCATCTTGCACAAGTGCTGGAAATGCTCCCATACCTTGCAGAGGAATACAGGATGTGGGTGGCAATTTTCTCCAAACATTTTATCAGGCAATTTTCAGACAGCTTGGATTATCGATTTTCTTTTCTCGCTAAAGAAGAACAACAATAGTGTTATTAAAGCTATTAAAAGATAATAGCTGATACCTACAGAGCTAGAGAGGGCTGGGAAAGTGGGAGAAAAATAACTCTGGTTTAGGCAACTGAGACTAATCCTGTAATATGCTGAGCTACCCCAGCTCATCTTTCAGTAGTGGACAGAGCCCAGACTGGCTGCAGTAAGTGAGCATGAATTTCAGTTCTTGGTACCTGATCACTAAGACATGGCTGGCTGCAGCACATCTAGGGCATGGTCCTGGATTAGTGCTCCCAGAAACCCAGACCTGATCTAGTCAAAGAAAGTCGGGGAGACCTGTTGGGTGCAGACAGGTTGGAGATGGCTGTCCCCACTGAGCCACATCCCTGCAAGGATGGATATGGAACAGCTTGGCTGTCTGCATCACCTGAGACCATGCTGTGCTACCCCAAGCATGAACTGCTTGAACTGCTACAGCTGCATGGCACAGGGGCACGACACAGTTTTGTTTAGTTTCTGGTTCTTCACAACATTACTTCACATTGATCTACTGCTGGTAATTGAAATACAGACCAAAATGATTCACCCACCACCAAAAGGAAAGTAGTTATGATTGCACAAGGAAATAATGAGAACTGGATCCTGATCCCCCAGACCTCTGGCCTAAGCAACAAGTGGTCCTATTTGTAACATGCACTTGTAACTGTCCATTAGTATAGATATAGAAGATACCTGGTTATCATATGTATTAGTGAAGAGTGAAGAAACCACAAATTTGCCAGCAAGGCTGGTATGAAAGTAACTGACATTTTTGGTGCTTTATCATAAAGAAATTATTGAACAGGTGAAAGTATTTTCTTGCATTTGGTTACTAAAATTAGAGCATCACAGGTCTGATAAAGTGGGGGCATGGAGTGAGAATACTGACCATAAACAGAACTTGATCAAGAGGGAAAGGAAAAAGCCCTGTTGCATTTTTGAGCTAATAAAGCCCTTATGCCCTTCAGAAATGACTTGTGCGTATCTTCTCAAATTCTGCAGTAAAAACTTGGAGCTTAGTGCAGTATCTTGCAAAAAGGCATCTACCACTCTTTGAGATGACCAAGGGTGCTCCTCCTGGTTCAGTCCAGAACGACCCAAGTCTTGAGTCTCTGTCACACCCAGAGCTATGCATCCTCAGGCACACCGAAGGCCACTCACTAGATGCCAAAGTATGTTAACTGAGCGTAGCCCTAAGGTTGGACCTGGCAGATCCTTCTTCCAGCTCTGCTACAAATTTTCTCTGGGAATTGGGTTAAACTCCTAAGTTAATTCCTGTAAAGAGACTCAATTTCCATTAACTTCAGTGGGAACATTTATTCTTAAAGAACTGGATTCAGCTAGCCTAATTTAGATACCTTATCTGTGCCTGCAGTTTAGATGCCTAGTGAATAAGTTCTCCAGAAATCCAGGCAGACAGAATCTTCCTTTGAAGACATCTCACCACTGACTGTATGGCAAATATCAGATCTTTTTTTAGGACAACTGTTTTGCTTTGGTATTTAAAATGCAGCACATTAGATGTCTGCAGTTAGATAGACTGGATTTGATCATTTAGGTACGTGGATGTGAACTGTATAATATAAGTTTAAAAAACCCCAAGATGCACAGACTTTGTGGTTAACTTGTACATGCATTTCTGAGCAGGCTGAGCATAACTGTGGAAGCTGTATGCCCCAAATGTCCATTTCAGCAAACACACCATTTTGGTGGTACACACACCCAGACTGCAGGAAAAAGGGCAGCAAGTGGAATTTATGGCAGACCATTGAAGCTGTTGGCATTAAGTTACGCAATATATTTAACTGCTATGATAATATTCACATGACCTAATTGCAAGATAAACCAATGTTTAGGAAATGCACAGCTCTGAAGATGGAAAGTGAGCTATTAACTGAAAATTATTATCGTAATTTGAAAGCAACAGCTGTGTTCATCAAACTAATTCTTCTTCCTCTTCTATCATCCTAATAAAAAATAGAATGGAAACAACATGAAATTTTCAGTATGCAAAATGATCTGCTCATAAGCAGAGCAAGCAGCAGACTAAGAGAATGCAGCAGAAATGACTCAGTGGATTACACCAAATAGCATCTGAGAGAACCATGATTTTCTTTCTGGAACATATAGAAACAAGATGGAATTTAACAAATAAATTTTCCAGTGTGAACTGGAATTCTAGCTGTTCTTTTCCAGCTGAACTTTTGAAAGTTCAAAAAAGAATAAAGTCTAAGCAACGCTACCTCACCAAATAGTTCTCCAACACTGCAGTAAACACAGATAAAAGATTTGGGCATTTTCTCTTTCATTCTCATATCAAAAGCAGTTGTTTTGTCTATGCTCTTCAATTGTGACTGGGATTCATCTCACCTAGCTTTAGACTTTTGCAGTCTCGACAGCTGCATCTGAGCCCAACGCCTTTGGCTCACTTTGTACTCAAAGGAGAGCAATAGGTAATCTAAAGTGCAATTCGGCTGTCCTATTTAGGAGGCCTAATTTTAGGTTAAGATGAATCACATTCCAGAAGTGTCTATGTCTCTCCATCAACTAGAAAGGGAGCTCAGATGTGAAATTTCTGCATCTTATTTTTTTACTCAGTGAACACTGCTTTAGGAACTGAATCTTAATGCTCACAGACTTCATTTTATGCTGTGTAAAAAGGGAGAAAAACAAAGTTTAAAAAAAAAAAGAAAGAAAGAAATCTTGTGGAGGCTGAAACAGTTTTAGAAGACTTAAGGCAATGTTGAATCTGTCTGGAGCAAAGGTAAGCTGGTGTTTAATGTCACATTAATAGAAAAGTGAATTCCGTGTGAAGAGTCCTTGGAAGGAATCAGTTTCTGCTTAAGACTTCTCTGTCATCAGCAAAGCTTCTCCCATGGCCATAACATTGATCTCTGAGCTATCAGGACTACAATTTTGGCTTCTTTCGGCATCAGCATTAGTGACAGGTGTGTTTCAGATAAGGAATCAGCTGAATGGCACAACAAAGGGCATAAACAATCAAAGCCCTTCAGGAGCCTGCTTTACAAATTTCCCATGAATCCTTTCTAAATCTTCAGTCTAATTGCATTGGCCCAATTTTTGCCCCCAAGTTCCTCCTACCTTAAATAAATAAGAAGAGTACTGGGCCTGTTCTGCTCAAGAATTTTCCTGGATGAGTTTTGCATTGTATGTGGTAGAAACCCCTTTTTCCCTTCCTCAATCCACACTACAGAAGAAACTCCTCAAGGAGAGAGAAGTGCTGACCGTGCTCCTATGGCTCGTGCGTGCTGTAGCCACCCCTGTGTACAGAAGGTGCTGGGACAGATGACATTCCACAGCTGGGACCGAGGGAGTATCAAGCACAGCAGAAGTACTGAGCGTAGGGCCTCCTGGGGCCAAAACCTGTTGAAATGGAAGTGTAACAGATCCTAAAATAATCCATTTCTGGACAGGAATGAAGCTAAAGAACAGACTACTGTCCATGAGAACAAACTAAAACCCCAGAAACTGCATAATTAAAACTATTCTTAGGCTACAAGTAAGGAGCACTTGTGCTACTGTTGCTGGGAGATACATTCCTACATGACAGCTCTGCTCCTGTCTTTACCAGACTATGTCCTTTAGATGAGAAACAGGCCAATATGATTGCACTTTACAAATCAAGACATGTGCTTGCATTGGCTGTCAGCACAGTAATTTTGGTGTTTCTGCCTGTAGCTGTTGTAAAAAATGGATGCTGCAACCCCACCAGAGTCAGGGGAGAGGAGTCCCTTGCAGAAATTAGTCAGCCCGAGGAACAGTGAAGAAACACTTGACCAGCTCAGCAGTCAAAGAGCTATCCTGGTGCTTTTCATTCTTCAGCCAAAACATGAAAAATGAAGTTCTTCTGCTACATAAAGTATAACTATCAGTGACAAATGCCATTCCCCTTATCTTCTTTTCATCTTCTCTCCTAAATTGGCTATTCTATTTAATGACACCGAATTACAAGTTCCTGTTATTCTTCAAATTGCTGTAAAAGTGAGCAGTCTCAAAAAAAGTGAGTCTGTGTTCAGAGCAGCTTGCAATTAACATACCCTGATCTTAGAAACTGCATTCTATTAAAAATACGTACAAATTAAAGCACAGCATCTGGAAACCTGCATATGTTCATTTTGCACAGCAGGTTTCAAATGCCGGGGTCAAATGATTCCTAGATATCTCACAAAAGAGCTTATAAATGTCACCATTCAGGTGGAGAACTTTAGAGAATCTTCATACTTTCTTGAAAAATATTGTATTACTTCACACTTACCTTTTATGCTGTTTTCATATGAAGAAGATGAAGAAAATACAAACAAATTTTAAAAATTAAAAAAAAAATTTAAATTGATTGCTTTATATAATCACTCTGTTGAATTTTGTAATTAGGCTTATAGCCACAGCCCCACTGAAACTATGGAGATATGAATATGAAAATTTTAATCCAAACTCAGATGTATTTTGCTATGCAAATTGCCTCATTTTGTGATGTTTCCTTCAAACCGAGGGCCTGCTGTAGAGCCATTTCTGCTTAAATGCATTTATTTTCCTATCCCCTAAAAAGTGTAAGAAGTAATGCTTTCACGTGAATATAAAGTAGAGATTAAGACTGGGTTTATATTGCTTTCAAAAAAGAAAATCTTGAAGTGGACAACATAGTTTTCCTCTTCATAAAGCTGTCAAGGCAAAAACAGGTCTCTATTTTATCCAGATTCTTATCTAAACAAATATGCTGCAGTAGCTGGGGGCTGGTTTCCATTTTAATAGCAAATATTCTGTCAATAACAACCTTGTACATGAACAGGAGCTTTTTTATTTATATTAATCAAAGTAATTGAATCACAAAATGTACTGCTAATGAGTAGACACAGGACAATAGATTCTACTAGATCTGAAGTGCTTCTGGAAGTGGCAGTACCAAAGTAAAAAAAAATTCTGCTGTGTACAAGACTTGAAAACAATATTAGGAAACAAAAAATTGAGCTCAGTGCCTTCACTTGGCTATCTAAGGGATGAATTTGGGCCAAAGGCTGGGATTTGGTTCCACATATGGATACCTCTACTGTAAAGGCAGATGTGCATATGTAAGGAAGGTGTCTGAAAACACTGTAGTCAGTAGAGATTTAAGATACCTGTGTCATACCCATGGCCCAAGGAAGTACAAGGAATGAGCTGGGACAGATCTGCCCCTTTCTGCACACAGCTGCTGCAGCCAGGAGGGCATCTCAGGGCACCACAAACACCTCAGAACCTATATTTAACCTATATATTTAGGCGATTTCTTAGTCAAAAGAGTCAGTGAGGCTTGACTGAGCTGATGCACGTGCCCTCTTTAGGATGGGATGAGTCACCCTCTAGATTCCTTTGAAGGCTTTGAGTAGTTCCCCGTTGACTACAGGAATATAGTAGGATCTTAAGCACCTCCCATATAGGAAGATACCTACATCAAAGATGCCTACATGTAGGCACCTGAAATCAGTGAAATTACTTCAGAGATGCATATATTTTTCCTCTAAGTACAGAGAAAGCTTACCTCCTTGGCTTAGACTGGATACCTGATACATGGCCAGCCAATATGGTGAAGCTGAACCCCACACCCCCAGCTTGCCATATACTTCCCAGTTTAATGTAAGTACCCTTTGTATCAGGCAGTCTTCATGTAGAAATGAGAAATAACATTATTATGCTATTCTCTAGCAGAAATATAGTGGAAATATTGTCTCCTACCACGTACCAGAACAAACTAAATTTAAAAATCCAGAAGCTGATTCAATCCTCATGTCTGTGCTGGTACCAGGAGTCTGAATTTTTGGTTTAGAGATAAAACTGGAAAAAAATTCTGTTCAAATGCCATTTATATATTTTTCAGCTCAAAGTCGAGTTTCTAAATGTTTTTCCATAATAATCAGGGTTCTATTCTTCTAAACAAAATATAGATGTGTAATCAAATTTTCTTTTGATCCTAATATAGCTATTACCAGATTTTATTTATTACCTTCAGAAGACTAGTCTGCTTCATGTGATTTTAACCACTGAAGATAATCAGGAAAACCTGGAAGATCTTTTATTTGACATCTTGATTTTAATTACTCCCCACATACTGCATTTGCTCTCTCTCATAGACCTGACCAACTAAGACTATTTTTATCTAGATGTTAAAAACTTGATGGAGTGCTGAGGAAGGTTTGTTTCCTCAGAGGGTTTGACAGCTGCAATTACTTAGACCTCAATGACTCTGCAATCTGCTGTTTGCAAACAAGCAGTCTGAGTGGCAGCATGCATTCTCCATACCCCACACATCTTGGTAAAATCATTCAGTTTTTCTTCTCAAACTTCAGCAATACTAATCTGATGCTTCAGTTGCACTCTTCCCATGTCATAAATATTTTGACAACATCCTTTAGAGTATCTCAATCTCAAATCTTACTCAGCTTCTTCTGTCATTTACTGGCATGTTTGGTTCATTTGCTTATAACGGGTAGATTCTGTGCTTTCAGTAACAGGAGTCATTAAAAAATACCAATATGACCAGAAACCATAGAGAAGACAAAGAAGGAACATGAAAGACCAGAGGAAAGTAAATCATACAAAGAGAGCTATGGAGATCAGCCTTTCTTGGAAAAATGATGTCGGGAGAAAACTGGTGAAATTGAGAGGCAAAAGAATTTAAAGTTAGAGCTGTTTTTTCTTGCAGGTTGCAATTGCCAAAAGATGCTCTTAAACATGGGTTTCCATGTTATTTCTCTGTGTGTATGGTCCTCAATGCAGAGGTGATTTCCAATCCTTTTGAAAAGACAATTGCATCCTGCTGGTACCCTTTGCAAAAGATAATGAAAAGAATGGGTTAGTTTGGCTTAGGTATCCATTTGTTTAGAAAAATATTACATGTGTCCCTGAAAGGAATCAGAATAATCATTAAGAAGACGCTTCTTCAGCAAACAGGAGAAAAAGTAGTAAGAAGAGCTTTACAGAGTCTAGGGCTGACTGATGTGAGAGATGGTTTATACCACTGCATAAGCAATGCTATGTTTTTGCTTCTTATTCTTGTTCACTGGCAGAGCTGCCGGTGGCAGGCTGTGGCAGCACATGTCCTCCCCCTCTCTACCACAGATGGTGGCTACACAAGGAAGAGATAACCCAGGCAGGTCAGAGAGCCCAGCAAGGGGTCATCCCTGGTGCCAAAAGGGTTCAGGCCCCCAGCTAAGAATCAACATCTTAGTCTGGACAGCAAACATGGGAAGAGATAAAAGAAAAATAAATATTATTGACTGAGAGACACTGTTTTACAATCTATAAAAGTCACATGAGTTATCACAGAGGAAGAAGCCTTCTACAAACACATGACCTGAAAGCATGAGAGACTTCTTCACAGATGCAGATTCTGTGGTTACTCTCCTGGGAATTGAGGGAAAGGATTTTGATGTGTGTTCCATCGAGAATTGGATGGTAAGAAACACTGGATGGTAAGGAACATTGGATCCTAAGTTATATTATTTCTTTAGTAGCTGTAAAGTTAATGGTACCTTTAACCTCACTCTGAATTTACTAGTAGTCCCTTTTTGTCTTATTCCTGTGTAGTAATAGTCTGTTTTAAGTCTTATGTCTGTTAGTTTTATGACTATCAAATAAATAATTCATCCTATAATAGACTGAATCAGCCATTATTAAAGAACTTGGGAACGAGAGTGGGTTTTGGGGTGCTGGCCACCTCAGTAAAGCCACTGCCTGCTGCTGAAGGCCGAGGCTAAAGGCAGGGATTTATCTAAACCCCCACATCTATTCATAACACAGGCCAAAGGAAGAAAATAAAAACTCACATAGAAACGATTCTATGGAGACTTCAGCCATCCACTTTTCTAAGGAATAACTTACCTGACAGTACAAAAATTCCTGCTCCTTGTGGCATAACTGCAGACATTGATGGAGTTCTAAGTCTTTGCTATCTATCTACTTTCCAGTATGGGCTGTTGGTTTTCCTGGACTGTGACAATGTGTTTTGAAATTTAAAAAAAAAAAAACAAAACAAAACACTTTATTGACTTCTTGCTGAAAACGTAGCAGAAGACTAGATTTTGTGCTCACTTTTATAGGGAAATAAGTAAAAATAAAGTGCTCCTCCCTGGCATTTTCTGCAGCAGTGATCAAGTTCATGGGCAGTGAAACAGAAAAATTTGCAAGGTTTCCTACTGGTTATCCACTCTTAAAATGGAAAAGAGGGCACCATGCAGAACAGACAGAGTACTGGATCCATGCTTTGACTCCTCACCCTAAAACATGAACCAGCAAACCCCAGATTTATTTGCCATGCACTGTACTTATTCCCTTTGCCTACTCTAACAAGGAGGAATTATGATTCCATGCATCAAAGAGAATGACAGTAGTTTGGGGGTCATACATCTGATGTTTTGCCCCTGCTCCATGCTATGCCTGAAGCCTGAATCTGTGAAGGCTTTGCCATTGCCAGATATGCTGAAGATGCATTGTCTCCATCTTCTGCCCACTTTCAGGAGCCATATTCAAGCAACAAAAAAATTAAGAAGAAACAATTTATCTAAATAAATTAAGGGCTTATTATCATACATATGAATAAGTGAAGCTGGGTGTCACCTGCTGTCAATAACTTCTTTCCCTCGATTGGAAAGTGACTGATTGAACTAATCCAGTTGTGAAATTGCATTAATATACAAAAGGGGGAAAAAAACAAACCAAAAAACCAACTCAAATATATTTAGGAAATTGCAACTGTGAGACTTTTGAAGCTGGAATAAATGAAACTAAGTTATTGATAGAGGGGCAAGCCTATGAGTTGACCTGAGCTACCTAAATTTTAGACATATATTTACATTCACATGTACACATTACATTCACACATAGATTCATAGAGCAAATTACCTGTGAATATAAAATGCTTTCCTATCTCCAGTATAACAATGGAACAGGTAATGATAGATTCTTAATCTTGAGGTGGAAAGACAAAAAAAGGTGATAAAATTGAGCACACAGAATAAATGTGTTACACTTGTAATTAATATGCAATATTAAAATCTGTAGTTGTACTTACTATCACATTCTGAATTGAAATGGTGACTGATAGCAAAGATAGCCACAATGGTGACTGATAGTAAAGAAAAACTCAGCCATAGATTTACTAAAAGGCATGAATATGTCCTAAGAAATAAGGCAAGAAATTTAAAAAAAAAAGTTTAAACAAATGCCTTGATTCGTTTTCATTTCCTCATTCTGTATTATAAAATAGGTCTCAAATAAGCATTAACCCACCTCTAACACAGATCTGAGCAGCGACTGCCATGTTTTGGATGCACCATTCGTACAAGTTACAGACTGGGACACACTGTAACATGACCGAGAGGAAAAATTGTCTTGTTAGCAGTGATGCTAGGAAAGGCTTCTGCAAGCAAACTATGACTATCAAAATTATCTACCTCAGCACAATCAATATTTCTGTACTTAGATGTGACTCAATCTAATTTGTGCATTCTCTTAGGCAAATAAATACAGAGAGTTATATACTTCGAATTATAACAAAAAGCTCAGCACAAAAGAGAGTAAACTGATCTTTAGGATACAAAAATACCTCAGTTGATCTGAAAATCTGAATGAAGTATGTGGAACTGCAGTTCTATGAGCCTGGACCCATTTTTAGCGAGTCAAATAGCAATAGTGCAGCTTCCCATAACTATGATATTATTATTATTATGATCCGTTTTGCTGTCTCTGAAGATGTGTTTCAACTGCACAAGCTACAACGAAGACTCAGTTCTGCTCCAGAGCACGTGCAATAACAAACATGAGCAAACGGGCAAGACGTGTTCTCCAGGAATGAACAAAGGAGGAAAACACCTTGGCTTTCATTAAATCACTTGCTGGGACAAAACAGTACACCAGTAATCAAACCCCTCCTGATCTCAGCCTGTGGGACCACCAGAGTGTGGCTGTCCATAGCAGTCTTCTGTCCTACCACTATCAATCTTTTGGGAAAAGGAGGGAGCTGGTGAGAGAGCTTCCACGAAAGAACTTTACAAAGACGGGGATAAAATTACTGACCACCCCTCCCAGCCCAGAGGGGAATTCCCCTGTCTGCATTTCTTCTCCACGTTTCAGAGTTCCCACCACCTACAGTGGTACAGCTGAGCAGCTTGACCTGCTGAGGATCCCTCTCAGCAGCACCACACTGTCCTGCCCTCCACTCCTCCACACACTCCTGGCTCTTCCATCCACTCTGCTGAAGGAGAATTACCACAACAGAGTTTTGCTCAAAGCAATCCTGATGGGAATGATCCCTCTAAAGGCATGAAAGAAACACTTCTGGTGGCATTGTAAAATGCAGCCAGGGAATATAGAGGAATGTAACAGAAACTACTGGGACAGATTGAAGGATTTCACAAGAAAATACAAAAAAATTCTTAGTTTACAAAAACAGCAATAGCAGGTAAATGCTACAACTTTGTGCAATATTAGCCTGTGATTTTTTAGCTTTCACTTAAAAGCAAAAATATTGCTTAAACTTCTGCACTTGCCCACCACATGCAGAGAAACATTCCGTCTCCCGAGTGCATTACCACCATTATCGCTTTTCCTGGGAGCTTGTGCCAGTCTGGGAGGAACACAGCACACAACAGTGGTTATTCAGCTTTTTCTATACATGTACAAAATAAGACATTAATTTCACAAGCCTATGCTGTGCCCTAATAAATACTACAATTTGAAATTTTAGCACTTACGCATGCAAAGGTTGGTTGAAGGAGATATTCACATGTGGAGCTTGATTATAGTGTTTTATCACTCAGCCGAACATCTAATGTTTAGCACAGTACTTGGAGTGCTTCTTTTTGTGTCATAATAAAGGTTGCCCTCAGATAGTAATTACAGCCTTCCTAATGAAAGGAAAAGCATTTTGGAACTGCCTGAAAAGTTCAGAAGCTAGAGATGAAGCTCAGAAAAAGAGTTTGCCATCACTTTGCATGTGGCAAGTAGTTTGATGCCTGAGTTGTTGTGCAGCAAAATGGCAGAGCTGCCTTGAAAACATTCCCTCAAAGCCGGAGACATTAAAAAAATCACTGGCTGAGGTAAGTCTCCAGGCTTACAAATAATCACAGCAAAGCTAATGTTTCTGTACAAAAAGGTACAAAACCAGTGTGACTACCTTTTGAAAGTGTAGAAAGGCACAGTGACATGGAGATGTAGAGCAGAGCACAAGCAGCAGAATACATTCAGAGCAAAGCTGCCCAGGCTGAGCACAGTGCTTAAGCATTCATAGCTTTGCCCCAGGGCAATATGTGCCAATATGGGCTATATTTTCTAGTGACATTTCTGAATGCATCTTAAAGGAGCTCTCGTGAACTGCTAATCATGTATGTCTGTGCTTTCTGTACTTACAGCATAATAATAATCAGTTTGATCAAAATAAATTGCTGGGTTTATGCAGTTTAGGGCACTAAATTACAGATACGCATCTTTCTCATCTGTCTTTGAAAATTCCAGGTCAGTTTTATATCTGATCTTTTGGATTTCTCTTTTTCTTTTCTGACTTTCAAAACTACTTATCAGTGGCCAGAAAACTCATTAGCAGATATCTTACTAATTGCAACAAATGGAACTGCTAGTTTTACCTTTGTAACTGACCAGGGATTTTCTTTTATTTTAAACCAATAGTGGTATTAACAGTTCTAAGACCTCAAACTTTATCATCTGCTTCAAAGTTGGAGAAGACTGTCCATGTATAATTTTATTTTCAGGACACTGGTAAGTACAGTTTTCCCTATTTCTCTTAGCTGGGTAACAACTCTATTTTTTTGCTGTCTGTCTCCTTTCCCTACAGATTAAGTGACTAAATATGTTTTTCCGAACTGTATGTACTGTGTTAGCTCCTTTCTATTGCCATGGTTTTGCATCTACCTTTTTCTGGATTGCAGTTTTGTCTTCAAATTACGGTGTCAGATTCTGACATATTTCTATGCGGATAAGTTTGATTTTCATTTTCTGTAGTGCCTAGTCACTGACACTACACCATGTGGATACTATTCCATCATAAAATTAGGGCTTCCAACCCTTTTCAAAAACCTGCTTTCCCTCAGTCACAGCCTGTACATCTCCTGCTAAAGCTGTGCAGTTCTGCACTAAACTGATTAGCCCTTACAGCTTGATGCTGCATTTCATGCTCAAATAAGCATTACTTTATTAATATGTGTGGTCACAGAAATAGTTTGACACCCTTCAGGATATGTGATGGTTGTTTTTTCTTTGCTGTGAAGGCTGAAATAGTCAGCCTTCTGTGCTTAGGTAGCAAATGAAAGGTATTTTCAAATGCTTTGAACCAGTCAAGAATGTACCACAGAAAACATCCAAAGAGGAAGAATGAAGAGAGGAGGAACATAGGCTATCCCATCGGAAACAGCCTAAGATGAAGCCTGCTGGGGAGCAAGGCACAACATTTTTCTTGTATATCCTTGAGGCAACAAGAGCTCTTGCATGTGCTCTCATCCATGAGAGCTGATGGCACGTGTTCCCAGCTGCAAGACTTGGAGGGAGCGAGAGGAGAACAGCCGCTACACCGAATTTGTGACACCTGGGAGAACAGGAATAAGCAGGGGCTAGGGAGCAGTGCAGCTGCAATAACCCTTCCAGATGAAGGGTTATGAAGTAAAAATATGGGAACCTTTAAAAACCACAAACCAGGCATTGTCTCTCTGATGACCTAAAAGCATCATGGCAAAAATCAGGACCTTTTCCATTTGGGAAGAGAATCTTGATTTTTGAGTGTTTCAAGATCTGGGTACGGATTACAGGCTGCAGAAGGGAAATAACTCCAATGAATAACTCCATAGGGAGCAGTTCTTCACAAAAGGGAGAGGTGACACCCACCACCAAAATTGCTTTCTACCAACAGGTCCTTGCTTTTAAGGCAAGCAGTTCATCAAAATTCTGTGGCCATGTTGATGGTATCTAATGCTTTGACTCCTGTTTGCTTTTATGGAACATGTGAGCTCCTCTTTCCAAGGCACAGGAGGGACTGTCTGCTCCTCCTTATAAAGTGTCCTTCAGCCAGTAGTCTCTCTGAAAATAACACCAGGATTTTTCTCAAAGGGGTTTCTCCCCCAATGCCTGTGTTCAGGACTGAGGCAGGTGTGCTCTCTTCTCCATTCTGTTCTGCCTCCCCCACCTCAGCGTGTGCACATCACACCAGCCCCCTGACCACCCATGGCCTTGTGCCGGCAGTGCTGGATGCCCTGGGCTGTGGCAGGACCTACCAGAGCTTAACTGCTCCTTGCAGCCCTCTAAAACAGAGGACAGGGGGCACATAATTCACAACAGTTTAGGAACAGCATACACCATGTCACAAGAGGGCCAGAAGGATGTTGTACACATCATATAAGCTGCAAAGCCTCTGTAGGTGGAAGAAAGAGATTCTTTGGAGGCTTCATTTATCCTCTCTCCCACAGACCATGCAGAACATGCAGAATTGCCTCTGCTGACAAGCCTCATGGTTTGGATTCAGGTGTGTGTTAACAGCAATACACTTTGCAATTAAAATAATGGGTTCAGACCCATACTGTGAGTCTGTCATAAAACAGGAAATAGGCTATATAAACCTTGCTTTGCTCTGGCAATAAATCCTGTGTTTCTACCAACTTGTCTTACCCTATGTTTTTCTATTAATCCTATGGAATTATTACTGACAAGAACACAGACCGTAGTGTCCTTCTGTGCTCCCCTCCTCTTGCTGAGCTGTCTTTTTGGGTATCTAAGCCAACGACCTAAGACAATATTGATGTTCCTTGAAAAACATTGAATCTACAGATAAGAAGGTTTTGGGTTTTTTTTCCTCATCCATTAGGCAAGTTTGCTGCAATTACACCTGGATGATTTTAGCAAATGACTGAGCAAGTGTTTCCAGCAAATATAAGGATCATTCTCTTTCACCAGCCTGACATTCCTGCATGACAGAGTGGAGGGTCAGGGAATCCACCTTTTTGGGCACCATAACAGCCTAATACCAGCATCAGGTGCTACAGCTACTGCTGAAAAACAGCCCTGGGAGGTGCCCCAAAGCCAGACATAACTTTTCCCACACCATATTTATGTCTCCTCTTTGCACATTACATAGATATAGATGTCACTACCCATTCAGGGATGCACGATAAAAATAGTAAACAAGAAAGTGCACCTTTTGGAAGGTGAATTTAAATCTTGGAATAAAATACTTTAAAAGTATCATTGTTCACTTGGGTTTTATCTAAATTCCAGCAGACTGCTGGTTTCCAAAAACAGATTTCCTGTGTTTATTGATTAATAACTGTCATTTTAGAACTTCTGCGAAACAGGCTGTATTGATCTGAAAGCCCAGTTTTAAGTCACATAAACATTTGCCTGACTTTGTCCATCAGGATGCCTGTTGATGGTATAAATCTGAGGGATACTGCTTTAAATTCTAAGTATTTTCCACTACATTTTTGTGGGAATGCTATAAGTTTGGAAACACTTAATGCAAATTTCCTGGAACAGAAAAAACCCAGGAGTGGTTTGGAAAGTGTGTTTGTTCTGTTTGGAGGAATTACAAATAAAGCAAATTTCACTTGGTTTAGCATTTGCATAGGATCTGTCCCCCCTTCCTGACATCCTTGCTCCAGTCAGTAGGACATTCCAATCACCCCATGCCTTCTCTCTCCTGGAGGCATGTACTGAGAACAAAATTCTCGGAGCATCTAAAATAGCTGGTGACTGTACAAAACAGAGCTGGAAAAGCTCTTGAGAATGTCAAATCCAAGTCCTTGCCTGCAGGAGGAGCATTTCCTCCCAAATCCCTTCTGACAGAAACTAGTCCAAGATGCTGCTTAAGCTCCAGTAAGGGAACACCAGTATCCCTAGCCAAGCTGTTATCTTGTTCTGCTCTTATCGGTGGGAAGTTTTTCCTAGTGCTTAGCCTACATCTCCCTTGCTGCAGTTTAAGCCCATTAAGAAGAATTATAAGCAAATGAAAAGCATCTCATATTTTATCCTCTAGAGGAGATAGCAATAAATTATTGCAAGCACCTTTAGGGCTTCTGCATTACATATACATGATCCCAGACTAGCTTAATATTCAAGAACCACTCCTGTTTCCCACAGCCAATGCTCCTGGTTCTTGCAGGGCTGGAATGCCGCTGCTTTCTGCACTCCCGAGGCACCTCTAGGAATCTAGAGGAGCCCATTGGACCCCAGCGAGAGCAAGCAGGGCCCCTGGGCTAGCTGGGGAGGTATTTAGGGCCACTGTGCCCAGCACATAGAGAGGTCATTTTAAAAAAGAAGCAAAAAAAAGTCAGAGTGGGACAGACACATGCACCTGCTCTCCCTGTGGCTTCTCAGTGCTATGCCATGGACCAGGACCTGCTCACATAACCTGAGGACACAGGCTGTTTACTGCTCTTCTATCATGCTGCACTCAGATTTTGTCTCCCTCCACTGACACTGCCCTTTTCAGTCTTTTCTCTGGCCTCCCTCTCCCTCAGCAGTGCAGGAGAAGCTGGTGGTGCTGGGGAAGCCCTTAGCAGGAGAATTTCCGCTGATCTCTGCCAGAAACATCTCCCTGTTGCCCCATGCTTGCATGCTGTGAATGCCCCTTCTTGTCCCAAACCCACCCCCACAAGATGTCACCACTGAAGTTTTCCAATGGGATCAAGCTGTAGCTTCACTACAAGTACCACAGTGAGGAAACGAGCAGACACCTAACTTGATTAAAAACAAATCACCATGTGAAAATCAGAAACAAATTACCTCTTGTTACTAAAGCCTTGAGTCAGGCTGACTGCTTTGGGATGACTAATTTTGGTGTTTTAGCACAGATACCTGGCTCCAGGGTGGTTGAGGAAAAAAGGGCCCTGGGATTTCCCCAATGAAAGAGCTCAGAAGGAGAGTCAAATAAACTGCTGCCAAGCTGACTGCAAAGAGGGAGCCAGGGTTGTGCAAACCAGGCACGTGAATTCCTGGCTGGTCCTATAGATTCAGAGCTGCACCCTTCATATCTCCCCATGCCCACGTGTGAAGGCATTCAGCAATGGCACCACTGACTGCCTCGGTGTAACAGCCCACAGACAGCCCTCCCATGGGACGCTAATAAGCTCACCCGAATCTTCCCCTGAAAGTCCCTGTTGCCTCCAGGAGGGTTAGATTGGAGGACTAAGGCAATTAACACTTTCAGAGGTGATGGGACAAGGAGCCCAAAAGGCAACAAGTAGGCAATGCCCTGCTGAGCGTTTTGCTGATGTTGTGAATTACACCTGAAGTGCCTGGAGCTTGGGCAATTCCCCTCTTCACTCCTGCATGCAAAATTAAAGCAAAGACTCAGACACAGGCAGCCTTTGCTCCTCTTTTCTGGGCTCTTCAGCATTTCTAGCAGACCATCATCAGCACAGCGTGATTCTCCACTATCTGTCTGTCTTGGTCTTGGAGTAACAGTGCTTTGAGTTGAGAACTCAGAGACCCAGTAAGTCCAAACCCCTGTGAAGACGAAATTAGTTTGACTATTGTGCATGATATAGCAAATGCTCCCTAGATTGTATCACCCATCTATTCAGATCATAAAAAATAGTATAAATTTTAGCTCTACCATTATGCTGCATTTATTGAGGATCTGGGACTTGTAGAAAACTTTTTGCTCCGTTTTTTCCCATTTTGTCATTAAAAATTGAAACCAGCCTGCATACTAGATTTAAGTGTGTTGCTCTGAAAGGCCAAATACTGTTCCCTCTTCTGGCAATGACAAAATTCCCATTACTTTTATTGGCACAGCACTGAGCCCTAAAGCTAAAAGTAGTTCTGTGAGTGACAGAACCATTGCATTCAAAACTAAATGCTGCTCCTGATGCAGAGCTGCATTTCTTGCTTTGCTGTCATTTGTAAAAAATAATAATGATCTTTGCAGATGCCATCTGTGTAGGGTCTGCCTTGCTTCCAACACCTTTTGCAACTTGGATTGCTTGGTCACCACCACAGAAACGCCAGTAAGCCAACAGTGGCACATCCAAGCCACAGGAGGGTGGGCACAAGGTCAGCTCAAAGTTTGGGTGCCAAGGGGATGATAGGTACAGGACTCCTCTTACCAGCAGTCCTGGCATAGGGACTTCTTTCAATTTACAAGATGGATTACATTTTCTGATTATCTCATGTTATTTTTCCTAGGAAATCAGCTTCACCTGTGCAGATAAATCTTGAGAAAAGAAACATGATGTTTTCTTTCCAGAGAAACTGTTAGATCAGTTCAGCAAAAAAAAAAGTCATCACTCTGTGACAACTCTTCTTATGAGTCTGTCATGTACCTGTAATTTAGTGTCTCTTTGGAAGGACCCAGATGATGAAATAGAGAGATGGCAGAAGAGTGGTTTGCACTTCCACAGAAAAGTTTGGGGAAAAAAATTTAAAATACAAACAAAACCTAAATTTAAAAAGTAGCAAAAAACTGTCTAAAAAGAATCTTAACCTCTTTTTAAAATAAAATCTCTGGAATGTGGAGGTACAGATGTGGTTTTTGAAGCTCGTAAATCATTGTCATGTAAATATAACAGTCATGGCATTCTTGTCAGTAACACCAGCTCTTTGTTAACCACTCATATCTTCATGCGTTCCCTCTAGCAAATGTGCTAAAAGCAATCCAAAGGTTTCTGTTAGGTGCTGGACTTGGCTCCAATAGGACAGCTGACTGGACAGAAAGTCCTGGACAACAAAGCCTACTCCTTTTGAAGCTGGCACCTTGATACAGCTATTTTTATCTCCTTCCTGTTAAGTTTTTTGATGCCATAGCTCTTGAACCAGACGAGGGAGTGAGTGGTCAGACCCTCTCCAGTGCACACCATAACACTGCGGAATTCCTCCGGAGTCCTCCTGCAAAGCTATACCCAGAAAAACAACTCTCCCTTTCTTTCCTCACCCAAGGCATTGGTTGGGCCACAGACTAACCTGCAGACTAAGACTAGGCAGTCAAAACCTACAGCCAGCACCTCAGCCCTGGTTGCAGGCTTGTTTATGCCACAAGCCTCTGCAAAGCACTGCTTGAAATCTACTGGTAAGGTCAATCGCCAGAGAAGGTTTTCAAATATCTAATTATCTCATTTAAACCTCCTTCTGAAATACTTTATTTCTAAATTATGAAGAGGTTTAACAACAGCTTCCAGCTCCATTAACTCTTTTATACACTTGGAGTCAGAAAACCCACAAAAATCTTGATTCATTGCCCAGCAGTGTTGTCTGACAGGGGGTAAGGTTTACACCAAAGTTAAAACCTTTCCAAGAAAGTGAATTTTTACATGACATCAACATCTAGTTTGTGAAAAGATAGAAAACTGATCCCATGTCGTATTCCTCTTTTTCCGAAAAATTTTCACGGAGCAGCAATTTGCCTGAAGAGTGCAGCAATGCATTCAGCTAGAACAGAACCTTTGAAAACTATGTGAAACGGCACCTTGACAGTATTTCACAAGTATTTTTCCAAGGTCAGAATTTAACATAATAGGCATATTTTGTTAACAAACATCTCTTCTTCTGATGTGGAAATAGCATAAGATGACTTTTAAAACACAGCAGCAAAAGTGATGTCTGCTATGCACAGCATACCTTCTAAATCTTTTTGTTACTGCCCAACCCCCCTGCATGTTAAGATGTTCAGCACAAAATTAGGTTCCTTCACAAAAGGTCTGTTTTACATGCAAAATTCTGAATTTTTCATATTCAAAAGGCTCAGTCCAGTCAACATGCATTAGGAGTGTGTGAAGAATGGAAAATGAGCAAATAATGTACTGCCAATTGTCATTTAACCAATCTGACCAATCCATTTAAGAACAGGGGTGACTTCCAAGGACACCCAGCACAGTGTTAATGTTGAAATACTGAGACATTCTCTTTAAAAAAAAATGAAGATAAAAGTAGCTCGATGTCGAAATACGTGAATTATGAATTACCATTTAATATTCCAGTGAAGAGACATATGAATAAAGACAAGGGTGCATTGCTGCTAAAAATAACTTCTTGTTTTTAATGCTGATCTGCAGCTATAACGAGAGTGTTCAGCATTTTTCAAGTTATCAATTTTTAAATCTAACAGATTGTATCAGCGCGAGAGGAGAAAAACTCTGACTTTTAGACAAAATGCAATTCTTTTTCTAACTTACCTCTGATTTTGGAAACAAAGTATATCCTCCAAACCAAAGGCAAACCAAAGGCGAGCTATCACCTTGGTATTAAGCAAAGCATGAAATCACAGAGCAGCAAAGAGAGCTCCTGAGAGATAAGAAATACTTAATGGCAAGGCTACTTCAATGAGTGTAGGATCATCATCCCCCTCTATTGTTCAAGCGGCTTTTCACATACAAATATGCCACTATTAAATTAATATTTGTGAGCTTAACTGTGACCCTTTCTCCTTTGCTTAATGAAGGACTAATTCCACTGAAGCTGAAGGTATTACTTGCATGTGACTGACCTCAGAATTAGACTTCATACATGGTTTGGATGACTTTGATTTTTTCAGAGCTTCTGTTGAGCCTGCTCTCCCAAAGCTTTCTCTTCTTCAATGGAAGCCCCTGCAACATTCAAAGGGGACTTAAAGTGAATTTTCAAATGGGTATCAATGGGAAAAAGCATTTACACTTGGATTCTGTGGGAGAAACATCTTCGCTCAGGAGCAAAGAATATAGCAAACGTCGTATTTCTAACAGGCCATTGCTATTTCAGCAATGTTTTCAGAACAATTTGGCACAGTGTCCAAATATATTTAGGACTGATAAGTAGCCTATTTCAAAGGTTTTGAAAAAGGAAATGTTAGGCAATGAAAAGAGAGAGAAGAATATAACAATGTAAGGGAAAAGTGGAAAGGCAACTGTGATATCTTGTTTGAATGACAAGCAAACTTTCTTTGCTGCAAGAGAAAAAAGGGGTTTGTGACTGAGAGCATTTCAAAGGACCTGTCACAGCTCAAAATCCTAGCAAAGGCAAGGAACAGGTCTCTGGTACAGCAGTCAAGGCAACCTTTATATCTTTATCTCACTAGTTATAGTGAGATAAAAAAACCACAGTGCCTTGTATCTGCAAAGGCTGTATGTTAATACAACTATCTTAATGTCAAAGAATATCTTGGTTTTCCATAAGAATAGCTGTGACACTAAGCACTTTTAAGCATTCTATCAGATTATCCAGATACATTATTTTTATGGGCTGAGAATTTACCAAGCAGATATTTCAGAACATAAATTTGGAGGTTAGGGATGAAGTGGGGGTTTTGTGGCAAGTTCATATTTGTACAGTTCTTGTCCTGTCTTCTCCAGCATGCAGCAACACTTAACAGTCCTAAAAAAAGGTGCAAAAATTCACTGTCTTGCCAGATAACTCTCTTTTATTTTTTCTGTTCTTTTTTCTACACACCCCCCCACTTTTCCAGCACCCATGCTATAGTTCTGTAAAGAAACACCATGACAAAATGGCTTTTGTACCTAGGCCTGAAGAAATTCAGTTAATAGATATAACTGTATATAACTATACATAATATTGACTAGATTTAATTCCAGAGCATAGTGATCTTAGCAAAATAAGTCCTCTTGTTATCCATATGGCCAGTTCAAGATGAGCACAGTACCACAGAATCACTGCATGGCTGAAGTTGGAAGGGATGTATGGAGTTCACCTGGTCCAACCTCTCTGCTCAAGCAGGACCACACAGAGACAATTACCCAGGACCATGCCCGGATGGGTTTTGATTGTCACCAAGGATGGAGACCCCATGACTTCCTTGTGCAAACTGTGCCAGTGCTGGGTCACCCTCGCAGCAGTGTTGGGTAGCTCATTCTGGAGAAGAAAATACTGGCCCTGTGGTCAAAGGATGACTTCTGCTTCCAAAAGGATATTCAGACCCCCTGGAACCACAACTGTAATGGATATTTTAGGACAAATGGGACATATTTCTAGTGTCCACAGGGAATTACCGATCTGCAGGGGGCAAACTGATCATCAGATATCTTTATCTATGGAAATGAGTGAAACTTTTATCCTGTATTTTAAGTCCATGGCTGTTACTGTGCAGAACTTATAGTTGTCCTGCGGAGCTTCAAATTCCCATAGGTTTAGACAATAGAACCCACCCTAGGACTATTCTGACTACAAAGCCCGCTTAGGCACTTTAGACTCCTGTAGCTACCAATATACAGGCACATAAATGTGTTTATCTCAATCTTGAACTGAGTCCCATCCCATCTCCGTTCACTTCTAAGTATATTCTTATTCTTATTCTTATTCTTATTCTTATTCTTATTCTTATTCTTACTCTTATTCTTATTCTTATTCTTGACTACTCTGCACCTGAGTGACTTACATTTCTAGCACTGACATAAAAATAAAAAAGCTACTGTTGAGAGTTTTTAAAGGAAATGAAATTTTAGAATGTCAGCTCTTTTACCTTTGCTTATGATTGAACAAGGAATTTCAGAAAAGTTCAGAAACATACGCTTCTATATGCAATATTAGAGTAGACTGGTCTGTAACGAAGGTTAGGTGATCCCTGGCACATGTTACTAATTACTGTAGGTGAAATTGGCTGAAGTCCCCATCTGCCACATGGACTCATTCTGGCTTCTATAGAGCATTCCCTGGGCCAGGCAATTAAACATTAAATGCTCCTGCATCTAGTTTGTTATTGGATCTAGACAGCAATGGCAAAACCACTGAGGATGACTGTGTTATGCCCTGTCATGCCACACTACAGGGCATTACATGGACTGGTTGGAGTGACTCCAGTGGAGAGTCACCAAGTTGATCAGGGAGATGGAGCACATTTCCTACAAGGAAAGGCTGAGTGAGTTTGCTCAGCTTGGAGAAGAAAAGGCTTCAGGGTCACCTAATTGCAGCCTTACAGTTCCCGAAGGGAGCCTAAGATGGAAAGATGGACAGAGACTATTTAAAAGGGCATGTAGTGACAGGACAAGGGAGAGAATGGCTTCAAACTGAAAGAGCATAGGTTTAGATTGGGTATTAGGAAAAAATTCTTTATTGTGAGGCATTGGAACAGGTTGCCCAGAGAAGTTGTGGATGCCTTATTCCTGGAAGTGTTCAATGCCAGTTTGTATGGGGTTTGAGCAACCTGGTCTAATCAAAGGTGTCCCTGTCCATGGCAAGGGAGTTGGAACTGGACAATCTTTCAAGGTTCATTCAAACCCAGGTCATTCTACGATTTCAAGCGTACATGATACTGACCCTACTGTCTGCTGGGAAGTATCATGACATGTGCCACAGCTTAGTGAAGGACTAAAGCACAGGGTCCATGGCCTGCCCTGCATAAGAGACATGAGGAACTCTGCAGCCACGGAAATGGTGACAATTGCTGAGCAGAAATAGAGGTACTATTTGTGTGCATTTTTTGAGAAATGGAGGTATGAGATCTCAGCTTTCATTGCAGAAGGGCTAAGAAGGAGAGCCTGGCAGCAATGTTTGATAAGTAGTTTGAGTCTATGAAAGCTTTGATTCCCTGGGAATTCCTGATGCTGCTCAGCACACAACACTGGGGCCAGCAGCCAGCTTGTCTACCCAACACATGACTTTGTCACACTAACAGTGTTAGACGAGCACCAGCATGTCCCACATATCACAAACAGGCTCTTGCTCAAACCTGGACTGTGGTGGTCGCTCAGCTCCACCAGGAGCAAAACATCCAAACTAGTGGCCAAAAGTGGTGGGGCGAGGCCCAGGTTTAAAATACTTTTCCGGGTATGGTAAGCCTCCATTCTCCCTTTCCAACAAGTTTAAAACTTTCCCTTCTTACTGGTTGTTGAACATTATGTCGTATTACTAAGTTAGAGTTATGCATATTCATAAGTTTTATTACTATGTATGAAGCTCTGGAAAATTCTTGGCTGTTTGACGCTTCATTGGTTTGTTGAATTGTCAATTTATTGTACCCTCCTTTCCTTATATCCCATTTGTTGTTGTACCCTTCACTCCTCCCCTGTCTTTCCCTGCCATTGGTTCCTCAAGTTTTCTCTGCCTCTCTCCTTTCCTGTGTAAAACCCCCTGTCACCCCTTAATTTTGGGCTTCTGTCCCTGCTCCCCTTCGACGTGTGTCCCTGTTCTCCGAATAAACCACCCGGAAAAGCACACAGCAGCCCTCCTTCTGCTTCTGTGCCTCGGCCAGCTCACTGCTCGCCCCCTGTAGCTTGGGCCAGCTGCTGCTCTCGGAGCTGCAGGGCGTGCAGCGTGGGCTTGGGTTTGCTCCCTGGGGCTGTCAGCCTCTGAGGGCTGCGACCGGCCACTGATGCCGCCCGATCCGGGCAACGCCGAGCGAGCGTCACTGGACCACCACTCTTCTCCTCCATCCAATGGATGTGCGCATGCACAGGACAAGCCAGGCCTTGGCACGGGCTCTGCCTGGCACACAGGGGCAGAGGAGGTGCGCTCTGGGTTGATACTTCATCCCTCCTCCCTCACTCAGAAATTTCAGCCACTGAAACATTTGAACGAAGTTTTGCCTTACTATAATATGATGTCTTCAGTATTTACATCTTGTCACTGCCAAATGTTTTTAATATCATCTTTCTGTTTTAAGTAAGTTAAAGAACTTAGTTAACCCTAATCAAATAACTACAGATTTTCTAGGCACAGAAAACTAAAATTCAGTGATTTCAGGCCATCTATGGAAACATCCACAAAATCTGAATTTCTTGTTATTTAAATTATTAATTTTATCTGAATGTCACTTCCGTTTACGTTAATTTTGATGTAGTTGGGAAAATGAGCAGCTAGTGAGGCTGTTAATCAAACATCCCCTGAATCAAAACAGAATTGGCTAATTACTTCTAGATGCATATGGGTTTTATTATGCATGAATTAGTTACTAATTCACCCATCCTGCATTTAAATATTCAGCTAGTAAGCTCAGATTGGTTTTACAGAAACTTTTGTGTTTTCCCAAATTGAGACCTTTGTTACTTACTGAAGAGCTCCAAACAGTAAATAAATATTTCATGAGATCTTGGGAAAAACATCCTCTTTTAACTTACTTAAAGAAAATAGTTTATTGAACAGCAGAAAAACTCAAGAGCTGAGCCATGTTCTCCTCAAACTCACCCTAGAGCCTAGGGAAAAAAAGATGTTGCTAATAGTGCAATTTGCTGGTGTCAGAAGTGGAAGGGCTGCCAGATGCCAGAGCCTGAAGCCAGCTAACTCCAACTGCTCCCCGATGAGAAGAGCATCTGATTATTGGTGACTCACAGGGTGCATGCAAAAGAAATGAGCCACATCATGCTTTAACCCCAGCCAGCAGCCAAAGCCCCAGGCAGCCGCTCCCTCACTCACCCACCAGCAGCAGGGTCAGGGAGAGAATCAGAAGGGAAAAAGCTGGAGAACTTGTGGGATGAGATAAAGGCAGTTTAATAAGGAAAGCAAAAGCCACACACACAAGCAAAGGAAAAACTGTGGATTTAAACACTGTTTCCCAAGGTCTGGCAGGTGTTCAACCATCTCCAGGAGAGCAAGGTCCCATCACACGTAACAGTGACTTGGGAAGACAAACTCCATACTAAACATCCCCCTTTCCTTCTTCTTCCCCCTACTTTATACACTGAGAATGATGTCACATGGTATGGAATCTCCCTTTGGTCAGTTTGGGTCACCTGTCCTGACTGTGTCTCCTCCCAACCTCCCATGTGCCCCCACTTCCTCACCAGTGTGGCAGTAAGAAAAGCAGAAAAGGCCTCAGCTCTGTGCAAGCCCTGCTCAGCAAAACCAAAAACATCTCTGTATTATCAACCCTGTGTTCAGCATAAATCCAAAACACAGCCCCATACCAGGCAGTACAAAGACGATTAATTCTATCCCAGCAGAATTACAGCATAGCCATGTCTGTAAGCAGGAGGAAGAGTAAGAAGACAGAGGCAGTAGATCCTCTCTATATCTATTGGAGGAAACCAGAGGTAGGGGCTGTAAAAATCAAAGGGAGAAGCTGGTGCAGCAGAGAAGTGAGTGGCCAGGAGAGATAAATCCCTTCGCTTTTATTATGAAGATACTGTATTCATTGTTAGGGAAGAGCAGGCAAAACTTTTCTTGCCACTGTCACATAGAAGCATGACAACAGTGGTAAGGTTGGAAATGATCAATAAACCTTGTCTTTTTGTAGGGAGTCAAACTCCCCAAAACTTCCTGCTGTATCTTCTTTACTGTAAGCAGTTAAATCCAGTTAGTTCAGCACCCGTAGGAGAAAATGCAGCTCATGTCTCCGGGTGCATCTGGAAACTCTCACCAGCAATTAAAGGCAGGAGATGACAGCACCCAGGGCCAGAGAAGAGCTGGGTCACTCAAATGCCCTGAGTTGCTTCCACTGCACTATGGGCACAAGCCCTCAGTGTGGGGCTGGCAGCAGTGCTGGTGTAGGGCATCCCGTTCCCCTCCAGCATGGGGACATGGGGCATGGCTTTGTCCCAAAGCAGCCTTGTGGATGTGACCTGCTCCATCTGCAAGACTGACCACCAACACTTGGACCGCCCCTCCCATGCTCCTCAGGGCTGTTGTCCCTCCAAGGCTGTGCTTGCTGCCGTCACGGGGCACTGGGGAACTGCCTTGGACGTCTATTAGAAGGGAAGAAGAATGAGATCTAATGAACCAAGATACAGAACTTAGGATACAACCGCTAACAACTTGCAAACATGACAATGACATTTTGTTCTTGTTATGGAGCCTTGAAGATCATTTATTTGTTTATTTTTAATGTGTGTGTTTTGTACTTTGTGTTCCTCTCTCAGAGGTGACTTAAATCTCAGCAGATATTTCTCTTTGTTAAAGTGGTATTGAAATCTCCTCAAGCTGCTTTGCAAAGTTTGTGGTTACAGATTTTTAGGGACTGTGAACGTTATGTTCCTGGGTCAGCCCCTCAGAACAAGATGTTTGATCAGTCACAACTGTAGCTTATTCTCTTCCTAATTTTTCCTCAAGCCTAATGGGAGGTTGCAGGAGTTGTGGTCCTGAAAGACTGTGGCAGTGGTGACAGCAGCTGAAGCTGCCCAGGATTGTCAGGAAAGCACCACCATTGCCCGATGGTGGGTTAGAACACAGCTTCTATCCCCCATCCTTTAACTATACCCCTCAGATTGTCAATCTCAAGTTCCCCCTCCTTGTTTTATTATAATAAGTTAGTAAATATTCAGTTCTTATGTTTAATATTCATATGTTCCAGAAAGTTCTATGTTCCTTGATGCCCCGTTGGTCCAAGTTTCTGTCAATTTAAGATACCCTCCCCTGTTCACGTTTTGTTGGCTGTTGTAACCTTTGTTCCTCCCCTGTTCTTCCCCAACATCAGTCCCTTGTATTCTTTCCACCCCCTTCTCCTTCTCCGTAAAAGTTGTTGTAACCCCGCCCGAAGCGGCTTCTGCCACTGCCTCCCTTCGGTGCGCATTCCTGCTCCTCTGCCTTCCCTTCAATAAATGCCCCTGGAACGGCGAGCACAGCCTCTCCCTCTCCTTTCCATCCCGGAGCCGCGGCAGCGCCCTGCGCTCCAGGCGGGCTGCCCGCGCAAGAGCTGGGAGTGCGGGACCGGGTCTGAGCTGCGAGGCGGAGATCCTCAGAGTGTCCCAGCCGGCCACGGACGCCGGTCTCACCGGCCACCTGGACACGCGTCAAAAGACTACATGCAGCAGGAAGTGAAGTGATTTGTTGGCAGATCAGGCAGAACACTCAACTGTGTCTCCATTCATGGTGGTCTCCCACAGGGCATAACATTCCAGTGTCATTTATGTTCCTGGCCACTGCCAGCGCTACTGACTGGCACCAGCTGCGTTTGGTGCAGAGAACGAGTGCTGCATACCTGAATTATATACTTAAAGTTGCACAGGTGCTTAAAGATTTCTGTATGAGAACCTCTCCCTTGAGGGCACAATGGCATGTGATAAGTCCTTCAGTGAAAGAGCCAGTTCAAGAAAGTTTTATTCAAACCCCTGCCATGGAGTTGTGCTCACCCCTTCCGTAAGAGGTGGCCTCTTTGCTTAGAGTGACCCAACATCTCTGTGATCATACTGTAACTCAGATTTCTGAAACTTTCTAGTTCTTCACAAGTGCTCTTGGGGGTGACATCACTTCACAGATGTGGGCTGTGCAAAAATCAGACACCCTTAATGCAGCCACCCGAATCCCAGGGGTTTTGTCTGTGCTGAAACTTCAGCTCATTGTCTTTAGTCAGTGGCAAGAGACAGCACTTGTGAGGAGAGATCCAGCCCTGTGCATTTGGATGATCAGTCTCTGGAGATGCTTGCTTCTCTTCACCAACATATCCAGAATGACTGTTGTACACTGATATTGGAACAAGGCTGGGTGACATAAAGTCCACTCAGATGGTTTTGGACAGGGCACAGAGGATGGAGTTGTATCCACTAACAGATGTGATCCATTCAGACTGATGTGGGTGTAAGTCTGTCCCGGGGAAACAGTACCATGCAGTCACCCCAGGACAAAGTCCTTCCTCAGGTGTTGTCCTGTCACGCTCAGCTTTGATGGCACAAGCCTCGGCTGGAGCTCTACAGCCACAGAAGATGCTGACTGCAGCAGACTGTGGCTTGTCCCTGGGAAAGGGGTCTCTGGCACTAATGCAGTGCAGCAGGTGGGTGTCTGACTGCTGTCTCTGGGTGCCTCTCCTTCAGATGAAGGGACACAAGAATAGGAGTGTCTTTTCAGCAGAGAATGCCCTGATACTCACAAATTGTCCCACATCACGACAAGGGACAACATTTTGAAATTTCCCGAGGAAAAGAAAAACAAAGAACATAATGTATCTGGGATCAGTGGAAAAAACCTATTCTAAATACGTCCCTTTGAATTTTACATTGCAGGGAAAATGCTACATACTTAACAGGAAATATATTTCTGTTATTACAATGAACATTTCAATCTAGTAGTCTAGATTGCAGTCTAGTATCCTAATGCACCAATAAAGTTGCAATGAAATGTTTTGGCTTCTCCTCATTGAAAGTTTCAGAGAAATTTATTTTTTCCCATAAAACATTTTTTCAATTAAACAGCATTTTTCGTTGCAAGATTGTTCTTTGAGAATTTTGAGGTAGCTTTAGCTATGACAAGAAAGATGCATAGATTACAGATGATGCTGGTCTGAATTTCTCTCCTATATAAACATATTTCCTGTACCATGCTGGATTTGCAGATAAATCTTTTTTCCCGATATAAAATAAGGGAGAGAAAAAATCAGATTAAGAGAGATTATTTTAATCTTAGAACTGTTAGAAAATAGATTGATGTGTTGTCAGAGTGAAAAAGAGACCCAGAAAGTGAAAGCTAGGGCTGAAAATGTCAGACTTAAAATAAATCTAGCCAGGCAAGTTGAATTTCAAATTGTTCCATAATACTACAGTGACACTCTGAGCAATAATTAAGTTCTCTATTGTTTGCATTCAGTGAAGAATCTTTTAATATCATCCAATTTATCATTCTAAAACTGCATAGCAATATAATCCTCTCCATTCTAAATAGAGCTGTAATTGTTAAAGAAATGGTAAAATGCATCAGAAATTCACCACAGACTGCTGGCATAATTTTTCTTGGGACATGGTTTGGTGATTTGTGATGAGATATTGAGATCGGTTCATTAAAAGACAAAACCTGAAGGATTACTAAGCAGTAAGCAGAACAGAGATGCTCAGGCCCCTTCCTGATGAGGAGGTTTAGGGTCTCTGCTCCATTTCCTTTGGACAGAGGCTCGGGGTCTGTTCTTGGCCATGCTGGGAAATGACTGTGTTTGGGTTATCCCCACTGAAGTGCTTGCTGGTGTCAATAACAGCAGAACTGGACCCTTGTAGCAGCGCATGGACCAGATGCACATTGCAGCCACTCATGATTTGTGTGATTTGGAGTTTGGTGCCCTAGCTGACTGCATAGGTGAGATCAGTGGCTCTCCATCATACTGAGGCACTGGGATGGCGTCACCCTCACCCAAGTCTGGACACTTAAAGTTTTAAGTTTTAAATTCAAAGTTTGCCCCAAAGCTTACAACTTTCCTGGGTCTTAGGACTCCAATGCAAAGCCACAGCACTTCTTCAAAGAAAGCAATGCTCAAGTTAAACAGCTGTTGACAGTTCCTAATTCAGTTGTTTTGGCTCAAGAGAGACGGTCATCATCTCTAAGGCAAGCCATTCTCTCACTGGTAAAATTCATTGTCTCCAATGCATGCCATTTTAAGGCATGTCATTTTAAGCATCCTCAAAGGAGCAGGTCTCCTTCGTCCCTCCTCCTACTGAGCTTCATCAGCTTGGGCTGCAGGGACCTCCTGGCAGCTTTTGTCATTGATCACCATGTGGTGCCCCTCCCACCAGGAGACTCCTTTTAAGATGTTCCTCTTGGATTTGGGAAGTCTAGACATGAAAACCTTTAAGCTGAGAACTAAGTGAATCACCTGCAGCATAGGCTAATGACAAATATCCCAGAAAAAGGCAGGGAAAAAAGCATGAGGAAGTCAAAATTAGGAGAAGCTGTTAATTCCCAGATGTAAAAGATGCAGACAATCCACTGATGCACAAGGCAGGGGCATCTCCCTCGTTCCCACAGCATTATTTCTTCTTCAGAAAGTGGCTGCATGCAGGCACTTGCCCACCACCCCATTTCACACCCTGGAGAGCTGAGCCAGAAGTTCTTCAAACACAGCTAAAGGCTGCAGGACTTTTGTCCTCAGGAGGACCCCCTTGTGAAGGCTGATGCCTGAACAGAGAATGCACAGGAGAAAGGGGAGCCACAATGCTGCCCTCACACAGCACACACAGCACCTACTCATTGGTCCTCTCCTGCGCATGAAACAGTCTGTAGGCAAACTTCCAATGAGTATCTCAAGAGACAGGGCCTTCAGAAAGGATCTGTGTGTGGAGAGTGGTGGAAGAGAGAAATCATGTGGCAATGAGTGATACGAAACCAAAACAGGCATCTGCCAAAACCTGAAATATCTATAAACACTGGATATGGAGACACGGTTAAGATAAAATGTAATGCTTTAACACAGGGTTCAGTTGATGAGTTGGAGACAAGAACCTTAATTTTGCTCAGTTGGGAAGGAGAACATAAAAAAACTGAGTTTCTCACAATGAAGCAGCAAATAATTACTTTGCCTTATTACCCTGTCATCTTCCTCTTCCCCCCAGCCCTCATGAGTCACCACTCATCCCAGTACCAGTGTCACAGATCTGCTAATGGAAACCACATTCTGCTGGTGGTGCTAAGGACCAAGTTCTCCTCTGCATAAGGAAGAGCAGGGAATGAACAAACAGCTCTAAGCACCCCTGTCTTCCCTCCTTGGCCCTGCTCTGGCATGGGGAAAGAAATGAGCTGTGTGCAGGCAGAGAAACTGAGAGCTGCAGCTATCCAGGGTGGCTGCAATGCCAGGATGCAAGAAAACCAGGGAAAGACAGTTAACATTAAAGAAACTGTATGAGGACTCAGGGTTTTTTCCTCTAAATTCCCCACATACAGACTCTTTGGGCACTATGTTTCCAAACTCAAATTCCCATCTATAAGTAATTTTACTCATTTCTACAATTTTTTTTCAGGAGGAATTCTAGCACTGTAGAAAAAAAAGTGCTCCTAGGATTTTTGGTTCTTTATCTTTAATTCCACAGGAGTTACCAGAGACAGTAATTAATGAGACATGGGACTCTAATAATTATTACTATTCTTTCTCATTATTGTGTCTTAAAATACAAAGTTTACTCATATTTATTATAAATTCTCAGCTGCTCCTAGCCAACCATTCAGTTTAAGGACACAAGCACCACAGGTGGGTAAGATGCAATTTCCCCCTGTACATTTGTACTACCACAGGCTTCTGAATCTCAGCAGTATCAGAAAGCAAACTCTTCTACCCTTTTCAAAAGCTGATTTATTACCATCTCAGAAAGAGAAGCAGCATCGTTAAAAATGCACAGTAATTTGCTGCTCTTAAATCAATCAAGCGCAGCCAGCACTGGCTGCTACATTGACAGGATAAAAACATGAGCCTGCCCGCTGCACCAGCTCCAGCACTGCTGGCTGCGATCGCCTCAGGCTGGAGACAAGCGTGAACATTGCCAGCCATGTCCCCACAGAGTTTGCAAAGATCCAGCTAAGAGTAACTCAGAGGAAAGCAGAGAAGTATTTAACACTTCCTTAATATCTTTCAGAGGTGCTCAGATGGTTGAAAGCCTGCAAAAAAATGGGCACTTGGGAGTTATTAAGATGAGGTTGACTGCAGAGGAACCAAGGGAACTTTTTTGCTTTGAGTGACTTACAGAAGGAGCTGGATAAAGGAAGAAGGTTTCCTGCTGTTCTTGTTTATCCCTTGAAAATGGGTTGAGCCAGTGCTGTACAGCACTGTCCAGCCCCACCACTGTGAATCCCTGGTCCTCAGGGTCACAGATACCTCATTTTCCAGTGCCTCTTCATTCCAACAGGACACCTGAAATAAGGAACACCCCTCATCACGTCTTTCTGCAGATGAGGATACTGAGTTCTGTTAGTGGGAACAGTCACATGGTATCTACCACAGGTCACAAGTGCTGTTAGCCCTCGAGCACACACTGTAGAGTCACACCACCTAAGTGAGATGCTCTTGGACGACAGGCTGAAAACATTAAGATCCTTTTAAGCAGGACAGCCTGCCAACTGTGAGACACTACTGAGTGCTGTTTCATGGCTGTCTTCTATACTGATGAACTAAACAATGCCAGAGCCCCTCTTCTACCCCTAAGGCCACAGATACAGTTGGCTGTAATCCTTATTATCAAAAACAAATGTGTGTGACTACATCCCGGTTGTCTACTGGGAGAAGTCTCTGGCTCATGGCACTTTTTGGACCATGCCCAGGAATCTTTTGGGAGAGTTCTAGTTGGTCTGGGATTAAATCACACCATGTTTTTCTCTGCAAACCCATAAATGTTCAAGCTTAAGGGCCTGTGGCTACTTAATTGAATAGTCTAGAGGTAGCCTTCTTTAATGCAGATAGTCAATATCTAGCGTGCACCTGTGAAATTTTCATGTTCAGCAGATGTTTTGGTATAAAATTACTAAGAACTACTCTGGTAAGGGATCATTTACTGGTTTAGAAATTTGCAAAAAATCCAAAATAAAGAATGTAAGACGATCATGTTCACTTCATATTTTCAGTGTGAGCCTCATCAAATCAGTAGCAGTTACCCTATCCTTTACTCTGAAATGAGTTTACAGTGAAATTATGGTTTTGGAGTCATCTTTCTGTATTGTGAGAAGCCACTGAACACAGGGACTCTCCACAAATGATCAAAACTAGCTATTGAGATTTTCCTATTCATTTTAGAAAAAAAATGTCATATGGCAGCATTCCCCAAGGGTAGGGAAAAATTAAGAGTAGATTATAAATACTTTCGTGCATTCTCAGTGAAATTTTAAAATACAGAAAATTTAAAGAAGGCATCCTGTTGATGTTTTTTTGCTTGGGTTAGGCTTTTGCTGAACTTCTAGTAGTTACTGGTTAATGCATAATATTCTTTGCATAGGTACTAAAGCACTGTGGTGATGGCTGTGGCATAGAAGCTGAGATAAGGAAAACGAATTTGAAGCTGTGGCAGTTTGAAAGGTCTGTTATTCTGCTGTGATGTCTTTGCTAACATAAGTATTGTAACCATGACATTCTTGCTACAGGGATAACATTATCCATCCTTCCATAAACCCACAGGATAGTTAAAAACCTTCAGGGTTGATATACTTTCCAGTACAGCTCCAGTTTTTAGAATATTTGTGTATAATAAATGGTTATGGGTGAACTCTGAACAAAATACCTAATCAATGTCGCAACTGCATCTGTGCTATCTCAAAACAATCTCCCCAAAAGCAGACATCCTCATTTTAACCATAGAAGACATTTCTCTAAGCTGTAGCAACTTGAATGCATCTCATTCATCTTTGTACTCCTGATGAATTGAGTCTAGACTAGCAGTCGGGGGGTGGGGGAGAATCTGCCTCATGCAATTATCTGTATTTAAAAAGTGAGTGTAGACACTGGGACTAAACAGCAGGAAAAGGCTCTTACTCAGACTATGCAATAAAGGGCAATCATATTTGTGATTTGAGTTCCTTGTCTCTTACTTCATGAGTCAGCTTTGCCATTACTGTTACCAGACAGACCAGTGGAAATATTTTGAGTATACCTCACTTCTCCTTCACTTTTTGGTGCATTGGATCCTCCCAAAAGAAGTATTCTTATTATGATCAGATCCTAAATGAGATTTCAGGTTTTGTCTATGCAACTATCATTATAGCCAGCTGATTTTAACAAGAGTTTTGAAGGGGCTTGAATCAACTCCACTACATTAGTTCCAGCTAATAATGGATGTGGTTTTGTTGGGAGCATTTAGATTTACCACATAATCATTGTTTCAGATCAAGACAGGCTTAATTTACAGACTCTATTTGTCCTTAGGAAAGCTACATTTACTTTGCTGAGCAAAAAGTCTGAATATTCAAAAGATGTTTCCCTGGAGTGTGAATGAGGGGCTATTTGGCAGGAGTGGACGCTGCAGCCTGGGAGCCAAGGTCTGCAGAAATCTTGAATCTAAATGTCCTTTCCAACCCTCTGATTACCAGGAGTGCTTTCACATACAGCCACAAATGGAAAATATTTTGCAAAGGAGTATAGGGATAGTGAAAAAACCCTACCACGGTGCTCATGCTACTTTCGTTAAGTGAAAGTTACCTGCAAGGATTGAATTCTTGTCCTTATTTTGTATCATGAAATGCTATGATTTCTGTGATCGCAGAATCACAGAATAGTTTGGGTTGGACAGGACCTTAAAGATCATCTAGTTCCAAGCCCTCTGCCATGGACAGGGACACCTTCTACTAGACCAGGCTGCTCAAAGCTCTGTCCAGCCTGGTCTTGAAGGCTTTCAGGGATGGGGCATCCACACCTTCTCTGGGCAACCTGTTCCAGTGCTTCACTACCCTCACAGCAAAGAATTTCTTCTTACTATGTGATCTAAATCTGTGAGGTTAAAGATATTCCCCCTTATCCTACCTCCAGCTTTTTTCTAGGCTTTCCAGGTACTGGAAACTGCTCTAAAGTGTCCCCAGAACCTACTTTTCTCTAGACTGAACAACCCCAACTGTCTCAGCCTGTCTCCATAGGAGAGGTGCTCCAGTCCTTTGATCGTCTTCGTGGCCTGCTTTGGACCCACTCCAACAGGTCCATGTCCTCCTTATGTTGGTGGCCCCAGAGCAGGATGCAGCACTGCAGGTGGGGTCTCACCAGAGCAGAGCAGGGGAGCAGAATCCCCTCCTTTGCCCTGCTGCCCGCAATGCCTTTGGTGCAGCGCAGGACATGGTTGGCTTTCTGGGCTGCAAGGACACATTGCTTTTCTTGACTTCTATAATGATGCCCACAACTCATGTCCTAGCCCAAGTCCCACTGCTTTAATAGGAATGTTTCCACTATCTTCAATGGGGCCGTTACAGAAAGCAATGTAATAAGCAAAGCTGAGATTTCAAAGTCTGTATTTAATGTAGTGTCTTAATAACATGTTTTGCTGTGGAAACTGAGGACAAAGATCTCAGTCTCTTAAATGAAATCTTCCCTTAGTATTTCTGTGCCAAATCAAAGTAGTCCAGTTCAATCAATGAAATAAATGAAGTGGTTAAATACAAATAACTTATCGACATTCATCTTCTACAACTCGGAGGACTGGGAAAGCATATGGTGTTGAGTGCTCAGTGAATTCTTTGGCAGATATTCTGTAAGAATAGTAAAGCAGGAAAGGAGACAGCAAAACATGATATAAAACAAAGAACGTACCACATATAAATGTTTAGTGCTGCACTTTATTTAGAATGGACCAACTTGTAAAATATTTGACATCAATTTCATTTGAAAGCTTTGAGCAGTTACGGGATTTTTTAATGTAGCTAAGTAACTGTATTGGAAGAGATTCTTTACTGTCAGGGTGCTTAGACACTGGAGCAGGCTGCCCAGGTAGATTGCCAATATTCCAGCTGTAGCCAATATTCCAGTTCAAAACCAGGCTGGACAAGGCTTTCAGCAGCCTGTTCTAGTGGGAGTTGTCCCTGCCCATGTCAGGGGAGGCTGGGACTAGATGATCTTTAAGGTCAGTTGCAACCCCTTAACATTTTATGATTCTATCACACAAATCCCTAAGAGAGCTGAATAATAGCAATAGCTGAGACATTGAAACCGTTTTATTGTCTATAAATGTCTTTCTGCTGGCCTGAAACCCCAGGTATCTCAGCAGCTCAATCATAGCAACTTTAAACAAGTTCTGTAAGCTGCTGCAGGCACCTTGTGCCACCAAAATAATTTGCTCCTGGAGCACTACAAGAACTCACTGCACATGAGCTTAACTAAGAGTGCTAAAACCTACTACTAGGTTAGACAAAACACTTGCAGGCTCAGAGTAAATGGCACTGGCTGTGCTGATACTCAGCAGATTGCACAATGTGCATGATCCATACAGCAGATTGCTGTTGGAAATTGCACACCAAGTGCTGGCAGCTGTCTAAAGCCCTGCACAGTGGGAATTAGGTATGGAGAGCAAAGTTGGAGTAGTTCACCTCTCCTCCCACCTTCTTTGAAGCTTCAGAAGCTATCCCTGAGAGTCACCACAGCCAGAACATAATGTTGTCTCACAGTATAGGAAAGACCCTTTTCTACATTCCATGGGACAGACATGTTTCATTTAAGTGGCTAGAGGTACATATGTTCCTAGATCACTTGGGATGCTGCTGATGTTCTTACGTGCATTTTGGAGACATCCCATCCATGGGAAAATCTGATAAAACTCTATAATATGCTGTAAAACCCTTTGCAGAAACCACTATCAGCTCTCAAAGGAGTGTTTGCCATCAGTCCCACCTCAGCCACGGCAGCTCCCACAAGGAGTTTGGTGTAACTGAAAGGGTGGCCAGGGAAAGGCTTGGCAGCCTACAAGTGCTGCCAGAGGGAATCTACCAAGTTTTCACACAAGGATGGGGAGAAGTACCTCTGTCATTTCTCCACTTGCACAGCTGTGCAGGGATTGGTACATCTGGCCTCATGTCTTGGAGCAAACTTCTTGCCCTCTCATTTGCCTTGAACAGAAACCATTTACTTAAATCCAAAGAAAAGATCTGGTCTTCTGATTCTATGTATCTGTGAAAACTGAGGAGACCTATACACTGCGTGGTTTACCTGCTTCATGTGTCATCCTACCACATGGTTGTCTCTAAGGCCTGCTCAGAAATAGAAGTGGGAAAAAACAGACAGGTATAAGACATCTTTAAATTAGACTTTCTGAGGCAGGGAACAGCAACTCTTTCTAACCATTGGTTAGAAAGATACTATTTTCAGCTGCCAGCTATAATTAAACAACTCACTTTCCTAAGGCAGAAGAAGATCACAAGCTTCCTCCACAGAAAAAAGTTTTGGTTTTTAATTAAGTTGCCAAGGAGCTGTTTTCACAGCCAAGCGTGTGAGATCTTGAGTTTGGGGGGTTGGTCTGAGGCTGTCGGATACGTCCACATTTCATGAGAAAAACTACATACGTTAATGAAGACTTATATGAGCAGCCTTTTAAGCATTTAACCTCTTTTCCTGCTTTGTATCTTTGGACAAATAACTAGCAGTTATTTGAGTAAAAATGCTTGGAATTACCGTGGTCTGTTGTGAGTCACTGTCTCTCAGAGAGCACTTTCCCAACAATGGTAGCAAATCAGGATTGTAGGCAAGAGGCAGGACCGTAAGGCAGCCAGAGGGGGCTGGAAGGAAAGAGGAAGGGGATTCCAGTCAGGGAGGATCAAGAGTGGAGGCCCATCCATAGGAAGGGCCTCTCCATACCACCTGTCCTGCTGGGACCAGCTCTCCTCTCTAACGTCTGCTGCCACCCAGGGCAGCCACTTTGCATCTCCCTGCCACCTCCTCTCTCCAGGGACTGGGAGCCCACGGACAACCCTGGACAAGCCATAACATAAAGGACACCCATACCCCACAGTGCTGCAGAGAGAGCAAAGTTAGAGACAGAGCAAACACTACTGCACAAACCCAGTGTCATGGGTGTCTGGTAATATAATGCTATTTTTTCCTTCTCTCCCCAGTCCTACCCTTCATTATTTACTCTGATTTTATTGTTTGGATCTCTAATTGACACTATTTTCTAAAGCATTTGTCTAATAGTCAGCAAACTAAACAAAGATGTGTTACGTGGCATAGTACTGCTGCCTTGAGCAGAACTTTGAAAAGATGGGCTCTCTTATGCTCCAACAATTCTTCCTTTTCCAGTAATGTTTAAAGTATGTAACTACTGTGTAAATACTGGCATTATCTGTGTGCCAGATAACAACTTACCTTATGTGACATTTGAGAAACACCAGGGTTATGTTTCCTTGAGTGTTCCCACAAGAAAGGCAGCATTTCTGTGAGACCAATACACTAAAATGCAACTCGGTACTGCTTTGGCTGAGGGGAGCTGCTGGGATCACCCCCAAATGCTGCTCAAAACCATCATGCATGGCATGGAACGCTAAGGAAAGATTAGAAGCATGATTTAGAGTTTTGCAGGCTGTGCTTGGCAAGGGTCAGAGAGGAGAGGCTTACCTACCTAGAGACTAGGTTTGCACAAGGTATGGAGAACATAATTAAATGGAACTGTGACATTTCTGTCTGTAATTACCACTTTTTTTTCCTAAGAGCAGACAATATACTGTTCCAGTAGGGGAATAAATGCCTCCCCTTATTATTTTCAAGAACCACTTTATTTTTCCAAGGAAGAAAACATTATTTCATTAAGTATGTCCTGCTTCCAACACCCAAATCAATATTTGACTGCTGCTTTACTGACAATGCAGTCAAACCCTCTGCTTCATTTGATATCCATTTTTCTTCCTAACTCTTCCCATGTCCCTTCCAGTCCCCACCACTGTACAGCTGCTATAGCCCAAATAGCAATGGCAGCTAAGGCTGCCGAAAGTGGTGATAGCAGTCAATGCAGCCAACAATCTCTAAAAGTTATATGGGAAAAGAAGGTCCTTCTGCACTCTCTTTACCTAAGTAACCCTGAGGCATCCATTGGGTCTTCCCAGAGGAACCTTGTGACTGGGAAAATTCAAAAGTTGGACTTTGCAGGTAAGATATAATTACGAGGCTTTGTGCGATTTTTTTTCGTATTAGGAAGCTGGAATTTGAGAGAAAACACTTGCACTTCTCCATTTGTTTTGGTTTATATCTTATCCCCATAAATAAAGGTTTCTTTCTATGGCAGCAAAATTAACTGCCAGGAAAAAAATGCTGCAGAAAGAAAAGGCATTTATTTTCCTTTAAACCTTTTACAGTGAACTGTCTCCCCCTTGGCACTCTACCGGGAAGTGGGACAGCTTGCGTTATTTAATAACCCCTCTGTAGTCTGTGCATTCCTTTGAAGTTGTGTATTTCTAATACTTTCTAAATAAAACACCAAACAAACTCATTATATAAAGTGCATCCAGTCACCACCTGAATTTTAATGCTCCATTTCTGAAGTCTCTTTTCTGCCCCACAGATTTTTAAATATGTATGTTCATTTTATGTGTCTGGAAAAAGACATGACTCAATGACAGCTAAAACCACTTAAGTAGCCATTTGCCTCCAGATACAGAAAGCTTGTGCAAAGCTTGCAAAGCATTGCTCTGTGCCTATAAACTATATAAAGCCAGGGAATTAAGTGGAATTCCCCAACCTAAAGAAAGAAAATTATTTAGAAAGAAGGAAAGCTAATCACATTTAAATACTCAAAAATGAGAGAACTGTCTGGGTCAGATGTCCCTGTCATCCAGCAATATGTCTCGAGAAGGGAGAGGGTGGACAGGATTTAGGTCTGTATAAATTTGCTGTTCCCACAGAATCTGTCAGGCAGGTGTTTATGGACTTCCTGAGCCAGAGGCTACATCTAGACAACTACATTTAATAGTTTCTGATGGACCTGGTCTCTACTAATAGGTACAATCCCTTTCTGAACCCATTTTCACCTGCGCCCATGATGTCCTGTAGCAATGAGTTCCACAACTCTTGACAGTGCTATAGGAAGACATCTCTGTGCAGTGCATCTGACAAAGTCACAGGACCGCTATTTTTTGTAGAATACCTCTCACCTGCCTTCCCTCAGTTTTCTTTCCCCTCCTTCTGCTTTACCTTCTGAGATTAAGGGAATATTTGACTTCACTGGGTAGCACTGGGTGCAGCCAGTATTGGAGTTGTGGAGACTGATTTCTACAGCACCTAAATGATCATGTATTTTGTTCTCAGGTTTTTTTACTTAGTAATTCCTAATGTTCCCTTTACCTTTAAACTTGAATACCAGCTCTTCCCTGAGTGCTGGTAGCTAAGTCATGTGTTTGCATTTAGCTAGGGCCATTTCCTGCCCTTTGCATTACTTGCAGTCACTGATAGAATTTCAATCATTTTCTTACCAGGTCAGCCAGTATCATGAAATTCTCACTGCAAGATGAACTCCAGACACCAATTCAAAAATTAAAATTGAAAACAAACCAACTTTGTCTGCTGAAGGGTGTAAATGAGAGAAAATAGTAGGACGAAAGCACACTGCTTTACAGCACCTCATCTCTAAAGCAGCTGCTGTTCAGCTGTCTTCTTGGTAGCACAATTTGCAAATCCTTTTATCTTACCAGCGATGAAATTTCCAACCCTGCAAAGGATTAATGCTCAAATACTTCCCAGGCTCTTGAAAATAACCTTAAGAGGGACTTAAGTAGTGCTTAAATTTTATATTAGTCTCAAGACAGAGAGTATTCAGTAAGTTCATATTTGCTCAAGAAGCTAGAGACTTCGGAAGGAAACTTCTATATCCAAGACAGAGGGCACCAGCTCCACAGAGGCTCTGGCTGACACCACAAACAGTTGCTTGTGGTTGCTGTAAGTGACTTCCATACCTGCGACCTGGAAATGGCTCGTGGAGGGACATCCTGGCAAGGATAGACTGCAGGAGCCCTAGGAGCTGAGCAAAACCTTGTGCTTTCAAAGCAGTGAAATAAATACAAAAGAGGTTGCATTTTTGAGCCACCCCAGGAAGAATAACAGCCAGATGAATCTTGGTTTGCATGTTAGTTAATTATTTTAAAAATTGACACCAGAAGATATAATGCTCTACATAGCAGAAGCAAAAAGGAAAAATAGAAAGTGTTTCTGTGAGAAGCCATAAATCTCAGGAACTATAAGCTCTGGAAATTGTAATGGCACTAAATTTTTAAGATGGCTTTAGAAAGTAGGGGCTCTACATGTGGAAGTCAGGTTCTATTTAATTATTAAAGCCTCTGTGGAGTAATAAGAAAACAGATCGATCAACCAGATATTTAACAGTGCACAAGCACTGGGATAAAAAACATACTCAATAAAATATATTTAACCCTCTGTATGCATGTGCACACTTTATATGTATGCTTACATGCTGCAGCAAGCCCATAAGAGTGCACCTTCCCCTCCTGTTAAAAAAGCATTTAACTGTCCAGCTTGTGCTGGCAATGGATTTTCCTGTCATTAGTGTTCAGTGCTTGGGCACTTCTGGGCAAGGAAGTTAATAGTGAACAGGTCATAGCTCGTACCCAGGCATGTAAATAAACTTTATACTTTTCATGTGTGTTTATTACTGAAAAATGTACTTAGTTTGACCTACAGGAATTTAAATTTAACTACATTTTTATCTTGATGATCACAGGTAATTTTTTCTATCTAGTATGCAAAAGTATTAGGAATATCAATAAGATCTCAGAATAATGTTTGTTAATTGATCTATGTTACAGCTTTAAAAGACAATTTTGTGCACACAGTTAAGTATAAAGAGACCAAAATTATGATTTGCTTAATATACAGGATTCCATTTGCAGAAGTGTTCATCTGAACTATATGAGTTTGTGTTTTATTTTCTGAGGTTGACAATGAAGAAGCAGGTTTCATTTTGGTCAGAGGTGAAGTGCTGTAATATACATCTTTCTTCTTCTTCACAATATTACTTGATTCCTCTGATCTTTTTGTCTCATTATGATTAATTATATACTGTAATTCCAAATAACATTATGCAAATATTTATATGGAAAAGCAAAATGTTTGCTTTTGTTTAGAATTCAATTTGGCTTCTTTCCAGCAAACAAATTGAAAATTTTCAGTTTTCATTAACTCTTCCCTTTTTTTAGCTATTACTCATTTCAGCCTTTTTAATCAAAAAAACTTCAGTTTCAGAACATTTTAGCCGATTTCATTAAATCTTTTAATGTACATCTCATTTGACTAGATCTAAATAAATTGCTGAACTAACAAAAAGACCAGATATCTAAGGAAATTGTTTCCCTGAATTTAATTAGACATACAGGCTTCCTCTGGACATCCTCTTCTCCACAAAGTACGTTCTGGAGTGACTTCACTCCACTTCCATGTTTTAAATGACCAGATCATACAGGATATTCAAAGCACACAATAATAGAGTCACAGTCTTAATGACTGGAAAGTAATTGGGCCGTCGTTATTCCAGATGCTTGTATAGAAATTCACATTAAAAGAAATCCAGAGAAGTAATATTTAGCAGTATTTCCTCTTTTTTGTACCCAGAACTTGTTGCATCACCTCAACAGCAATAAACCCTTTCTAATTACCTGTGTCTTCTCCATGCTGCTGGAACAGAGGGTTACTGCTGTCTCCAAATAAATGGGTTAAACTATGGAATATACACTCAGGATACAATTTAATTATCCTGCAGTATGAAAGTTTGTTTTAATTTTTTTAAGAGTGTGGACTGTATAAATGTGAAGCATATGAAATTGTCCGTTCAGTCCTGCTACCAAACAGCTCCTACACAACCTGCACAGCACTGATCTGCCTTGTTAGGCACTGAAATGCTTGTTAAAGTCTTGCCCCTTGCTAAAGAAAAATTTGGCCCAGAACTGATTTTCAGACATTCAATTTAAGGTAGTTGTTGTGCTAGAACTATAGCTGATCCACCTTCCAAAGTACTGCTTGAGGTGAGAACCCGTTCTTGTGATGAGCTTCCAGCTTGAACGCTGGAAGTGATGGTGGAGCATTAACATAACTTCTAATGCCAGGCAGAAATAAACCAAGCCCACTGGTGTCAGGCAGACCATAGACTTTCTAACTACTGATAAAACAGGCTCTTCCCCTCTAAAAGACACTGGGAAGTATTTACTGAGGATGTTTTGGGTTTTCTTCCACTACGTAAAAGTTTTGCCACAGTGAGGGCACTGACAGCTCTCTCAGCAGTAAGGTCTGAGCAAAGCGTGAGACTCTGACTCATATTTGCAGATGGATTTAGTCAGGATGGCTGAAAGAACCCCTGCCCTGCTGCTCCCGGGGGCTGCTGCCCACAAAGCAGAGCAGCAAGGTAGCACATGTGCTGCCCTTCGTGCAGAGCAGCACAGAGCATCACCCAGTGTATCAGCACAGCAGGAAGTGCACACAGTTGACACTGGTACACTTGTGGCCTTTGGAGGTGGACAAGCAGCCTGTCCAGCTTCTCCTGCTCCAGGAACACCAAGTGCTGCAAGAGGAGTGATGCAAACAGGAGGAATGGCTGCACTACACCCGCAGCTCTGCCTGTGAACAAAGGCAGCAAATGCAGCTGGAGCACAGGCCAGCAGGGATGCAACAGTGACCAGACTTCAGACATATGGCTAAGAGGAGGTTTTTAAAAGCAGAATTTCTCAGAATGAGCAAAAAGCCCAGAATGGGAATGAGTCTTGTAAGAGGTATGAACCAGTTCTTTCTCCTGCTGTCCACTGTGATGAAGAGCTGGTGAGGAACAGCTGTCCTCTGCAACCCTGAACTGAGGATGAGGGACTTTGTGGCTGCATTAATAAATTAAATAGTGCTGGAGACCACCCCCTGGCAACTTAAACAACTGGAATGGTGTTGCAGTGTTCCCAGTGTCAAACTGGATCAGGAGACTTGTTATCAATTTAATTGCACAGATGACTGGGCTGCAGTGCTTGTATCTGTGCCATGGCATTTATTTATTTACTAGAAGGAACACAGCTCTCACATAATCCTCTACTGATATTCCTCAGTGGACACTAGTTCACGGGAGTTTTGCAGCTCCAAAATGCATTTTGTTCTTGGTTTGGGAACTGTCTCTGATGCTTGCTGCAGTCATACCGTCCTGGTTTCCCACAAATTTCTGCAGACATTCGAACCCAATGTGCTGGCACACTTGCTCAGTCTCTTGAAAAAGAACTGTGCAACAAATTACAATCCCCTCCACACAGCAGGGCCTGTCATTACCTTGCTAATCAAAGCAAGTACTGTCAAAGGACCTGTGGAAAGGAAATTCGCATGTATACGTCAAGCTTGCTCCAATTTAAAAAATTGCTCATTGCCTAATTCATTAAACAGTAGGAAGTAGAAATGAAACGTTAAATTTAGCAGAGATGCTACTGCTAATTATTAACCACAGCCTCTCATTAAGCACTTGCCTATCATTGTAATAGACAGTATGAACAAAGGAGGATAAAATATAATCTACTAATCAAATTGAAACCTAAAGATATCCAATTGAGCAAGCATGTGGTCATTTTCTCAAAAGATCAACTGGTGGCTTTATCTTGCTTTTTCTAATTAACTGGGGCCTCATTGCTTGGAAATAGCGTGGATTATTTCCATATCACCTTCGTTACTGTCACAAATAAGGACAGAATGTACTTCACACCTGAACAAGAAGCTTTGCCACAGGATGTAGCTTCGATTGCTGTCTTTGTACTGCTTTATTTGATAAGGGACAATTACCTTTACAGGACAAAATCTCCCCATGTGACTCAGGTTTGACTCTTCTCATGGTCAAATGAGCTGCTTTGTATAGACATTACATGATTTACTGATCTGTTTGCTGGGTTCCAAAGCGAAGCTGTGCAGCTCATAACTGCCATACTCATCAACTCTGAAAGGCAGATCAATATCCAATTGCTCTGTCCTGGAAGCAAGTTAGTAATTCAGAAATCACCTATCCATGGTTGTGTTGAGGCCAGTGTTTCTCCCCACGAATGATGAAATTGTTAAGGTGAATGCTGCCTGTGTGGAACACAGGATAATAGCTGAAGGTAATGGTTGCATTTGTCACTCTTCCCAAGAAAATGCAGATTATAATGGCAAATTTTTTTTCTGTGAGACTTGAATCAAGCTGAATCCAATGGATAAGATTTTTTCTGTGGCTTTCTCGGTTTTTCTATCTAGCTTTGAAAATCTGAAGTGGTTAGTGGGGAAAAGATAAACTTTATGATCTCTCTGAGATCCTGCTGTTGCCTTGGCCTAACTCAAAGGATTCCCAGGAAAGCATATTCAAATTTGAGCTTGCATCTAAAAATACACAAAGGGCAACTGCTTTCCTCTCAAATCCATCTCTGTCTCCTACCATTTAGGAAATCCATTACAGATGATCCCAGTTGTAACAAACCATGCAAGAGTAAAAGCAGTAGTATTTAAATGCTGTAACCATAGATGTTGGAAAGTTAGTTGCCTATGTGTCAGCTGCTCAGCCATGGTCATTTCACAATCAAAAGGCAACTCAAAGGGCAATTAATTTGACCCATCTCAGCTTGAGTGAAACTGCCTTCTGGAAAAGCCTGGTTTTATCCACTGACTACCAGAGTGTCTCTGGTAATTACCTTTGATTTAGCCACCTTTTAGACAGATAGTTAAGTAGAGATATATGTCACTGTACATGCCACCTTACATCTATCATTCATGACATAAAGATAATATTACATATTGATACAGTTTTCAATATGTCAGAATTCTGGGTTTCCAGTCTGCACAACTATTTTCTAGGCTGCCTCCTTGATTAGTATTTCTGCCCTTTGACAGGAATGAATGCCCCTTGATTCTCCTTTACTTTTCAGCTCCACTGAAACACAACATCACATAATCTGGTTTTCACAATATTTGGGGGGTTTAACAGGTAGCTTTAAAAGGCCGCTATCATGCATTGCTTTGTTTTGCCATTGTGAGTACATAGCAATTCAACATTCCCTACAGTTAAGGGTTATAATTTTTCTTTGTTCCAGAAGTTCATTTTAAGACAGATCCAAAATGGCTAAAAGAGCACTTGAACACAGTCTTTTCTGAAAGAGATTCAGCTGCTTTCCTGTGTTTGCTAAAATCTGCTTTCCTGTGTTTGCTAAAATCTGCATTGCTCTTTTTGCAAATTCCTCATCTCTTAACCTGCCATTTAAGTTTGTGTCCTTGGCCTTCAGAACCAAACCTTCCTATTTCTTGATCTTGCAAATAGGTCAAGGAGCTGGTTCTTTAGTTCTTTCTGTCACCCTCTCAGACCTGGCTACAAGAAAGATTTTGAAAGCTTCTGTGAACTGTCAGCATTTTCCCTGGTTACTGCCCCTCCCCTTTGTTATCAGAAAATTTTGAAGTTTATTACCATTGCAATGCCTTAATTTCTGTTAGATTTTGTTACTGTCTAATCAGCATTAGCAATTTAGTATAAACCTGTCCAAAAGGTAACATTCATCTCATCAAGACAGTTAAAGAACTAAAAAGAAAAGAATTTGTCTTCAATTACCAATTACGGAAAGATTTGCTGTGAATGCTGCATTCCCAAATTAAGCTATTCCTACTCACTTCATCTAACAAGGAAGGCTGTCCTAGTCTGTTTCAATGTTTTAACATTTTCCTGCAACACCCTGCAAAATAATACAACCTAGTGCCCACCAGAATCTTTCCTGCAGCTTTTGTTCCCCACCTCCCTCTGCCAAGCACTCAAATTTGCCCCCCTTGTTGCTTGCTGCCTTCATCTGGCATAGTTCAAGCTGTAACCACTCTCATCACTGCTGATCTCATCATAGACTGATCATGTTAGTTTGCAATTTACTTCATCATGCTGCCCAGTGGCTTGGAAAGTAACTCATTGTCTCCAAAGTCCAAGACAGTGGGATATTTGATTGTGTTTTTCACAAAAGACTATAACAGTTTTTCAACTATAATTATTTTGGAATAACACTGTTCAGTTCCAGTCTGACCACATTTGTGAGTGGCAGTGTTCATGTATTAGGTCTGGAAAAAACATTAATAAAATATGTCAGTGATAAGAAAACTGAATAGTAGGATTATACAAGCAAACCTAGGTATTAAAAAGTAGGATGGCTACCTTTTGAAGTGAGCAGGAATGTCTTCATGGCTGTCAGTGCCTCTCTGCAGTAGGGACAAGATTCAGCTCCACTCACACCAGGGTCCTGTCTTTCTCCTTGGCCTCAGAGGCTCTGCTTACAGTCGAACACTATGGCCACTGGGTAAGTGCACACACAGAGAGGAATTTGTCTGGTCTAATGCAGGCGGTCCTCCATCTGAATCAGTCACCTGTGCTGCCATCATCAATGGCATGTAGAAGTTTTAGGCTGTGATTCATCTGATTTATTTAGATGTCTGCATTAAGATGACATGAATCACATCTTAAAACTACCTGTCTCTCACCACAGAGCTGAGAGTGACAGTGATTTAAATGTATATAGATACAAACACCTAGAAGTAACCTCCATACTAAGGTTGTAAACAGTATCAGGCCAGGTATCAGGAGCAGGCCAGAAAACTGCTCTCTCCATCTCCAAGAAAGGATGGTGATGTGTGACCTGCCCATGGGAAAAAGCCCTGGCCTGAGATCCCTCCTCAATTCTTCTCATGAGTTCTTTGGAGGAGTGCTAGTTGAATGAGACCAAAACTATGTCAATGACTTTTCTAGTGGACAATCAAGTTCCCAGTCCTCAGTCTATGGCTTTGCACTCTTGATTTAAATGTTGCCAGAGTGTCACAGCTACTTTTTAACAGAATCCTGATACCAAGTTTCTCTCTCAACTTTAGGTGCTAAAAGGGACTTAGGATCAGGAAATTCTGGTAAATGTATTATCTCTCTCTTTTCTCAGGACATATAGGAATTTTCAGGATCAGCACCTTCTCACAGACTGTATTGCTTTGTTGAACTGCTTTACTGTTAGACAAATCACAGTCGAGCATCACATGCCATCACCCGGTAACTTCAAGGACTGCACACATCTCCATCTGTTATTAAATGTTTACTTATGCCTGGAGGGAATGAGGTGCCCAAAGAAACACACACGCAGAGGCAAAAGGCATTACTCTGTGATGCTGTTTCCATTCAAGACCAAATAATTTACTGAGCCCCCATCCACAGCAGTTCTACTAACTGTTCTCCAGGATGGAACCAGAGCTCCCCTGCCCGCACTAAGCTGCTGTCTGCTTATCCTGCCCACTTCTGGATCCAGCCCGTTGTACAAGGAGGAACAGCTTCAGTAGAAGGGCTTCAACACCCTCCCTTTTTCACCTAAAACAACATAGCTCAATGCTTAGTTTCCGTACATGTTACACGGGTCTGAAGTTGCTCAGTCAAAGAAGGTAACAATAAATAAGCTCCCCATATCCTGTTATATTGCTTTAGTTAAACTGAGCTCTATAGGGTGTCTATGAAATCTGCAGAATTACCCTTGTCAGGACATGGGTATCAGATAAACAACTCTGTACGGCTGTGTAGAAAACAAGGTTATTCTGGCATGCACAGAAGGAGTCCCAGCTCTTGCTGGAGCTGTGTGGTGACAGAGCTGTTATAGATCATCCACTTGCCTGTGAAGCTCAAGCATCTCTGGTAGCAATCACATGGGAGTTTTGAAGATTTAAGTCTTTGATACCCAAGATATAGATTAAGTTGGTTTTATGCTCAAAGGTTTCCGTCATTTGCCCAACAGAGGCCATTTCCTCATGGTGGTGTAAATGGCTGATAGGGATACCCTGAATCTTGATGATATATTCATAACTGTGAGTTCTCTGCTTTGCAGCAAGTTACTTGCTTATGCTTTTAGGGTGGAGGTGATCTTGGGCCACTAGTTATTAAATCTCTAAAATAGTCTTTATAATGATTTTCCAGTTTGTATAATTTGATGTTTTCAAGAAAGACAGTTTGAACATACCAAATATATCTTGATGCAACCTGGTAGCAACATCATAGCAGATGAATTTTGTAATTAATGCAGAGCTAAAACACCTTTAGTTCATACTTTATGATTAAATTTTCTCTCCATAACCCCTGCAGTAAACCCTTCAGGGGACTGTAAAATCATCTGCATCATACTTTTAGAAAAATAGTTCCCCAACCATTGCTAGGGAACAATTTAAATTTCTCTATCCTGGATTTTAGTCTCAACTTTAAGGATTTCTTAGCATCATCTGCAGCACAAGCTGCATGCATTTTCATACCACTTCTTTAAATATAAATAATCTTAAAACTCATTCACAAGAATGTGACCTCTGTATATTTACCTGGCACAAACTCTAGACAAATTTTTCCCTTTTGGGAAAAGCTCAGATTGGGGAATCATTCCCTTTCTGACAGAACAGAGCATCAAGTTCATAGCCTTTGTTATTTTGAGACCTCTATCCACAAGAAGTTCTCCTGTGCTGCCTTCTTGCTTGGCCTCAGGGAATTTAGTAGTGAAGAGTCAGGATCTAGCCTCTGCCTCACTAGAAACCACTCATTCTCCCATTTTTGTGGCTTATTTCAGGTGCAGCCTCAGCCTGTAGCAGCCTACAAGACTTGCACTGACCTGTCTTAGGAGGAACAGAAAGTAAGACCAAGGCAGGGGGATGGAGAGAGTGGTTGCAGCCAAGCTGCCATGCAGACTCCCACACCCATCTCCCTTTGCCCGCCTGCCCCAGCTGGAGAGCTCTCTTCCTTGGTTCCTCACAGCGTGAACAGGAGGAAGAGATTTTGAATGACATCTCCTTATTTCCTTGTCTTCAGAGTCTGCATTAATGAGATATGCAGATCAGCAAACCAAAGTTAATTATTTTCTGACACAAATTAGGGGAGATGAATCACTGATTACTAAAGCAACTTTGAGCTCTCTCTTTGCACGGCTTACGTAAAACAAAGGGGAAAGCACAGCCACACAAAGCTCTGATGGTGCCTGTAACACCCTTGAGGAAGTAAGTAGGGATAGATGTTTCCACAAGTATGTTACACAGCCACCAAAACCATAGAATCATTCGGGCTGGAAGGGACCTTAAAGATCATCCACTTCTAATGCCCTTGCCAAAGGCAGGGAACTTCACTAGACCAGGTACTCAAAGCCCCATCCAGCCTGGCCTTGAGCACTACCAGGGATGGGACATGCACAGAGCCTCTGGGCAACTTGTTCCAGTGTCTTATTTAAAAAAAAACAACCAAAAAAAAA
>VZRR01009086.1:854041-868252 GCA_013398015.1 Oreocharis arfaki
AAAAAAAAAAAAAAAAAAAAAATCTCATATGTGCACAAAGTATCTGGAGGAGCTGCTATTAGCCATAATGGGCAGGAATCCATGTGCTCACATTTCACCTGCCTGAAGGCTCAATATGGCATACAACCAACCAGGTTCTTGGTACAGCTCCTGACAGAAATTACATAAGTGAGATTAGCAGTTTTCTCTTTTTCTTAACTACAAAGGCAGCCTAAGATCCCATCATGGTTTGAATAACTGTTTGACATAGAAGTCAAGCAGACAGCTTGCATTCTAGATGCTTCCTTTTGCACATTTGTCCCCTGGACTTTTGTAATCACTCTAACAAATGGCTTTAAAAATACAGATTAAGTGTCTTGCAAAATACTGACTAAGTTTTGTGGAAGGAAAAGAGTCACACGGAAATTTTGCTTTTCGTCTTGTCTCCTGGTTCTAGAAGTCATGGATGAACTATACCCTGCTGCAGTGGTTGAGCCTGCAACAGAAATGACCAATGAGCCAACGAGCCCTAAAATGGGGGAAGTCTGCTAGGGGAACACCTCAGAGGTCTGAAGTCACCCTTAAGTCATGGTGAATTTCCCATCAAACCTTGCTGCATTATGTTAATCTTTCTCAGTTAGTTGGCACACCCCTTTTACCCCTTAGTCTTTGTTCCAGCAAGTTCTCCCGCCCTCAACAGCCCATTGGATTCAGGTTCCCCCGTTCCACCCCTTGCCTCTTCCATTGCTTACAGTAATGCCATTCTGCCTTCTCTCCACCCTCGTGCTCTCAGTTCATTGATCCCTGATGCTTTCCCCTCCCCCTAAGCCTAGACACGGCATTGTTCTGGGTCCTTCGTTCCTGGGCCCTTCACACCGTGGCTGTAATAAATCCTCTGTGGAATACCATACGAAGGATCCCTCCTGCCTCTTTGTCTCTGGCGATGCTAGAGAGCGACCCGGCTTTTGCGTGTGTGTGTCAGCGTGCTGCCAGCTGCACGGGTGTGTCAGGGTGCTGCGAGAGCTCCTGTGCTGCACCGGCCGAGCGGCGAAGGGACGCTTCTCGGGAAGCACGCTGTGCTCTTTCCACCGACCCCACCACAGTGTCACAATACCCCCTGTGAAAAAACACTATGCTTAAACCTGTAAGACTCTATTTGTATTAACAGATTAAGCTAGAGGCATAGACCTGGCCACTGGATTTTCTAGAGTGCTACATCATTAGAATAATTCGTGGCACAATTTTATCCAAGGCCAACTAGCACTTCCTACACAAGCCTCAGGTACTGTTTTGGAGTTGATGTAAACCAGGGATTTTTGGAAGTTAATGCAAGCCAGGGATCAATCAATATACACACAATGTTTTTCAGAAGCTAAAGAGCTCCATAGTGTGGTAATGGCCAGATGAGGCCAATTGACTTCAAGGCCAAAAAGGTTTTGCTGAGATTACCGCTAGCAGTATAACTGCAGTATATCAACAGCCCTAAGCAATGAAACCAAAAGATTCATATTTTCCCCTTAACCATTCTGCTGTAATTGCATTGAACTTGATTCATTTGGTGGTAAAAGGAGGAAAACTGGCATTACATGTTTAAGGGTAAAAATATTACATAAAACTAACCATAAATTAATCCCCTTTGTGAAATTTAGACTCTGGATTTTGTGTTCACTGTTGGTGTCACTGTTTTCACATGCAACACTGTAAGGAAAGTCCTTGGGGGTTTTGAGGGGTTTAACTGAAATAATCTGGGCAAGTTACTGTGACAGCAAAGAGCTGGGGTGTAATGCCAGAGCTGCACAGGCTCGGAGGTTCGATCACAGGTTCAAACAAATAGTGATGCCCAAATTACACCTTGCCTCCTGATAATGTACACTGGCCTTTCAGCAATCACACTGCCATGTGTGGCCATCTGGTGTGATCACACTGTTTACTTCTCATGAGACACCTCCAGAGGCTAAGGATATAAATTTGAAATGAAGATGGTATAAGACAGGCCTTTAAATCTGTCCGATCTGTCTACTGTATTGCTGCCCTCAGCGTGATTTCAGAAGCTTTAGCAATGCAAGAGCTGTGAAAAACAGACTTTTGCTTGGTGTACTGGAGCCTTGACATCTGCGCCACCACAACCCAAGCACAGTAGATCTTGCGACACCTAAAACCAGTCAGCCTTTTCTCCTCTGCCCTGCTGAAGGACAGTATATCGGTGGCTGCTCACCTGAGAGCCCAACGTAGTAACTGCAAAGTTCTATGAAGCCCAAAGGTGAATATGTGCCAATAAACACAAAACCAGCATTTTGTGAGCAACTGTGGCATGCAGGTCTCAAGTAGTGAACCGTTCTGTAAGTTTCCTTCAAGACCATGCTGCCATCAGTATTGGAAAAAGTCAGCGAAGTCTTTACATCTCCCACAAGTAACTCTCATAAGCAATAAAGAATGTTGTGGTCCTAAAACTTCACATTTCACAATAGGAATACAGAAAAATTTTGACCATTCCAAATATATGAACCTTTGACTATGCGGAGTCCTCCTCCTGAATCTCTTAGCATACATACAGGACCCTGCTCATTTAACAAATGTCCTTCAACATTCAAGAAGCCACTTGTTCTAACTTTAGCAATGTAGCAAGGACATGTTCTTGCATTCCCCTTCATTACCACATTGTCAGCCTCCTAAATTAACACTCAAGATCCTATTTCTGTGTCATAGACAGAGCTGACAGGAGAATTTATGGGGTTTAATTTGAAATATTGCCCTGTTCTCTGCAATTAAGTTTATTTCTCTAAGTTAGATGAGAATAAAAATGTCTTATTCTGCTACATCCATTTCTGTTATACCTGGTGACTCTCTGCTAGCATTTGCCTCATTTAATTGAATGTCCCTATATGACACTGATGATGTTAAGATTTGGAACAGAAATTTTAGGATCAGTCCCAGCAGAGAAAGAAGATAAATGTCTGGATGTGGATGCACCATAATGCATGGAAGAAGTGGGGTGTAAGAATGGCATGTGTTGGCACCTAGATTAGCTCATCATCAAGTTCATAGCATATCTACCAACAGTTTCTGCATGTCTCACACCCAGGCTGGGTTAAAAAAGGAGTGCCTAAAATAAAGAACATCCTACATCAAGACTAAAACAAAGATCCAAGACATTACAATGTGGTGGTAAGAAGATGAGGAATGGGAAATTCCATTTAAACATAAAACACTTTTTACCTGAAGCGGTTGTCAAAAATGGTAGTCGTGGAGTCTTCACTCTCGGAAATACTCAAAACCACACCTGGCATGGTCTTATAGCACACTGCTTTGATTAACCCTGCTTTGAGCAGGGGTATTGGACAAGATAATCTTCAGAGGTCCCCTCCAGCCTCCACCGTTCTGTGAGTCTAACAGGGCTGGATCCTTAAAACTCCTTCATAAGGAGACAACCATGAGCAAGTTGTCTGAGTGAGATGCAATGGGATAGTGAGATAAGAGATCAAGGTCACCATCAGCTTCTATGTGTGCAAAAATGCTTATCCAAAACTATCAAATGGTCATCAAAGTACAGAGGAATCAGGAAATTGGATAAGTACTCAGTAATCAGAGTCCTTGGCACACTTTTCCTTCACAATGCATATGGACCAGGCTACCTTTCCCACCTGATTAGTTCAGTCACCTCAGATACCTGAGTGGTAGGCATGTGACTAGGACACGTGTCTTAGTGCTTGAGATCATGCAGGTATGAGGATGGGAGAAAATGAAATAACCGTTCCCTCCACACAATTGTGCAGCGTTACTCCCTACAATGATGTGATGCAACATGTGGCAATGTGAGCTTTTTCTTCTACAGAAGCACTGTAAAATTCAGTGCACAAAATTTAATGTAACATTTCCTCAGATGGGATAAATTAATACTGACCCAACTCTTGACCTTTGCTCATTTTTAAACTGCAGTTGTCTGCTTGTCTAAGAGATAGGGGCTAGTGCAGATAGGGGAAGGCCAAGCACCTTTGTTTTAACCCAGGACAGCCCCAATTATCAGAATGAACCCTTCTTGCCCTAGAGTTGAGAGCTACATTAACTTAGGAGTACTCAGTTAAAAAATACAACAGATTATGTCTAGTTTTGCACATATGATTTTCAGTTTTAGTGTTAGCAAACAATGCAAATCGTCATGTTAATGCAGTAGCTTCAACAAATTTTATTTCTGTTAGCTTCCATGAAAATCATAAGGACTGTAAGACTCACTCCTGTTCAACTCTTTTTATTCTTCTCTTCTCTTGATCTCCGATCTCCAGTCTCCAGCATACAACACTTTTATGAACAGACTGTTTTGACATTACCAACAGTACAATGATGAAATATGCTGCATGTCAAAGGCAAGCAGCACCATCTGCCAGCTCTTTCAGAGCACTGCAAGGAGCAGCAGGCTTACACCAAACTTGGGCAATCCTGCAGTAGAAGTGGGTGAGAAAAGGAAAGATGATACTCCTCACACACTCCCCAATTCTCTACAAAGTTCTAGAGTAAAGATATCTGTTATGTGCCATTGAGTCAGTTCATGACTCAAACTCATCAAGATTTTTTGAAATACAACAAACTACAACATATTTTTCTGAACATGTTGATTTGTTGCAATAAAAAAGCATTCAAAGTAATATGTTAGTTTAATTTAAAGGCCTTGGGGAAAAACATGTTCAAAACTTGTTCAAACATATCCCCTTCCAGATGTCTATCTGAATTAATATATCTCCCTGCACAGGGACAATTGGCTGGAGACTTTCAAAGTATTCTTTTTTAAGAAATTTTTGGGAAACAATGCCTTTTTTGGTAGTTTACAAGAAGGTTAATTTTGAAAACAGCCTCTTCTTCTAAGGAGGAGTTGATCCAAGCCATTGTCCCTAATAAAAGAAAAAAAAGATAAAGTAAAACCAAGATAGTTCTCCGGACCTCTAGCTTCCAAAGAATAAACATATGCCACAGCCCTGATCTTCTAGAAATACCCTTACCTCAGACTGCTCCTCTGTAGAGTAGTGATAATCAGCTTTCTGATGGATGACATGTTTTAATTAGTGACAATAACAGAATGAGTGAGGGGGAAGGAAGATAAGTTAGTCTGCAGATTTGCAAATTCTGGTACAGAAAACATGTGGCACAGCAAGAACAAAAATCTAACAGGAGTCAAACACTAACACAAGGCAAACACATGCCTTTTCAGATGCTTAATACAGACTTCACATACTTCTGAAAACCATCAGTTGAGTCCAGACAGAGTACCAGCTGGTGTCTGGAGATAAGGTGTTTTGACTTCTAGCTTGTCACTCATTTGTCACTCAAATGAAAAACTGCAGAACTCACAAGATGACTAAACCAATATTTGAAAAATAAAGGGCATCACTCCAGAGAAAGCCAGTATTCCACATGTTAAACCAACAAGTGTAGGCAGAGGATCAGCACTTAGTTAGTACCCCAGCTGGTTCTACTCATGTAGTACCCATCAAGCTTCTGAAATAAAACAGAGTGACAAAAAATCTGGGATGACCAGCTTCTGTCTCATCACACAACCTGCCTGGCCAGGCTGGCCAGTGGGAAGACAAAAGGGACCCCTGTGGCTTCCATGGTGGTTCTGTGTCCTGTTGCAACCTTGCTCATGCTCAACCTCTCTTTCCATGGGAATTCTGCAAATTGCAATGTTATTAACTAACTATTTACTATATTTAAATGTTTTTGTACTGGAAAGACTCAAGTGAAACTGGCTATTGTTATATTTTAGCATCTTTTCTGATAAATTCTGTATCTGTCACACCTTGTCTTTGTCTCATGCACAAAGCTGCCATACTGACATGTGCTTCCATGCGTACACTTACAAAGATGAGTGTGGGGCAAACAAGGCTAAACGCAAAATGGAATGCATAGGGGAAAGTCACAAGACTCTTTATGTGAGAAAAGCAATTTTTTTTCTGTTTTCCAATGTACAATGTGTACATATTCTCATCTTCTTGATACTCATTAGCTTGATAATGAGTAACCCGCACTATTTGTTTCTGGGGTTGTTTTTATTTATTTTGCAAGTTCACCAAGTTTTGCAAATTCTCTGGAACTCAACACACAAGTGTACACTCACACAATTCTATTACAATTCTTATTGTCACAGATCCACCAACTAAAGTGAAATAGAGATGCTGATTTCATCCCCATATCTAAGTGGTCTCTGGCTAGCGGCTCAGCCTAGTTTTGAGTGCTGAGATAGCAATGATGCCTTAGGTTTTAACTTCTATATTTTTCAAGTCCTGTACTGGCTAGTGTGTAACTCTGATGTTTCATGTGGCCTGTTAGCTGCTGTTCTCTCATGCTGGTTAGACATAACAAGCCTCTCTAGGTTTGCTCTCCAAGGACACCTAGATTGTCCCAGGCCCCAAAATATGTAAACTAAGGCCTCTGAAGAGGAGGGCAAACCTGGGGCAGTTACATCATTAACTGGGGTTATAATTGGAGAATTGATCATGATATGCAAATAGACTAAACCTATTAAAGTGTGAAGAACCCATGACTCGGGGTCCATCTTGGGTGTCGCCTTTGGCCTGCCCAGGGTGTACCTTTGAAGGCCCTTCAAATAAATACCTGCCTTTATTCCCTTATTCCTGTCTAGTCTCTGTTTTTTAGGTGGCCTCCTCAGGCATCACCAAGACATCCCAGAGATGCAGCTGGGGTAGAGCTGGAAAGGGGTTGCCAAAGAAGGCTTAGAGCTGCAGAAAGATCTATCCCATGGGGACTGTATAGCTGGAGGAAAGCCTTGGGCACCTTGTCTGAGGTCCAGCCAAGGATAAACAAAAGATAAACTCAAAGCTACAGCTGTTGAAAGGCTGGAAGGTGTCCTTCCAAGGAAACTAAAGGCTGATGCCAGAAGCCACTTCAGAAGAGTGCCATCAGCCCTGCTCCTGGAGCTCCAGGCTTCCTCTCAACCTAACACTGAAGTAAAGCAGTGCCATTGTCAGAGCTCGTATCCAAAGAATTCTGTTTGGGAAAGACCTCTGGCCTATGGCGTAGCTTATTTCTTGGGTCAGGAATAGACCTGAGAGCCACAGACCACAGGAGGAGCAGAGATGGAAGATGACAGAAAGGACTGCAAAAAGTACCCTCCTTGGACATGGTGTAACTGGGAGAAGGTTTGGCAACCCTGTCCAAGAGATACTCTGGGATTAGGCTTATGTTCAGGTTATGAGAAAAAGCCAGCACAAAACTACAACCGTAGGGAGACAGGAAAGTATATTCCAAAGCAAACTAAGGGCTAATGCTTTCAAATTTTTCTAAGGAATATTTAGCCCAGAGGAAGCTTTTAGCTTAGGGGTAGTGTGGTTTATTCTCACCAGAACTTTCTAAACCTAATTTTTTTTAATTTAATAGTGATTAAAGAGATTGTATACAACAGCACTGATAACATCACTAGGAGATAATGTCACAATGGAGGCAACATGAAGCAATGTTGATTAGGTGACAATTTGTTACGACACAGTAGAAGGCATCATCTATAGGGGTTTTTGTTTTAATAATGTTTAGGTGCATTACAAAGCTCTTGTATGTTTGTATCCCTATTTGCTAGTCCTGAATGCAGGTTTTACTGACTGTCCCCAAGCTCACAGTCACAGGCAAGTGGCAATTCAGGCTGAGTACTGAGCAAGAGGAGCTTATAGAAAAATATTTCAAACTTCTTATAGAGTAATGGCCACTGCTGGTTTCTGTTGTATAAGAACTAGTCCTGCTAGCATCACCTCAGTGATGGATAACCTTCCGTGCTGTCCTCTCAGTCAGTGCTGTCATAAGTCTCTGTTGGACTGTATGCACACAAAGCCACTCACACACATCTCCAAATGTTCTGCTGAGATCCCCATGAGTGAAAGGCATCAGAGCTGCCACTGAAAGGAACATACTGTGCTCGGGTCTGCAAAGGGCGTGTAGTCTTCCACAGAGAAATGGCACAGTGGCATCTAGTGGTTATCACCAGCTGATACCTGGCAGCAATAATTCTTGATTCATTAGGGCCTTGCCTCACATCAGTGCTGAGACAGAGGAGTATAAAAACTGTAGGGCTATAAAATCTAAACTATAAACTATAAAATACAAAAGCTAAAGGGCAGGGGAAATCCAGAGGTCTGTCCTTCTGCCTCCCTCTGCCTTGCAGAGAAACCCCCTGGCATGAGGGGTCACCCTCAGGCTTGGCCATTCTCTTCCAACAAACAGCTTTCATGAACTCATCCTTAATTTCTTCCCATTTCTCTTTCACCTGCTTTCACATATTCCACAAAAAAACTTCCTTGATCACATGGATAATTGTACTATACAGGTATTTGTCATCTATTTTCTTTGTTTCTCATTACCTAGGAAATAGGTCATTCTGGTTCTTTCTAAACCTCTGTCACCTTGATGCCTTTCTCTGAAATAATTTCAATTTACTGCTGGGATTTTTTTTAGCAAAGCACTTCTAATTTTTTGTCAGGGTGCAAATAAAGGCAAGCTTATATATTATTATATATTATTCAGCTAATGGGGGAACTTATGTTAGCAACTCAGGCTATGAAACTACAGAAAACCAAACAAGGTTGGTGGTAACTGCCCAACTGCCCTTCACAAGCTTTTTTCCAACCCCATCCCCAAAATAATCAATTCCTTAATGAAAGCTAGATAAGTATTTGAAAAAATAAAACAGCAATGTGAAATCAGGCCAAAGAATCACCTAGACTGTACCTTGGAAGAAAAATACTGCCTGCCATTGTGGACAAATACTCCGGTGCAGTGCACTGCTATCCTGGACTGACCAAGCTGAAAGGAGAGGAGCAGGACAGAGCAGAACCCTGTCCCATCAGCCAGCACCCCCAGGGATGCAGGTACTACTAGAGCTGGCTGGATGTGCAGGCTCCTCCTTCGAACTGGACTTGCTTCCACCAACCTGACACAAACAAACAAACTAGTAGAGATCTACATCTATAACACCTAATAAATACACTCCTTCACTGCCACTCTTGGTATTTTTCCCTTCTTTTTCCAGTTTCCTTTGGTGTACTTTGCTGTACTTTTCAACTCTCTCAATATCTGCTCTCTTAGTCTTGTTCCACCACTTCTCAAATATCCTTTAAAATCAACACTTCTGAAAGCTTCACTAAAACACAGGAAAAGCCAGGCTGGCCTTATAAGATGTGTTTATCAGAGTTGAAGGCAAACTCTCCTGCTCGGGGGTAGAAGAGAACCAGTACAGCCCAGAGCAGCTAAAAGAAGAAGGCTTCTATATTCATTGACTTAGTAAAGCAAGACACCGAGAGGGGAAGCTGAGGTGGACTCATGAGCTACACATGACATGTCTGAAAACACTGATTTTTGCAGAAATACATATTTGTAACAAGATTATACAGCTTCAGCCTTTCAGGAACAACTAGAAATCATTTGACTGGTTTTAAATTTATTTACAGTCCCCCTAATACAATCTGACAGGAATATTAGGTCTGTGGTGCTGGCTCGTAGATTTTCAATAGGCTGATGCTTTGACTTTCTCAAGAAGAGATGTTAAGTGAGCATACAGACACTGCAAACACATGCAGTGCTTGTCTAGCAGAGTTACAGTGATTTGCTGTGTAAAACTACACAGAACTATTAAGCTTGCATGGTAAAAGCTGACCTCAGCACAAGGCCTCGTACAGAAATAGTTTGTCATGAAAAAAAGCATTAACAATTCTGTGTTCACTGTACAGTGCAGATGGCAGAGAAGGGCCTTCAGAGACTTAGTCAGGACCACTGGATCTTCAGAGCCAAAGTTAAGTCTGCGTGCTCATATTCAGAGTTTTAATATCTCTAGGGATGAAGGTTTCAAAATCTTTGTGTGCCAATGCTCCATCACTCTCAAAGTGAAAAATGTTTTCCTATCATGTAACCAGAATTTCCCTGGTTGGAATTCTCCTTGGTTGAAACATTTCCCCTGGTCCTTTCTCAAGACATTGTGGGAACTTAAGCTGAGGAGGCTCTGAGGAGGCTCTCCTCACCAAGGAGAAAAATCTGTGCTCAGGGGCATTCTTTCAGGCCATGACTTCCAAGGCTTTTTTAGACAACAGGTCAGCTTATATGTCATACATTCAAGTCAAACCTATTTTTCTTAATGAAAGGCAGCTATGCTTACTTTTTTACAACAGATGTTTCTCTTTGGCACAAACAGTCAAATACAAAGCAGCCATTAAACTGAAAAATGTCAAGACACTTACTGGACTTCCATAACATTAGGTATCCACTACACTTGTCTTTTGTTGACAATCCCAAGGTGACTTTAAAAGTGACAGATAGTGTGGCCTGCCATACAACTACACATGACCTAGTCAGCCCTGAGATTAATGAGAGACTGTATTTCTGTTTAGCACAGAAGTGAGGCTCAACTGGAGATACTCCTAAAGGATCCTCTGGACTGCAATACAGTCCTCTGCACCAAGCATCATGTTACTTCCTGAAAATCTTATTGGTTTAGTTGAAATGGTTTTGTGTAATTTTTTTTCTTTTAATGCAGAATATTCTGGTAGATCTGTTAGAAGAGGCTAAGGATTTTATTTAGCTGCTGAAAATGCTGTTTCTGCGCTGCCAAGCCTTGTTAGATACTTCAAGGTAAAAGGTTTCAGACTTGCTGTGCTTGTAAATTGCTTGATCAAGTTGAAGAAAAGAGGGAAATGGACCCAGAAGCAACTCCTTCTTTTTTTCAGCAAAACAAGAATCTATTTTTGCATTCTGTTCCAATTCCCTCTTTGGAACTGCAAGCATGGAAGCATTGTCATTATGTACTCTTTGGGACAAATTTTGGGAACTCTCTCTCTCATGTAACTAACTGAATTTGAAACATTTTCGTGCTTCTAAACTGGATGCTCATGCTTGCACTCTCTCTGATATACTGGTATCTGAGACATCTCCTTCTGCATCATCCATTCCCTTGCTGCTCACAGGTTCCAATCAGCATCATCAATAAACCAGACCCTTCTTGACTGTTTTCCTTTTGCCACTGAAATCTCAGGGTTCAGTCTATGGTAACTCAAGCTACCAAAAGTCAGAACTATTGGGGTCCTGCCAGATTCTTGCCTCTGAACCTGCCCCTTCTCTTTTGCAGATGTTTCAAGGAATTGAGATAGATGAAAATTAACTGCTGAATACAAAGCCATGAGCTGTCAGCTGGGTGTCCTCACATTCCTGCTGTCACTGCTTCCAGCAGCACCAGAATGAAATGGGGTCAGACTAGTAACACCTCCATCAGCAATGGCACTCCTCCCAAACATCTTCATGGGCAACAGTAAAACTGGTCTGGCAGCTATTAATGTTAGAAGTACTAAGAAAACTAGTACTTGCCACTATTTTGAAGGAGTGGGTGCACCCTCGGATCCCAGGACAACAGAGGCTTCAGAGCTTAAGGGAGGGAGCTCTAACAGGTATCCTGCATCAAACAATATTCTAGAAAATGCCACTAGAAATCCTTCTGATGCATCTTGCAATCTCACTGTCTCACGCAGCCCAGATGAATGGCAGGTGACTTTCTGCATCAGGGTGTGTCATTGTTACCCATCTCATTTGCTATCAGGATATAACCTAAGTAAGGAGGCATCTGGAACACATGATACCTTCTGTTGCCATGCATAAAGAATAAACCTCATATTGCTGCAGTCTGAGCTGTGACTGCATGATCAGGTCAGACTGGGTGCCTCTAAAACTACTGGGTTTTCGAAGCCATTTTGAGAGTCCAGAAGTGATGACAAAATGGTTGTGAAAGAGGCTCATTCCAAATAAATTATGATACGAAGAAGTGGAATGACAGGTTCCCCTGGCAACCTGAATGACCATGATAGTAAAGAATTGGGAGAGAAAGGCCTGGATTTGAATAGTTGATTGCTCCATTTAAACAACAGAAGAGGACAGATGACTGATTCCAGTCTCTTGGTAACTACAAGTGACTAAAATTAAATGCATGTTAATAACACAAATGAAAAATGTTCCTTCAGGCAAAGCTTGTTTTACTGTGAACTGCACTACTGAAACACTCAGCCGCATCTCAGTTTGGAAGTCAGAAAGCAACCAGAACTTGTAAAATCAGAATGCCTATGCGTTACACTCATACTCATCTACCAAGGCAGGAACCAGGCAAGATCCCTGGAATACAAGATTATTTCTCATGTTTATAACATTGATTATCTCGGTGTCCTGTACAAGTGTTCTTTAAACACAGAATTTCCTTTCTCTGGTAACCGATTTCAGGTTTGGTGTCAGCTGGCTGCCCTGCACACATCCATGAGGTGTCACAGGCTCGTACATGGGAAGAGCCTCTGATGGCTGCTCATCAGCCTGCTGACCTCGGAAATCTGCAAAGTCCTTTCTAATCCTGTCCCTGCAAATATCTACGTGTCTTTAAATGTGCACTCAATAACTCGTCTCATTAATCTCTGCAGACAAAGTATCTTTACTCTATTCCCCTTTGTATGTAGCCATGAGTCACATGAGACTTTTTGCCACTAATACATTAAAATTCATTCTGCAATGGAAAAACAGCATCTAAATCTCTCGAGACCCCATGCAAGCACTGTCTTCACTGAGATAGTAAAGCCCCATGCGAGTTCATTGCCACCCTTAATGCGTTTTGTCGGAAGGCAGCTCATTCACCACATAGCCTGTATTGTTTCCCTGTTTTCATCGTTATTTAACACACGACTAATATTTGTCATGGTGCAGGTTTTATCGGCACTATCTTATGTGTATTTGCAGAACACACATAAAAATGCTGAACTATTCCTGTAGAACCGTTTCCTGCAGAAACTCACCAGGATTCTGACGAGTCAGTAAAACTCTGTCTTAAAAGGTTCTTATTCCCAATAAGTACTTTAACACGTTTCTCGGTGCTATAGAAATGTTAAACACAACCATTCAACTTACTGTAGCAGACACCCGTGAGAAAGAAATCACACTTATCCCTATGCAGATCCTTCTATTAGTCATTCTCTCCCCCTCGCCCCGAATTCTCAATTTTCTCTGCTAATTTACACGCCATTAAATGATTCTTTAATGATTTCTGGGTTAGAGAATTTTACCTGGAGCTAACGTCATGCTAATTGCTCAATAGTGCCCTGACATCTCATGTTTAGTTTTTTTACTATACCAGTGGAATGTAAGAGACACTTAGGAGAAATACTCATCGGTCTGCAAAGCAGCTCCCATTTGCTTTAGGAATCAGTAAAATAATAGACATGTTTTATCTTAAGATGTAGGTAGTGCCACAAACCTGAACCTGCCTGCTCAGCAGCCTGCCCTTTTTTGGATGGAAATGCCAAGATGTCAGTATTTTGTAGCCATTCTGATTTAAATGTTTATTCCGTGCATCTCTGTGTCCCCATTCCTGAAACAGTTTCAGGGTGAAAACGGCTGTCTTATCGTGCCAACAATTTCATTCTCTCAAAAAGCAGGACTGAACCGTCCTGAAAAGTGCTATTTTGTGAGCATGAAGCAGTGGGAGTGTGGATGGGGGTAAAATTTAGACAACTTCAGAACTTTAAGTTCAGCTACTATTACTACACTACAAAATTCACAGCTCAATCATGTAATCCTAGCTCTGCAAAAGCCTGTGTCTCTATCTGTGCCCAACACAAAGCCCCGAACCCTGGGGCCCACCTGCAATGTGCAATCTTGGGGGAGGGGAATACCAGCTTTTCGAATCAGTTGTTTCCAGTGTTTTTGAACTGGGTTGCTGATTTTTCATATAAAAGAGCCACCTATGTGCTGTGCTGCTGGACCCAAACTTTCCAAGCGTCTGTCGAATGCAAGCAGGTTACTCGGGATTTAACAGCCCTTTTATCAGCATGCACCAGTCCCCTCCCCCTGCTTGTATTTCCCCGGACTGCAGCAGACTCAGCCGGCCTAATTTCTACAGGCGAGCTTGCGATTTGAATTTTTTTTTTTTTCATATCTAGATGCCTGCCTTGGTTTAACACAGAGGCAGTAGGAAAGCAGCTCGGCCACCAAACAAGATAAATCTCTGGCCTGCCCTCCTTCTCCCTGAAGGCCTGCGCGGGTTCTGACCCAGGCCCGGAAACCCGCCAGCGCTGAGGCGGAGGCGGCTGAGGGCGCTCAGGACAGGGTAGGATCCTCGGAAACTGCTGGAAGAAGACTGGAGGTGCTTTCCCGGGGGGCACCAGCGCACTCCAGAGCCACCTGCACCACGCTCCAGCCCCCGGCAGCTCCGACACTCCAGCC
>VZRR01009088.1:0-34902 GCA_013398015.1 Oreocharis arfaki
GGCCTGCTCAGCCCATTGGCTTCCCTGCAGCTGAGTAAGACCTGCACTGGCACCTGCCCAAAGGCATGTGCCTCATAAGGGACGGGCCCCTCTTATGCAGGAGTACCGAACCTTTAGTCTCTGTCCCTTTCCACCTGGACTTGGTGTGTCTTGTCTTCCCTCTTGGATGAGATTCCTCCTCACAGCCATCAGAAAAATAATTGACATAACTCCAGAATTGGGGCAGGAACTGAACTTTCTTGTCAGGAAAGGCAAAAAATATGATCCTTCCAATGTACTTCTAAGCAGATGAAATTTGGGAGAATAAGCTTTGGCAAGCCTTTAGAGAGGCAAAGCTATTATGAGTATGCTGGAGTAGACTTCCTGAAAAGAGACCATTTTGTTGAGGTGATTCTCCCCTGGTTAAACTGACTGCAAGGTAGTTTCATTGTCTGAATACTTCCAGTGCCTTTGGCACGGATTTGTGAGCCTCTTCGGTGTAAGTTATAGCTGTATTCAGTGTTTGAGCAAGCTGAAAACTCCATGTATGTCCACTTTCAAGAAACATTTTAGGGAACAGCTCGATGTGTCTGGCTTTTCAATGTGTGTTACCCTTTACTTACATTCAGCTCAACATAGCAATGACATTTAATTTCACAAATCTCTGAACACATCTTCAGCAAGTTGGTATGTTTCCTTTGTTTTTAATATTTAGAAAATAAGTAGTGAGTTAGTCTTTATTTTTTATTTCTGCCTCATCAAATTACTCCAGAGGTGAATAGAGTGTAACTGGAGGGGTAGTATGGTGTCAAAGGAGGAAACACTTCAATAGTGATTGCAATAAGTGGTTTATTTGGGAGAACTTATCTACAAAGGAGACCTCTATCTTGATTCTTAGGGATCTCAGAGTCAAACAAGAAGTTCAGAAGGAACATATCCATTTGAATACACAAGACACTGGTAATCATGAGGTTTAATTCTGTGATATGTACCAGCCTTGTTTTAGAATATGAAGTGTAATCAAGATGCTATTTCCACTTAATAGGTCTCACTGCTGGGAGGGTTTTCCTGAAGATGCCTGAATTTCCCCTTTCTTAGTATCTTATATGTAAATTTAATTCTAATTTTAGCTGATATTCCTGAAATAAATTTATCTGAGATAGTGTGGGCTAAAAGGCTAAATTTTGGTACCCAAAATTATATTGTTTCTTAATGCTTAAACAATTAATCAGTCTCTAACATCTTCTTACATTTCTGTAGAATGTCCTATTTCATCTTCCTTAGGAACTGTCTCCAATGTAAATAGCAGGAAGGATTGTTCCCCCCTTAAATTTTCTTTTTTTCTTCCCATCTAATCAGCTTTCTGGGAGCTCCTGTAAGCACACATGATCACTAGGTGGTGATGTTCGGCCAAAGAAAAGCTTAAAATGTGGGAACTACAGATTCATGAATAAAGGACACAAAAGGTCAGAGAATGTACAGATTACAATTATTTAGTTACTGTAATATTTTCTTTACAGTTTTGCAAAATTAGTGAGTTTGAGGGGAAAAAAGCATTTTCCTTGTTGATTTATTTCAATTTGACAAATTATTTGTTATGGACCTTAAATTGAATAATGGCCTTGTACATGAATAATTACATCTTCCATCACCAGGCAGTTAACACTACTGCTCTTAAGTTCTCGGGAAGGTTGGTGGTACTTGATAGGGCATTTTCAAAGCTCGAGTTTAAAAATATGCCTGGAGTCAGTATATGGAAGGCAGTAAATAAAGTGCTGAGGTTGACACGTAGTTACGAGACGTTTCTGTTTTCATAAGTGTATTTGCTTTGTTTTATGTTTTTCTGATCTATAAGGAGGTACAAAAGTGTTCCTTAAAACCAGGATGGTCCTCCCTTAAAAAACAGGAGAATTGTTGTTTATGTCACAGGCAAGAGTGTGCAGGGTACTTGAACCTTCAGAAGAGTAATCTTTTCATAATTTTGAAACAGATGTTAAAACCTCTTCAATTTTTTCCCAAATATCCCATTTCTTCTTATCTCCCAAAAGTTTGACCAGATGGGTGGACTTTGCATTTCCAAAGTATAACAGAATTCTTGATCTTTACCGCTGTATTAAAAGGAAGCTGAAAAGACACTTTAGTTCTTTTCTCTCTGGCGGTTGCTGCTTGCAACTTATGTTATGAAACTTGCAAGAATACAGAGCACCTGTATGCTTAAAGAAATGAATTCAGTCCTACCTGCCTTTTGATATATGCTTCCCTGTAGCACAACTCTCATTTTCCAGCAAATGCAGATACTTCCTTTAGAGTCACTACCATCCCTACTTCTGCAAAGTTATTTGTCTTTGCAATCTCCCTAATGTAGATTAGGAAGGAGCAGAAACACACTGAAAGCTATGAAGTAATATAAGAATCTTCTGGATAGTCATCCTTACTCTTGTGGATTATCAAGAGTTTTAATCTGTGAGCACAGTACTTTGGACTGGATAGGCACAAGGGGAAGGAAATGGTCTCCTGAGTCCGCAGTAAAGTGTCTAGGAGTTCCTGCCCGTCTTTTGAGGATTGTACATGTGTGAAATGGTAAACCAAAATTTTCCACCCAGCTCCCATTCCTTCCAATTGCATTCCAAAACTGTTTTCTGAGGTCTCATTAAATAAATTAAAAAGAAAAAAAAAAAACTTGCTCCCTTGCCTCTGTCCCTAAAAAATGCTTTCTAATAAAGCATTTTTAAAGGCGGTGAACAACAAATGCCCAAAGACTTGTGGCTACCCACCAATCTCACAAACAACACAGTCAGTTTTGGAATGCAGACAGTAGAGGAGGGAGAGGGAAAAGCATTGGCTAGGTATGTGCAAAAAGCTTTTCCAACTCTAGTGACGTCTGTGGGACTTGTGGGGTAAAAAATAAAATAATCAGCATTTTTATATGAGCAGAGTAAATGTGTGGTGCAAATGCGAGTCGTTCTGACAAACAAGTCAATACAGTGTATTTCATTCGCGGCAGTAGTAACAAGCTGTGTCAGCATAAGGAGTCTTGCTGTGTAAGCTGTGTCTGTCCTGTGGGGGTTCATTAACTTTGTCTGCTATAGACCAGACCTTTTAGAGGAGCTTCTTGCTTACTTACTGGCAACAGGCAAAAAAGAGAGAGACATTAGTGACTTCAAATTTTCATGTTATTAATACGTTCTGAATTCATCCCTTTTAAATGTCGTTACTATTTCAGCATTGCTATGGACACTGATGACACCACCTGATATGGAGGTGGCTTTTAGAAAAAAATCACATCACACTATGCTGGCTTGCTTTTTTCCAAGTAGAAAACATGCACCCTGTGAGCAGTTCCACAGCTCTTACTGCCCCATCTGAAGGCTTTTGCCTGTTTTATGCCGTGTCTAATCATGCTGCAAAAGGAAGATTTTTCCGGAGTGGAAAACACCGGGATTCTATTACTGATCACATCTTGAAGACAAGAGTGCTGTAAGAGAGGCATCCCAATTCTGTAATGCTGAAATCTTAAGAAACTGCTGGACAATCAGCAGGATGCTGTAGAATTAAATTAGGAGGCTGCTAAAGATGCCTGTATTTTTAATTTCATAGTCTCATTTTAGAGCCAAGTACAAAGTTATACCCAACAGGAGAGGAGGAAGCTTATCCCTCAGCTTACCTGGGTTTATCAGTTCCAGAGGATGAGTCCTTAGCACTTTTGGTGAGAGGAGCATTTAGCAGGAGTCAGTGGTTATCCAGCACATTTTTTCATTTAACCAGAAATATTTAATAAGAAAGTGAAGGAGCACTTTCTAGCACATTCCCCTCGCAAGGCAACATTTTTAAATCTGCAGGCTGCTGGCATTTAGTCCTTCGAACAGCTAATAACCTTTGAAATGTCCTCACTCATAAGAAAAATCTGTTACATTTTCTGAAAAAAAGTTGGTTTTCTTCTATGCTTTCCATATTAAATATTAGGATTTGGTTGAAAAAACAGGATTCATATTTATATTTGAAAATTGTGTTTCCACTGTAAGAGTCTGAATTAAGTAATAACATTTGAGTTTTACAGATTTTTAATGCTTACAGATTTACAGATTTTAGGAACTCTGCGGACTTCACATCTGCAATAAATGCACATCATCTGTAATCATGGTAATCTTTTAGGTTAATTTTTTTTACCTTGACATAAAGCCAATTTTAAAAATATTTAATTATGCCACACTTTTTATTTTTTTGTGAAGTATTAGGAAAAAAGGCACAATTTAAGCTTTGAGGCTCCTGCCTGTACCCTCAGTAGAATAGCTCTGCTTCTGTTGTAATCAATCATGGTAAATCTCAGTAATAGCAATATTCTTTGGGTTTTATTGCAAAGTAATAAAATGCTGAAGCCTGTTAACCCTGAATGTGATGCATTCAGAACGGCATCCATTCTTTCAACATTTAACTGATCCTACTTTTGAGTGAAAGGAGATTTTGGGCATTCAGTTAACTTCTGGAACTGGAAACAGCCATCAATAGCATTCTAAACGCCAGGGATGTACACAGGTAACTGTTTTTGCTTCAGTCTATTCAGGCAATACTGGGTAAAATCACTGCCAAAAATCAGTCATAAAGTGCTTTTTCTCCTGATGTGTGAATAGTGGGATTAGCCTACGAGTTCTTTTACCTAGTTTTTCTAGTTTGGAAGTTTTTAATTCACAAAAGCCCCTAGAGATGTCTGCGCAGTTAAGCCATTCTGGTAATGCCAATCCCAACCCCTCCGAAGCTGTTGTGGGGAGCCTGTGTCTGAAGGGTTGTTGTGGAATGCCTGGTTGCATAAGGCAGACCTGTGCCTACAGCAGAGCTCTCTGCCTGCAGCAGGATAGTGAAATCAGTATCAAGTCCTTTAACTTGTCAAAACCAACAAATGCAATGAGGGCATAGCATAGACTCTTTGCTAACTGGGAACAGAAATCTTGTACTAAAGTTTACAGTGGCCAGATTTTGCATTTGAGAGGGGCACTCTCTTTGGGTCTTGGATGGAAACATCTGTTAATTTCATGCCATTTTGTGTAATTGCAATCAGATGGTGATCTGTCCTTTGATACGTCAGAATTCTGAACTGATGATAGAAAGGTAACAAATTCTGCACATCCAAAACTGTTGTCTACTATGTTTTGCACAGCTAATCAAGGTAATTAATAGAGGAGTTTTAAGGATTATGGCCATCTGGAAATATACCAAAAATAAATGGAGAAGAATTAAGATCACTCAGCTATAATGAGATAGTGTTTTGTAAGTATTTTTTTTTCAATAAGCTGTGCTTGTTTGAAGGAAAGCCAGCAGGAGAAAACACCTCACACAAATACCTTGTATGAGATTTTAAGTTGGAGTAATTTAATAGAAAGATTAAAATAAATGCAATGAATACAGAAAAGTGGCTTAAAACCACAGAGTACAACCTGGCCCCTCTTAGTCAGGGTGGTGGTCTCAGCCCGATTAAGCAGTGGTTGCAGTGCTGTTGAGAGATGATTGCAGAGTTGTTGAAAGTAGTGGTCCTGTGGAAAGTCTGGTGTTCCTCCAGACGTCCAGTGGTGGTGGTGTCCCAAGACCCAGATTATACATATGCAGGAATGTTCAGTTCCTTCCTCAGGGTGGGCAATTCCACAATGGAATGGTGTAATCCTATGAGTCATAGGGTATTTTGGGTTGTCCTTGGCGGCCCATTGGCAGAGATACCCCCCCTTAGGCTGGCTGTAGTTATCACATGAAGACAAAGGAATAACTACACCCCGCTCATACAAGGGACAGCTACTGCAAATGGCCCACTATTAACAGTTCATCAGGAATAATGTACACAGGTGTGGAATATACACTTTGGCTACGCCCATGTTGGTAGTGCTTCTCCTGTAACCAGAAATAAGCTAATAAAACATTTTATAATGGAAAAGTGATATTGGTTAGATGGTGGATTGCATCTCATATTTTTCCCCTCATTTCATTGAGGAAAAACACTTCTAATTTTGTTTTCTTTATCTGTGAGTGTAAGCTCTGTATTACCCACTGGCCAGTAGGTAACAGTTAAGGCAGGTGTCAGTGAAGGGTTTTTCGTCAGGAGCACTATGTCCTGTCTTCATGGCAGCAAGTACTGTGGAGAAAAAACGGAATAAAACTGGAGCAATGAGAGGTTTTTTTCTACCTAAAATGTCCAAAATCTCTACTTACTATAGAATAAGTTTTGTTGGAGGCCTGGAATGGAGTGAAGCACTCAAGTATTTTGTGTATATTACTATCAAATTGAAAAATTGCGGTTGCCTTGCCTTCCACAGCTATGCCACGTAAGACAGCAGAGCTTTTGCTTTCTGACACTGGCAGGGCATTGATGTTGGTGAGGCTTCTTCTCACATTGAATTGCTTCTCTGGAGGTGATGGTTTGCAGTTAGAGGTTGTGCCTGTGATACTCTGATTAAACCCATATTGACCATGAACCTTATCTCTTCCATTTAGCACTTTACGTGAGGCTGGCCCACCTGCTTCAGACAAAGCCATAGTGAAGCAGTTCTTGCAGGATGCTCTCCTGCACAGAGCTGCTGCTTGCAAAAAAATTGATCAGGGTATGAATTACTTTACTGTCTTGCAAAGTGGGTTAAATGTTTCAGAACAACTTTTATGGATTAGCAATGTTCAAGTCCTAGTGTTGCTTAATCTCTCCCTCTTGGCTCTTATAGATAACACTAGCAGATTTTCTTTGTCNAGGCAAATAGCCGGACAGGCTGCAAGCGTCTCCGATCTCTGTGGACCCAGCTTTTGTTATTTACTTGATTTTTTTGATTTTCCCCAGTTAATCCCCTTTTTAATAAATTACCTTTTTCTGTTTAAAACCGAGAGTTGTCTCCCTTTTCTCACAGTATGAATTACTTTACTGTCTTGCAAAGTGGGTTAAATGTTTCAGAACAACTTTTATGGATTAGCAATGTTCAAGTCCTAGTGTTGCTTAATCTCTCCCTCTTGGCTCTTATAGATAACACTAGCAGATTTTCTTTGTCTTCTGTTTCAATTTATTTTCAAAACGTTCAATATTTCTGTGTTCTGCTACTTACATATAGCCAACAAAATAAAAAATTCAAGTAAATTGTGTTATAGTGTTTGGCATGGATACCAAATAAAAGAAATTTTCTTTTGTTGTATTTAGTAACTGCTACTAGGTTTTACTTTGGGAGTCTCAAAAACTCCATCTCAATGAGTTGTAAGCTATCAGTGGTGTGTGTTCTGCTTCATTTGCTGTTTATTGGTTATTGCAGTTACCAAATCTGGGCCACATTTCCTTTGTGTCCAATGTTTTAACCTTGTGACTTAAAACTAAAATTTCGAATCAAGCTGCAGTAAAAATATGGAAGTGTAATTGAACATACCCAGGCAGTGCTACTCTGTTTAGTATTCAAAGTACTGGGTCAGCTTCTGACCTTCTCATTTTATTGGCACGTATTTCTTCCCTTACTTCCCCGCTAATTATTAGTGATCTGAAGGCTCCCAGCTGAGTGTTTCCCCATATGTCCAATCTAAATCACATTAGGGAGGAATCTACAAAGCTGTGTGCCCACAACAGACTTTAGTGGTTTTGCCATATGAGGAGATGATAAAAGAAAACCAAGGATTTGTTCCCCTCTGCATGTATGTGCCAAGATGCAGGACACATTTCCACCATCTTCTCAAAGGAACATGAAGGGACAAAAAGACAACAGAGTTTGCCTTGCTGTTTTAGTTGTGGAACTACAAGACCTGATGCAGCAGGATGGGAGATGAAAGGTGACTCCTGAAATATACTTGGGATTTCTTAGGGACTCCATAGATATTAGGTTACTGGCACATGCTCTTTCCCCACCTTGGCAGGACTTACAGGAATGTCAGTTTTTCATTCAGGCAAACAGACAGAAAAGGTTGTGAAAAGGCAAAGGCTGGGACAGGGAAATGTGCTGGCGGGAGAGAGAAGGTGAAGATCTGGCTGCTGCAGGAATTCACAGGGGAATTTTTATGCAAGTTGTTTGACAGTGAGGATGATAGACTCATGGCTAGCAGCATTCTTGTAACCTGAAAAGCTTTTGTGTTTAGTAATTGGAGACTTCGAAATTGTTTTCTCAATGCAAGTGGGTGCCTTTGTGGCACATAAATACCTACCCAAAACATAACCTTTCATAAGCTTTTAGCTTAACTGGGACGTCCAGCCCTTTGTGATATCACCGGGCAAAGTTGCAAGGTGAGAGCACAGCCCTCAGCAATTCCCTGTTCCCCTCCTCTAGGAGAATATCTAAACAAAGCAAATGGTGAGAACAAAACAAATAAATGGTGAGAAGAGAATGTCAAGACATCAGATTGCTTTTCCTGATGCCTGGCTCTTTGAGGCTGATTCCAACGAAGTGATTATTTATGTATGTCTGCAGTGTGATTGGCATTTCTTCTTGTGAAACCTCAGGAGGTGCAAGTCATAATAAATGTGAGTGACAGAACTGAATTATGAAAGAAGCCAGAAATATTTCACTGGGGTGCCAGGAAATATTTTATTAAATGTAAGATACATTTTCTGTAGGAGATGGAAAATACTTTAGTATTTAGGATAATGAATTCTCTTCATACTTTATTGCATTGCTTGACAACATGCAGATAGCTTGGAAATTATTCAGAGGAATCAAAATAATCTTATAAGCACTCATTTATTCATGAGCCTTTCATTTGGGTGATTCCCTCTGCCACCCCCCTTCTTTCAGTCTGCAGCAGATGAAGCTGTTCAAGGTTTTATATTGCAGTGAACAGTATCACCGAGGAAAAGACAGTTGATGAGAGGTTGCCTGGGAAACCCTGTGCCCATTGATTTTCATTTTGCTGCATTATGTATTTGTAGGTGCAACCATTTTCAACCAAAAAATTCCCCCAAAATTCTTCCCATGTAATCAGTGCAGTGATGGAGAAACTACCTTTTATTTTCTAGAGACCCTAATCTTAGTTTCTTATTTGAGCTTTGATAATCTCTAACAACGGGGGTGTTGCATGTGTGTGTGTGTGTGGTGAAGTGGTGGAGGGCTTTGGAAACTACTTTCAGCAATAGAAATTCTGCTTGAAAAAGCAATATGGAAATAAACTGTTTTAAATGCAGCTCATGTACGAAACAGTCTGCCTGCCAACGGAAAAACCCCACCAGCTCTCAAGAGAGCCCTGCTCTGATCAGTCTGAGTAGATTATTCCTTCAGCTTTAATAATTCAAACTCCCTGTCTGCCTTACAGGGAGTTTTCCTCTCGCCTGGAAGACACATGATGCTGACTTGGGAGATCCCCAGTCTGCTGCTCATATTTTTAATGATAGGTTTGTTCTTGACACTATCTTCTTAAGGAAAAAAGAAAATTAATTTTATCCTTTTTTTTTAGTAGGAAAATCTGTATGGAATCTAAAAGATTTATGTGGACTTTCACTCTCCAGTTACTTGGGATTTTTTTTTTCCAAAGTAAGAGGAAAAATTCAAGTTTAAATATTTAACTTAAGCTAACAGTAGAAGACTAATCAAAATCATGATTAGCCTGTTTCACCTGAGCAGGTACTCTGAGCATCCTAATACCCATCATGTGCCCAAAGTATTTTCTTGATACGAGATTTGATGCTAGGGTACTAATAAAGAAATAAATTAAAACCTAATTTCGTATTCTGCATATCCTCTATGCAATTTGCTGGGTTTTGTGTGTGTGTGTTCCTCTGGTGGTATTGGCAATACTTTGCTGAGTTTATTGCTGCAAGGTTTTAGCTCTGAAAACCCCAGTTCTAATAGTGAAATCCCAGGAAGACCTGCAATCCATCTGTAGCCTCCGCCCTTCTGTTGGCATGGGGCTCCCCAGGCTGGTTGAGATGCATAAGGTCAGTCAGTGTGTCTGTGAGAAGTGGCCATTAGTCATGAACTAGTCATGGACTTCCCTCTAGAAGCGAATTTAGTCTGACGGACAAATATGATCAAAGCAGGAAAAAAGGTGGTGGTAGTGGTGGTAGAGGAGCTCCTCATCCATCGAACTGATTTTGGTCGGTCAGAGCCCTGCTGGAACTGCCACAGAGGGAGAGGTTTCACAGCACTTGAGTACAGCATTGGTGCACTGCCTCCTGCTGCAGTCCATGCATGCTTTGTGTGGGCTGTTTCCACCTGGCCACAGGAGGGGTGGCTGAATCTGCACAACACCTGTATGGTAATAGCGGGGCTTGAATATGTGGGACAGGAGGGAACAACCACATTCTGTGCTCACACGGATTTTCTTCATCTGCCTCGCTCGTGGGGCAGCAGCAGAGCAGCACAGCTTGCAAAGCAGCCTTGGATGATGGGGCAGGGAAATGAGGTCAGCAGAGGTCTGACCAGGGACTTGTTTCTGCAGGTTTTCAGGCTTCAGGTGCTGTCCTGCAACTGTAATGCTCTAGTGCCAGTCGAGGCTTGGATACAGCATCCTCCTGACTGCACACCCTTGAAAATTTTCCACCTGGGGTGAGGACAGCAGTCAAGTGAATTCAGAGCAATGAATTGCTTTTCTTAGCTGCTTTTCACGTACACGTACACAATGGGAGTGATACTCAGACCTCCAGGTGACCACGGACTGGTGCAGTGGCTGAAAACTGCTGCAACACAGTGTGACAGAGGGCCATTCCAGAAATGAGGACATCTGTCTTCTTCCTCTTTGCAGAGCCAACCTGCCAATGGGGTCAAACAGTGTACCAGTAAGTGCAGTACATCAAAAGGAGAACTGGGTCCTTTCTCCTTTTCCCCCTCTCTTTTCTTTCTCCTCCACCCTTTTTTTTCTTCCTGTAAAACCTAATTTCTGCTCCTAAGACTGCATTTGTGCTCAAGCACTCCCTTTCCTTTCTGTCAAAGGGTGAAGAGGATCAAACCCCAACTTTTATACCGGTTACTTTTACACCAGATGAGTAGTAAAAGCAAGATATCTCTTGTTTCAAAAAGCTAATAGCACAGAATGTAAATACAACTGACTGTCAAATTCACTTTCGTTGCTATGAAGAGGTTTTGATTCAAGGTTATGCAGCTCCAAGTACTCACTGAAAGAAGTGAGTTGTTTTTTGTTTGTTTAAGTTGTTTTAAGTCCTTGTTTGCACGAAACTGTTACTTTCATTGATCCAATTTTCTGACATACATTTTCTGCAATAGATGTATATTTGATTTCTTCTTGGCAATGATGCAATGCAAAGATTTAGTTTCCATACAAATATATTACATCTTCCAGGAGAATTTCAAATTGCTAGTGACATTGCTTAAGCACAGAAATTCGTTTAGTAAGACAGATTTATTGGAGCAGTACTGAATTAGTTGACATAATGTATAACCTACAGTTTGATATTGCCTTCTGCCCACTCAGCTTCACAAATATTAAGTAGATTAGCTTGACCATGCAATAAGCTGTGCCTGCAATTTCCTCTTTTATGGAGAGGTTAAATGAAACACAACAGAACAGTTGTGCTGACTGTGCTCATAGAGCATATTTGCCTGGACAAAAGAGAAGTATTTTATTTTCCATGCCCGTACCCTACTTCAATGATGACACTCTTTTTTTCGGACACTTGTCATTTCACATGCTGCAGGTTTTCAATTTACCTTTCCAGTTAAGTATATTACTGCCTAGTATATTACTAGTTAAAAAGTAACTGGTTTATGGCAAACTTTTTATCTGAAGTGTTCTGCTTTCTCTTAATAAAATATATGTGGCTAGGTTTTGCATTATTTAGTACTCTTTTGGTCTTATTCCTCCAAATCAGAATGTCACCTTAATTTTCATATCTCTTATCAGCAGTGACAATACACTGCTGTGGGTAAAAAATGTTAGCTAAGAATACAAATGGTAGAGAAAAGTAGAAGACTAAAATACTGAGTTTTGAAAAACTCACAAAAGACAGTAGGACATGAGATATAAAGGGACACAAATATTCAAGATAAGAGCAGAAGAGCAGCTATTTCTTCAGTGCTCAGTAGTTTTTCCTCGGCATAATTAGAGCTGGACCACTTCTGCTGTTCCTGAGATAAATAGTGGCTTAGACATTTCATCAGGTCTTGCTGTTTTATCCTACACTGGTAGTCTGAATTGGGTTTGGGACCTAGCAAGCCTACATTTTTCTTGAATCTGGAAGAATACATTGCCAACATACACATAACATGAAACTGGCCATCATAGTGTAACTTGGATAAACTTTTGTGCATCTGAAATGGAGATGAGGGTCTTTGCTGCTACTGCTGAAGTTGGACCAGAAATTCAAGGGAAGTCTTTCACACCTCCAAGAATTAATTATTGAGACACCAGGAAATGAGGCCCACCTAAAAAGAATTTCTATCTAGTAAGACTCCCTAACTGCAAACTGCCTACAAATGCATTTTGTGCTAAGATCTGGGGCTTGTACACTGATGGAAATACTGCACATCTAATAAAAACAGATGGCAAGCTTTTGTACAAATTGACTACTGCCATTTTCTACCCTTTACGTTTCTCAACCACACCCCCTTACCTTGTCTCCACCCCATCACTCTGAAGCACAGTTCAACCATACAGAAGTGGTCAAAAAGACATCCAAAGCCAATTAGAGGTGTCTTTCTCTTAGTGTGGGTCTCATTGTCCTGGGCAACCTCCTGCTCTGAGCAGCCAGTGTCAGAACTTCCTCAAGGTGCAAATGGTCAAAGGTTGGTCTTGCCAGTGCATCTCACTTAAGTCTCTGCTTTTGCATACCTCTGCTGTAGGTCTTCCCACCAGGGTTTTCACACTGCTGATGAGAATAATTCCATTCATCTTCAGCCCAGTTTCGCTCAGCTGAGACTAGTTCCCATCACTTTCCCTGGCCTCCATCATTACCTCTTAATGGTCTTCATGTTATTGTAGTCCTCTCTGTCAACCCTTAGTGGTGGGACCTGAGATTCATCCTTTCTCCCAAGAAGATAAGCGAATTTTTTCACTTTCCAATAGCTCCTGGAGTGCTATTGGGCCTTAGGCTCTTAGGTGGCAAGTCAGACTGCAGCAACAGACATTATGAAATCCAAAGGACTAATGACCCACGAGCCTTTACTCTCAGCTGATTGTCAAGCTGCTCAAGCCTCTCAGTACTCTCTAGCTGCTCTTTATTTTTAAAATAATTACAGTAGTGTGCCCACTCAGCTGTGGCTAAGAAGATGTTGGTTTAAAAGTCAAAAAACTAAGATCTTGAAAATCCGTATGGTGGTTCAGATTGTCTGAAAAATTGCTTTTTCTCTGGGGACAAGGAAATTATCAGGATTTGGATACTCTGAAGCTTGCAGCCTGTCCAGAACATTGTCTCTGCAACCTTTCAGCTCCTCTTGGTTTGTGTGCACAGTGGAGGCTAAAACTGCTGCTGCACTCCTCTTTAAAGGAATCTGTGTTACTGGGGATTTACCTAGTGTCTGGTAAAATAGCAGAAACTTCTGCTTTGTCAGAAACACAACTGCTAAATGTAATGAAGGATGAAATTTGTAGCACCAAGTGAGGGTGAGAAAAACAGTCGACTGAGAGACTGGAATGGATGTGTGCAGCAAAATTACATCAGCATAAGGTTTTGTTGACAGCATCTTGCTGCAGACCTGAGCATCTCTAGGCAACTTGTCTGTTACTTCAAAATCTCAGCTGCATTTGTGCTTCATGAATTGAAAACTCACATCAACAACTTTCTGTATACGTGCGTAGTGAACTCCCCCAAACGAGACCAGTGCTTCTATGTTGAAAACTCTGGCATATCCTACAAACCACAGGCTCACCCTGATTATGTTGGGAGGAAATTTGCACATTCATTAACTCCACATCTGAATGGTGATGGTGTTTGTTATGGCCCATGCTTTTGTATTGCACTTGATAGAAACATCCCAGGAGCAGACGTTCAGTATTACCCAGTTCTTTCTGACTCAGCAAAGAAAGAAATCACTCCAAGCATGATAATTTGAAGCTCTTGCAACTAGTTCCAAGCTATTTTCCAATCTTGCTCCTAGGAGTTTTAGTTTTAATGTGACAAATGAGTAGAAGGCAAAAGGTTAAGCTGGTTTAAATTCTGTTTCATAGCTTTTTTCTAAGTAGGCCAACTGATACCACGATTATTTCTTTCATCAGATGAGGAACTTCCCATCCCACAATAGAGATAAATAAAAAGAAGACATCTTTTCTCCATCGCTGTCTTTCTTATAAGAGTAGATGAAATAAAAAGTATTCGTTTAAATGCATTCCTTAATCTTAGCAGAGACTTCAAAGACACTGCATCTATAACTGATATAAAATTCAGAGACAGTACAAATCAGATGCATCTCACTTTGCAACTGCTGCATCATCACACTAATGTTGGGGGAGCACTGTAAAATAGTAAATATTTGCCCCAAAGGCAAAGCACCAGTCAGTCTGGTTGCCACGGCTATTTCTCACTTGATTAGTTTTTTTTTCCTTTTCCTGACATGTCAACTGCAATACTAACAAAAGTTAAGAGACAGCTAAATGGTAGAAAGAAAGCCACCTATCCCAGATATTCAGAGCAGAAATCAACTTGATTGATGACGTCCTTGTGCTGGAGGCAATGCAAACCCATTTGTAATGAGGAACAGAAGCCCGAATGAGTGCCATGCATCCCCTGTGTTGTCCGAACAGCTTGTTGCAGGACAAGTTACAGAAGAATAACTGACTAGGTGAAGGGAAAACAATCTGGGGCTTAGGGACAGCCATTATTGTCTATTTAGCTGGTAAGACAAGCCTCGTCTTGTTAAAAGAGGCTTTTCCTGGTGTCTTGCACAAACAAGTGTTGCCCTTTAGAACCAGAACTATGAGATGGATACAAAAAAATACAACTTCTTTTTCTTTGCTTTCAAGCAGTGCTGTACTTCAGGATTTGAGTTACGTTGATACTTGGGCAATGATCAGCTTTCACATAAATAGTTCATATTGATACATGATCAGATTTCAATGTGTGGAAAAAACCATTGTGCTTTCTTCTTTTTTTTTTTTGCTTTGGTATTTCACTGCTTCTACAGTCATGATAGTTACCTTAGTAACCTGCACTTTAATAATGTTCTGGGGAGCAAGGGCTTGGTTTTCTACTACTTTTAAATTTTACAAGTTGTCTCCCCAAATTGTATCCTCATCAAACCAGTTAATTACCTATTAATCTTTTTTGTTTTCATTCATGTACCATTTTTTCCCAGCAGCCGTTTGTTTTCAAGGCTCAAGGAATCCTTTTCTATTTGTCTTTTCTTCTTCCAGGAGCCATTCTGCAACACTGACCAGCTACACCACCTTTTGCTCTATCTCTGCAAGTTCTGCAATATCCCTCTGAGAAGAAGATATTTTTTCTGATTTTTTTGAGATTATATTACATCATTATATTATAGTATTATATTGATTATATTGATCATATCATATCATATTATATTATATTCTTTAATGAGATGAAGTTGCACAAAATATCTATATAGCAGCAGTGTGGTGTTTCCTGCTCTGTACTTGATTTCTCCCCTAACACTTTTTGAAGTTCTATTTGCCTTTTTGACTGCTGTTAAGTATTGATGTTATGTTTACATAGAACTGCCCCAAATGCTCTAAGCTTCTTCCTGAGAGATAATAGCTAAATGAAAAGCCTGAAATGGCTTATGTATATCATTAGGGGCTTCCTCTTTTCCCATACATGGCACTTTGCATTAACTGATGCAGAATTTCACACATTGTTTTATTCCTGGTAAATGCACTGGAGAAAGTGATATCCATCTTTAACTTGTCTCAGTCACTTTCTGCTCTGATTCATGTGAAAAAGTTCTGTTATCAGTGGACCCTGCCATACATAGCCTTGGTTTTTTTTTCCTAGTAGCTGGTTCAGTGCTGTAGTTTGGATTCAGTATGAGAATAATGTTGGTAACACGCTGATGTTTTGGGTGTTGCTAAGTAGTGCTAACCCTAAATCAAGGACTGCTCAGTTTGGCCAAGCCCTGCCAGCGAGTAGGTGCACGAGAAACTGGAGAGGAGAACAGCCAGGACAGCTGACCTGAATTGACCAAACACAGAATGCCATGTTCAGTATTACAAACCAGAGGGAGTTGGCTGTAAGGAAGTTCTTGCTGCTTAGGGAGAGGCTGGGCATTAGTCAGTGAGTGGTGAAGATTCATATCGTGCATTGCTTTTTTCTCTAGGATTTTATCACTCTCTCTCTTTTTTCCTTTTCATTGCTATTAGTATTAGTAGCAGTAGCAGTATTACTATATTTTACATGTTTTCAATTATTAAACTGTTCTTACTTCAGCCCACAGATTTTACCTTTTACCAATTCTCCCTAACCCACCAGAGGGGAGGCACAGGGAGTGAGCAAGTGACTGCATGGTACTTAGTTGCTGGATAGGGTTAAACCAACATAGTCCTTTTACAGTCCAATGTGGGGCACAAAGGGTTGAGATAATGGGAGATCTGACCAGACTACATCAGAACAAATTTATTAGAAACATTCATAGTATTAGTTTAATAGCTGGTCAGAATATAGTCATTGTTTTTCTCTAAGAGTTCTTGCATTTGTTCCCAGGGTTGTTTAACGTAACAGCTTACTTGCAGTACGTGTTCCCTGTCATGCAGTTTACAACCTCCAGGGGCTGGGCTAGAGTTAGCATGTTGTTGTACTCTGTAATACTGGCTTATGATATTACAGAATCAGTGGTCTTGAAATTAACATGGTATGGTACTGAGTGTTGCTGTCATGTCTGTATTGCAGGAACCATCTTTTGGAAACTGATTATAGTTGCACATCTTGCCTTTTCTCCAAGAACCAGCCTATGGAGAAGGCATCTTCACACATTTTCTCCTTCTTCTCCAAGTCAAATGCTATAGCATTTGAGAATTTTGAAAATTTTTGATAGCCTTGGAGTGTTTGAAGCAGCATGGCACTATTGCTAAGAACCATGAATAAGTGTCAAATCTTGCACAGGGTAAGCAACTATTTGTGTCAACTCCAAACCCTGGGACAAGCAATGCTGCTACTCAAATTTCAGCTACAGGCTACTGTATTGGAGGCTGAAGTCAGCCTGACTGGGACTGAGTGGAAAAAGCACCTTATTATGATTGGGTGAGAGGCATTTTTGGTGTAAACTGCCTCAGGAGAGGGTATTTCAAGGACCCAAAAGGATAACAATCGGCCTTTGGTATAGCTGCCTTGGAGATGAAGGAAGTTAGGGAGCTGTCTACCTTGCCTAGTTGCTTGGAGGACCCTTCTGTTGTGGGGTTGCTGAAGGCTGAAAAAAAGCAGGTGCCAACTGCTGGTACAAAGGTGCACTGGTTAGAGGAGCGCTCCAACTGAGACTCTGTAATTCCTACTCATAAAATGGTTTGCTGATTGGAGAGCCAAGGAGCGATCAGCAGGACCTGCTTATGCCTTAACAGTCCCACAGGGCAAGTGCAAAAGTTTAACAGATAATGGAGACTGAAAGATTATTGTGGCCTTGGAGGGAAGGAAGGTCCAAAACAGCTGGTTATTTAAGGATGGCTTCCTCATGGTCAAAAATTATCCATCCTGATGAGCAAGAAGTTGGGCGAAGGGGTGAGACACCTGCATGGATGAATAAAGAACACCTGTCTTTTCCCTTTGGTTCTCCTTCCCACTGGGCAGAGGGGAGAAATCAAATGGCTATGTGATTCTTAGTCGCTGGCTAGGGTTACACTAGGATACCTGGCCAAACAGAAAACAGGCCAGCTTTCTAACACTAATACAGCAGTTTCTCTGCTCACTGCGTAAGAATAATAGACTGGAAGCTACTTCGCAATTATGTCTTATACAGATGCTCCTCACTTCCCTGTTGCTACTGTGTGCTGCTCTTTGCACAAGTGCTGCTTCTGGAACCCTAGCATCCTGCAGCTCAGAAGGAAAAGATGTTCATGTCCTGAGAACGAGCAAAGTGTTTTGCTAGTTTTAAGTACAACTGGCAAGGTGAAGCATATTAGTCCTACTAACATAATTAGAATGATGAACTGACACATTTGGTACGTGTGTCCTAAATCAAATCCTTCCCTTGCTCCTCTCTTCTGTTTGAGTTCACTTGACTTCAGATATCACCAAGTCCCTTGACACTTCTTCTCAAACTATGCCATCTTTCTGCAAGCATTTGTTCTTCAAAGCAGTAACACTACCAACTTTAAAGGATTGCTAACTAATAAGCAGATATATGTAGTTGAAAGGGAATTCCTCTCTTTTGAGTGTTCACACATATCAATGCATTCTCCTATGGAAATTATTAAAGTGTTTTTCTTCAAGGAAAATAAATTAATCATCACTGTAATGTTATAAAGTGAAGTAAAACTTTTATCCAGAGGACTTCCCTCCTCTAACTTCTATGTCACTCTTGAATTGCATCTTACATTCAAGAATCTCAGAGAAGTTCGCAGGTAGCAATAATTTCCCAGCACTGCAGAGATCTGTAGGAGATTGAGCCTTACACTACAGGTGATGAATGTAAGGTACAGGAGAAATTATTTGCTAGGGATTTATTAACAAACAGCTGTTATACGGCAGAACTTATTACATACTAGGAAGGTCAAGAACCTCTCACTGGCTTCCATCTATCCAAATGTCCAGGACACACTTTCTACGTCTGCGCAACCAATTTGATGACGTAAGAAAACAATTAAAACCCCTTGACTGTGCTGTGAACTTTTCAGATTCTTCAGGATGAAGAACCTTCACATGTGCATTATAACTTGGAGACTTGAAATATGTAGTGCTGCTAAGCTTCAAGTAAAGTATAGGGCTGGACTCTACAGCAGAAGAAATGTTTAGGTGTCAAAGGACATCAGGAATACACACTGCTGAAATAAGATAATTGGCTACTGCTGATCAATGGCATAAAAAATCCTGTGGTCACCTTCTCTTTGGACAGATCACAGGCACATATATCGAAGAGTGATGTCTGACCACTTCATGAGCACCAAGAATCTTGGAGCCTCGAAAATTTCCAGCGCTTGCCACATTCTTAGTGAAGACAATATTCTTAATATCCAATCTGAACTTTCCCTGATGCTTAAAGCCATTCCTGCAAGTCTTTTTGCCACACACAAGGCGGAAGAATTCAGCATCTCACTCTCTGCTTTCCTTCATGACAAAGGTGTAGACAAGAAGGAGATAATGCCTCAGTCTACTCTTCACTTGGCTGAACAAACCTAACATCCTCAGCTGCTCTCTAGTCCTTTCACTGTATTTTTTGCCCTCCTTAGGACACATTCTAATATTTTTTTTTAATTTTGGGGAGTCCAAAACTTCATACAGTACTCAAGGTGAGGCTGTACTGAGCAGATTGGGACAATCACTTCTTTTGGCCAGTTAGCTATACTGCACTTTATGTACCCCAGGATATTGTTGGCCCTTTTGGCTGCTAGAGCACATTGTTGACTCTCATTGGAATAACCATCAGCCGAAACTCCCATATCAGTTTCTACAGGGCTGCATGCCAGAATCTGCTTCTCCAGTCTATACATGCATTTTGAATTACACTCTCCCAGGTACAAAGTGTGACATGTTCTCTATAATTTTATACGGCTGGTGAACTTACAGCACTCTAACCTTTTAATATCTCTCTTTGTAAGGTGTCTCTACCCTCAAGGCAATCAATTTCTCCTCCTAGCCTAGTACTGCCTGAGAACGTAGCATGCATTTACTTAGAGTGCATTCCACTTCCGTGTCCAGGTATCTGACATAAAAAAATGACAAAAGCTCTACGCTGAGCCCTGAAAACACCACTAGTGACTGGCCACAGCCAAATGTTACCCCCTTTGCTACAACCCTTTGAACACAATCCACCATCCAGTTTTCCCCCCATCATATTGTGTATGTGTCCACCTGTATGCTGGACATTTTGTCCAGAAGGATAATGTCAGAGACTGTATAAAGAGCTCCACTAAAAATAAAAAACCCCACATCTACTGCCTTCCCTTTGCCAACTAGACAGTAACCTCAGGAAGGCATGACTACCCCTTCAGGAACCAAGCTTGTCTTTGACTGATAACTGCATTGTCTTTCAAGTGTTTTACAACAGCTCCCAGACAAGTTTCTACATAATATTACCCCGAACTAAAATGAGAACGATTGTAATTAAGTTTTGGCGGTAAGAATTTTCTGCCTACAGTGTCAAACAGCACTTCTGTAATCATCCTGTGTAGCCTGACCTTGCTTCCAAAGTCCATACACTTACCTTTTCCACCTGAAAGCCAACGGAATTCCTAACCCATGGTAAATATCAGTTTGGATTATGTGATCTGCTTCATTCAGTTCCTTTTCAGGGTTTATAGTCTGACTTGAAATTGCACTTTTAATCTGATAACATAGTTTGTAGTCTTGTCGAAGGCTGAGAATTTGCTACAGGTTGTCTAAGCCTCAGGTGCAGAAAGAACATTTTAGTTTTAGTAGTGTAGTACGGCATAAATTTCTGTATCGATTGCATTGTGTGGGCCTTTAAATAAAAAACCCCTATTACTAACCTCCCACCAACCTCTTATAAGTAAGTTGATGACTTTTGAGAGCAACGTTTTTGGTTTTTTTCAGGAGAATAAAGATTTCAATTCTGTATGAAATTACCAACATACAATTTAAGTCTAACTGTAAAATTATGCTGTTATATATGAGCCTAGTTCAGAATCACGAATGATTTAAAAGCATTTGTTATTGGTCATTTTAAAAGCTCTGAAGCCATGTAAGAATTCAAGAGTTCTAAAAAAGCAACAAAATGGAAAACTGGCAAATATTGGAATACTATAAAAATAAAAATACTTCATGAAAATATTTCTTGCTTCTTTCCAGCTTGGCAGGCTTTTTAAAAATAGGTTAATGAGCTATTTCTTCAAATCTCTCTCTGTACCTGGGAAGAAAGGTGTCAAATTAGTTCATTTGGTATGAGATTGTGCCATTGAAAAACCTGATAAAAGGAGATTGCATTTTCTGCATCAACGAGTACTTGAAACTTCAGTATGTTTTTATGTTAAAAAGGTATGAAGACACTCCAGATTCTCTTCCCTGACACAGAAGATGTCTGCCTAAAATAGGTTTTTGAAGTGAAAACTTCTCTGTCTACCGTGAATACACTTCTCTTGCTAAAGGGGACTAATGATATCAAAGCAGTCAAGAGTCTTAATAAGAGTGGAAAGATTCATTAGAAAAGCAGGAGATACAGAATAGATGATAATGTCCTGGTAGAAATGTTCAGGCTGGGTCTGCATAACTGACAGCTGGGTACCTTGGCACAACTGACCTGGAGAACCCAATTTTCACCTGTCAGAGGACAAGTAGGAACTACATTTCTAATGACTGAGAAGTAACATCCAGAAGGAATAGTTCATATTTAAATACATCTGTTTACAAAGTGGTGAACTCTGTAGGCAGTGTCCTGTTCCAGAAATTGGGTTTGATAATCATGAAATCCAGCTGGACCAGAGGAAGGAATTTTGTTCCCCATTCAGAATGCCAGCAAAGCCTATAAGCGTCCTGTTGCTTCAGGTGGACTCAGTTCTACTAGGGAATAAGACCTGGTGCTATATTGCTATTTGCAATTAGGATATGAAATGCTCTATAATAATTCATTTATTTTTGTATTTGTACCCCCTCAGTTCTTCTGCAAAAATATTGGCCTGCATTATTCCTGGATGCAGAGCTTAGCCTGTTTAAAAACAACAAGGTCAAAGCCAGGACACCTGCTTTTGCCTAGGGAAGACAGAAAAGGCATCAGTCCAAAATCTTTGCTAGTTGTCAAGTCAATTTTAAAGCTCTTCTCCTTGCCACAGCAGTAGCGAGAAGGAGCTTTCCTGTGTTATTCAGAGTAGTAGTTGTGCTGGCAATAATTTGCCCCATTTTTTCTTTTTCCGGACATTATTTTCAGCAACGTTAGTTCTTCCTGTTGTTTTCAGACATCTATTTGTGAAGACTTGCTAATTACAACAAGAAATAACCTCTACTCACTAGGGGCACTATTTTCTTTATCAGGCATTGGCTGAGTATAGATGAGCAGCCTGGAGTCTGCACTGTGAGCGATTAACCAGCATTACAACTGAGGCAGAGTAACATCTTTGCCTTCAACATGTTCCTCAAGAAACAGTACAGATGGTAAAACTTAATTCTGAAAGAAACACTGATGTGTTGCCTATTTCTTACATTTTGCAAGGGAGCATCACAAAAACCTTCCATATTTTCTGTTCATCTGTAGAGTGATTACATTTTTAGTCATAAGTAAACAAATGTGTTCAGCATAAAATAATTTTCCTTTAATTCAGCTGTGTGTGAAACAGATTGTGCATCTCAGTACTAGTAGTATTTGTATAGAACAGATTATATCCAACTACGCATCCAATCTACTACTCCACATTTCTCAAAAGCCCAAAGGTTACAGATTTTTTTGCACTTCTTGCTTACAGGAATAACAAATCATGTTTTTGTGAAGTTCTTTGGGACACTGTGAATAATGCTTTTATCTCTGTGCACAGTAGACCTATAGAAGACACGTATTAAAGATTAGAATGTTCTGTGGTGTGGATCTGAAGCCTGACTTTTGCAGATGAGAGATACTGCCTAAGAATGCAAGTTGTCTCCAATTCTAGAGATGAAAGAACATAGATTTATAATGAAAACACCGCCTGCACAATTTCAGCTTCAAATGCATCTTCTTGAAGTTATTTTTGGAATTTTTTTCATTAATATTTGGTAAAATTCCATTAATTACAGTACAGAAGTCCCGCTCTGCTTTTTGTTTGATTTAACTACAAGACCATAATGATGAAAATGGATTGCTTCCTGAAAATAAGCTTCTTACTTCACCCAGACTGTATTTTGTCTAGATTTTCAGTCATTCTGAGATTTCCCAACTCACTCTGTAGGTAGGAGATTTTCCTTAAAAGCAAACAGAACATTCTAATTGTTAAAGAAAAAGCAAACAAAACATTGTTACCAAGTCTTCTAATTGTTACCAAAAAACCAACCAAACTCTCTCCAACCTGTTAAAGAACCAGCATAAATGTTTAGAACAGTTATTATGCCCACAGATTCTTCTCTGCTGAGCAGTGAGTTCCACAGAATTTAATAAAAAATTATTGCAGATTTACCTACCAAAAAGCAGGATGTAATTTAGTAGTTCTGTGGATTTTCTAAAATAAATTTTTACAGAATCCTTTTGATTTCATTCTGGTAGTGGTTTCATAAGGACAAATGGGAAAGTTTTGGAAGTGCCTGCATGAACCCGTCTTTGGGATAGGATGTACTCTGCAGTGATGTCCTGGAAGTGCTTGGTCTATACAGCATTATTCATAATTATGGCCAAATAATTTCAGCAACCTGTGCTCTCATGCTGCTATAGGAAACAAATGCTGATCAACTCCATTGTCGGATCAGGTATGAGTTATGGATGTCACCTGCCTGAATTTCTGTAAGGCCTTTGATATGCTCCCCTACAACACTCTTGCCTCTAAATTGCAGACATAAGGAATTGGTGGAGAAGGAATTGACTGACGGCTGCACCCAAACAGTTGCAGTGAGGGTAGTGAGGCATTGAAACAGGTTGCCCAGAGGAGCTGTGGCTACACATCCATGGAAGTGTTCGAAGTCAGGTTGGACTGGGTGTTTGAACAATCAAGTCTAGTGAAAGTTGACTCTGTTCATTGCAGGGAAGTGGGACTATATGAGTTTTAAAAGCCCTTTCCAACCCAAAACATTCTGTGATTTGATGATTCAATATTCAAAATATTTGCCTTTTGGACAGTAGAAGGACTCAGGGCAAGGGTGTCTGTAAATCATTAGGTCACAGGTAAATGCAACATTCTTTATCTCCGTTACTAGCACGTCTGTAACGGAAAATACAATGATGCCTTCCCATTAAAGTGTAGGGCAATGACGTATGAGCTAATGGTGTTGCTCTGCATTTACACCCCTGCACAGAGATCAGGATTCAACTCCTTGTATTTAATCATCCCAATAATAATGGTTTATATTTTAAGTTCTATCACAGTTTGTATAGAGACAGATGAGCAGCAATGGATGCCTTTGGATATTAGACAACCAATGGATATTTATCATACCAAAATCTGGACATTTTTATATTAAATAGATGGCAGTAAAGCATTGCACAGTTTATAATCCTAATTAAATTGTTGTATTTTTAGTATGGAAACCTTGAAAACTACAAGACTTGATCTATGATTAACGATGCAGTCATTTTTGTACTGTAGGGTTAATGGCTTCTCTTGCCATGCAGGGCTAATTTAAGGAAGGTTCATCCCAGACAGTCTAAGACTCTATTTCCTTTCCTTTCCTTTCTAGCATAGAAATATGATACTAATAAGACAGTTCTCCTGGGTACTTTAACCTTTTTTTTAAGAAATACAATGACAGTATGTCAAGAAAGACAATGTCTTATGTGTGGAAGGAAAATAGCTTTTCCAAATAAAGAATAATTATGAAGTATTGAATCCTTTCACCTCTCTGACTCCGTGTGTCTATCAGTGTAAAAGCTTTGCACTTCAAAATAGGAAAAGGTAATGAGCATTTGTGGTTACCTGAGACCATGTGTCAGATGGAAGGGAAGTCTTGAGTCACCTATAGAGGATAAACGAATGCACAAGACTTCTGATTAGTACCCATCCACTGCTGGAATGGACCAAGCATAACACTGCCTCTTCTGTGGTACAGAACATCCCAAAGAATCTGTTACTCTGTGATGTACATTTCCCAGCACATCTGCCCAAGCACATCGGTGCCTCTCTCCAACACAAACCCTACAGAGGTCCAGTTAAAGAATGGAGAGTTCTTAGGTTTTCTGAGCATTACTGTCTGGTGGCTATCCTTAGAGTACAACTCACACACAGACACAGTGCTGAATTCACAGTGGCCATAGCTTCTTTCATTCAAAAATGAACAAGTGAAAAGCATGCCATTGCAGAAGAAAGATAAAGGATGTTTTAAAGATGAAATTTCATTGACTTCAGGACCAGAAGGAAAATGCATGGGAGGTGAAAAGTGGGTCAGATAAGTAAGTGTGAGGGTAGAAGTACAGGGTAAGCTTAAGAAAAAACAAAATGCAAAACAATCACGAAAATTACCTAGGTACCATGGAGTAATGTATCAGCAATAAAGAGAAGGAAAAATTATTGGTTTGCCATGCTGTGTTTGATGCACCCCGGAGGGGGTTTGCCCTGGCACACTGGTGCTCACACTGAGCCTGCTGCCAACCAGCACCCCCGGGTCCCTTTCTGCAGGGCTGCTCTCCAGCCACTCCTCTCCCAATTTGTATTTGTGCCAGGTGTTACTCAATGCTGGGGGCAGCCTCCAGTGTCTGTTCTTGTTAAATTTCATGCCCTTGATGATTCCTCAGCGCACCCATTTATCCAGATCCTTCTGGAAGGCCTCTTGTCCCGTGAGAGAGTCAATGGTACCTCCCAGTTTGGAATCATCAGCAAGCTCTCTAATGGTGCATTCAACTCCTGCATCCAGGTCATTGACAAATATATTGAACAGCACTGGCCCTAGAATTGAGCCCTGAGGAGCACCTCTGGTGACCAGTCTCCAGCCACCTGTAGCCCCACTCACTGCAATCCTTTGAGCTCTGTCCTTCAGACAGTTCTACACCCCACGCACCATGACCACACTCATCCCACATCTGGACAGCTTGTCCAGAAGGATGTTGTGAGGAACAACATAAGAAGTCTTATTAAGACGAGAAAAAATACCTCTATCAACTTCCTTTCGTGCATTAAGTGACAAAGGTTCCCATATCCGTCTTTTGAGAATGTTTGTGAGCGTAAAACAAGATACCAGATTGCCTCCCCATTGGCCTATGTGCATCCTTTTTTAGTTTCTGTAATTTTATGGCTTATTATCTGCTCAGTTCCACCCACTTTATTTCTGACAGAGGGCAGCAAGGGCCCACTGCTCCATACAGGAAGATGAGCGGGAAGTCAAACATAGTAACAAGGCAGATGCAGCAGGGATCTCACTGAAAAGGAGGTGGGATGAGGATGGGTTAAGTCCAGGCCAGGATCAGTTTCAGAAGCAGATATCAAGGTCAGACAGCCCAGCGTACATTATGTTCTGGGTGTGTGCCTGGGGTGGCAAGGCAGGCCACAAGCAGGATGGCCGGACAGCATCTCTACCCAAGCCTGGGTCAGCGCCCTGGTGTCCCAGTCTCCCCTCTGCAGGCTGTCACTGCGCTGTCCCTGCCTGGGGGAGCCAAAGGCCTGCTCTGGTTTTGTCTGCTCCTGCAACACGGCGGTGGCAAAGGAGGCGAGAAGATGGTCTCTGCATGGTGACCTCAGGGGATCTTTATTCACACGGTGACCAGAGGCAAAGACCAGAGGCAAGACAAAAATGGGGAAGGGTCTGGGGTTTTGTACATGGAGGCGGGGGTGGGGACAGAGAGAGCACTCAGGCCAGTGGTCTCAGGGCAGAGGGGCGGTGCATGGGCAGAGTTGGGGTACAGGGGTCAACAGGGAGAACCCGAGGGAGTGGCCAGGACCAGGGGCAGGGGAGGCAGGACACTGTGGGAAGGAGAGACATGTAAGGAAGAAAGGGGTGGGGAAATACATTGCTTTTTGGGGGCGCAGGTTGCAGCCTCTTGGCCACTTCTGGTGTGGACTCATAGATTTGTATATTTCTGTTTTTGACAGGCATCTGCTGTTGCTGAATGGATGCACTGGCAACGTTTGGTGTATGGCTTGTTCTTCCTCTTTGCTGCCTTTTCAGTGGCTATTGGTAAAGGCTATATTTGTCAATATGGGAACCTTTAGTAAACAGTGGTATGACTCTTAAATGAAGGGAATCAGTAAGAACTTCCTGAAGACAACAGATATTCTGAGAGGTAATACTGTTTCAAACCGTGTTCCCCATCAGACGTGGAGCAGGTGTCAGTTGACCAAGAAATAGTGACAGCTTAAACCACTCGTTCTCACCTATCAGAAAGGCTGCCATATATGCGGTTTCCTGATAGGGTTTCGAATAACTTGTGTTCAGGAAGTTGCTTTTGGGGCTTCTCATCTTTCTCTGTCATTGAAAGCAAGGCACACTGCCTCACAGCACTATCTACCCTACTTTGTCCGACATGGTAGACATGCCCATTACAGAGGGCTGTGAGCCATCCATCAACACAGAAAAAGGTTCTTTAGCACAAGCACTGTTTCTCTGTTCACTAGTCACAAATTTTGTGGTCTTAACAGTCACTTTCTGGAAAAGACAGGCAATTCCATGCTTACCTCACGACAATGTTTTCCATCTAAAGCTAGAGGATACGAAAATTTAAAAATGTATTTCTTACTCTGGGTGTCTTCAGCTTAGTTGTAAAGAAAAGTCCAATTACAAATGCTTCACTGATCACACAACCACTTTATGGATGGTTGAACTGGAAAATAAAAAGTCATTACCTGTGAAATATCCTAATTAAATTCTTGATGGCAGGGTCAAATGTACTTTAAAAAGTAATGTTTAAAATAGGTTATAGTTTCAAAGTATAGTTTCAAAGGTGATATTTTTTTCTTCTCATAATTTCCAAATGTACTCTTCATTGGAACTAGAATTTTATGAGGGTTAACATGCTATTTTCAAGTTCATGTCCAACAGGTGTTGGACATACGTGTGGAGAAAGTAGTTTCCAACATGCAGATTTTACCTCTTGCAGAAGAAGCACAGAAACCTGAGTCTTAAGGCAAATCTGAAGATCAAAATTCTGAAATGCTGTTTAAAAAGAAGACCTGTCCAACATTGGAGGATGTCTTGGTCTGCTTTGAAAAGTTCATGTAAGTCTGGAATTTCTGCTCAAAAAAAATACTTTGCTGAAGCTATTGCATGTTCTTTTTTTGTGTGTGATTTTAGGAAATGGGGTTTTTTGCTATTTTGTTCTTGTTAGCAATAGGAATACAGAGAGAGGCAAGTGTAATATCTCTTCCTATGTATCACCAACAGAATTACTAGGAGAGTTGCATTCACCAAAGTCTCTACAAACAATTAATGAAAAAAAAAGAAAAAAATTGTTTCCATGGGTGTCACAATTACGCTGGAAAGCATGTTTGCAGAGATCTGAGAGTAAATATTTTTCTGAAAAATTCTTTATTACAACAAAAGAATTGGTCCTCCTTTACTCCTTGTTGTGATAGAGGACAATAGAAATACGGGTTTATTTGGAAATTAAGCAGGGCAGAAGAAGATAATGTAGGGCAAAAGCAGCCATGGAACCACTGTATTTTTTGACTGTCATTTTCAGAGTGACATTATTTAATTAATAATTTTGAATATTTATTGATTAATTTTACAATCATTAATAATAAGAGAAGCAGTAACAATGATCATCATCGTAATAATCATTGTCCTCTTCATTACTTTCCCCTTGACATTGAATCATAGAATAGTTTGGGTTAGAAGGGACCTTTGAACCTTGTCTAGTCCAACCTTTGTGCAATGGGACATCTTCGACTAGACCAGGTTGCTCAAAGGCCTGTTCAACCTGACCTTGAACACTACTGGGGAAGGGGCATCCACAGTGTCTCTGGGCAAACTGTTCCAAACACTGGGCAAACAGTGTTTCTGTACCAGTGTTTCACCTATCCAGACTCAATCTATCCTTGTCCTGTTTTATCAGGTGCAACTAAAAAGTCTGTTCCCACGTTTCTTAAAAGCCCCCTGTAAGTATTGAAATATGGCAGTAAGGTCTTGTCTTCTCCAGTCTTTCCTCACGGAAGAGGTGCTCCAGCCCTCTGGTCACCTTCCTGGCCCTCCTTTGGACTTTCTCCAACAGGTCCATGTCTTTCCTGTGCTGAAGGTCCCAGAGCTGGATGTAGCACTCTTGGGGGGATGTCTCACCAGAGTAGAGTAAAGAGATAACATCATCTCCCTCATTCTGCTGGCCACAATGCTTTTGATGCAGTCTAGTTGACTTTCTGAGCTGTGAGTGTACATTGCCAAGACACATCCAGTTTTTCATCCACAAGGACCCCTAAGTGCTTCTGGTTTGGGCTGCTCTTAACCCACTCATCCTCCAGCCTTTGCTGATCCAGGGGATTGCTCCAACCCAGCTGCTGCGCCTTGCGCGCGGCTTTGTTGTACCTCAGGAAGTTTTCATGGGCTCACTCCTGAAGCCTTTTCTTGTTCTTCTGGATGACATCCTGTCCCTCAGGTGTGTCAGCTGCACCACTCAACTTGGTGCAAACTTCCACAGGTCTCCCTTGGTCTAGCTGTCTGCATATCTATCACTGATGAGGATATGTCACCATAAATATGCAAAAGGAAGTCCTTTCTGGTCCCCCCAAGACACCTCAGAATGCTATTTCTATACCCCCTGTTTTGGCTTTTCATAGCAAATTGTTTAGTTACAGCAGCTTGTCCATGCATATCTCTAAACTAACAATAATTTGGTGTTAGCTAGATCTCTTCCATTCTACTTTGAGTATTCAGTATTTTTTAAATTTATGCCAGTAATTTTACATCAGTTTTGTCCTAATTTATTACATCTGTATGTCTTTTAGTTACCTTATCTTTTTTATTCCTTCCATAGTTTGATATTTCATTTTAAGATTTTTTTTTTTGGAATTTTTTCCACTCTGTGGCAATTATTCGAAAAATGAGGGATGACTTTGTGTGTGCATGACCTGGAATACTTCTCCAATACTTGTTCAATTATACCTGTTTTGCTCCTATCCTTGTGAACAATTTGATCACTTTTACATGCACAAAGGGTCTAATAAAGGCTATTGTAAGCAGATGCCAAGAAGTCAGTTCAGTAGTCCTTTACTCTTGGAATTCCAATGAGGACAGTGGAGATATTTCTGATTTATACTGTCATAAGTGAGAATCAGTTCCAGTTCATGCAATCTGCCAGGGTGTCACCACTGACATATTGTTTGAGGAAAATAGTGACTATGTTATGAATCCTACCTAAAAATAGCGCCTTGTGGGACACTTTTGCCTATTTTCTCCAACTAGGCTTATTCAGATTTAAATGGAAAGTAGCATGAACTCTAGGGGCAGACTTTGTAGAAATTCTGGTGTTTAAAGTAGTAGACAGATACTGAGTGGGCCTTTGAAAGCTGCTCTGAAGTCTCTCAGTATGCTGATGTACAGGTCTGGTAACTTCAGAACACTTACATGGGAAATTCCTTCATCTTTAAAAACCTCATCACTTTTGAAGTTGTCCATTATGATGCCTCTGCAATACTGTGATAATATTCTAGTGTCATAAGATAAAATACATCACAATCTCAGATTTCATGCTCTAGGAAAGACACTTAAGAGTTCTTGTTTTTTGAATGTTCTCATATCCAGACAAGAACATTTTCCTGGAAGCTTAGGAATATACTCTTGGCAAGTTTAGAATCCGTTTGTAGTTCCTGACTGTCCATTGTCAAAGGAGTAAATGAGTAATTTTGAATGTGATGAAAGACGACACAGTATGTGGGGTGTTTTTTTAGGAAGGGCATGGTTAATGAATTCATGGTAGGAATGGGGAAAGAGTGTATTGGACTATACTGACTGCAATACTCAGAAGAACACTAATTTTTACAAGAAACCCTCTCTTTACTGTGTTAGGTCTTTCGTGCCAGAACAGTAATTTTTCCCCTGCCTTTGCACGTTATAGGTTGTGTGACATTGCTTGCAGTAGAATAGGAAAAATAAATTACAGTAATAATAGTGTGCGGTTATACTGACTGTGTAGTCCATGTACTTGTACTAGAAGAGATGCAATATACACATAGCCTGGAGTGTGCACCTCTAACACACAGAGATATAGGGATCTTGCACAAAACTAATATAAATATAATTTTTAAAGGCTTATAAGTAAACAATTGAAATGCCACATTTTATTTTTTCTGGAATATAGCAAGGTCAAAACATCACATAAATCTAAAATTTTTTGAATTATAATGCTTTTTTATTTAACATTTGTAAATATGCCCTTTGCTACTGTCATTTTCTTAATGCAATTTCAAGTTTTGCTACTACTACATAGAGCTTCAGACAGGGTTGTAATGGTTTACATGAAGATTTCAAAAAGCAATTCTGTACATTACAAACTCCCCATGAAACAGACAAGCTTCCCCTTCCATGCCAAGTATGTTGTGACTCGTGTGAGTGCAAACAGGATGCAAAGTTGAGTAAAATATTGCTACTGGAGAGTTTTGTATTGGCTTGACAGTGAAGTAAATCACTGCAAGGTGCCAGGCATCACGAATCAGCATGAGGGCTGACGGTCCTCTAATGTTCACTTTCTGAACACAGGTGTTAGCACAAGGGTCTTTTCCAGGTAACAATGTAATGACTCTTTACAGCTCTGCTAATTGTATCCGAAGCAAGAAGAGAAGAAAAAAAAAATTGGCAGAGAGAAAGAGAGACACACACACACACACAGAGGGAGAGAGAGGAGAGAGAGAGAGAGGGAGAGAGAGAGAGATTCTTTAAGATTCAAAGGTGGTTTTGAGCTCTTTTTTTCACATCATCCTAATGAAGTCTGAAGAAGACTTGCCCAAATCAAGCACTATATCTACAGGCCCAGAGCAAATGTGGTGTAGCTTAGAAATGCCTTCGAATTCATAAAAGAACTGAAAAAGACCTTTTTAGGCTTATGGGCATATTCCTCAATATAAAAGTCTTTGTATCTGCTGGGAATATATCCTTGAGAAGTCTGGAGGAAAGCTCCAGGGCAGAACAGGTCACAGCTGGCTGTCTGTGAGCAAGAGCACTGTCATTTCCCAAAGGAATTGTAGAATAAATGCATCGGGAGAAATGTTCTGTGAGCCATGGCCTGAAAGCCTCAGTCTGTCAGTATGTGACAGCAGCATGTGAAGAATAGTAAAATGAAAGCAGCAGGCAGTATGTATAGAGATCATAGTAATCAATTATAGTAAGATAAAGTGAAGTTGGAGTGCAAAATGTCTATGGTCAGCTGGTATGATTTTTATCAGCTTTGCTTCTTTGCTCCTTCCAAGTGGTTGATTTTTTTATTTGCTTGGGTTTTTTTGTTTTGTTTGCTTAGTTGTGGGTTTTTTTGTTTGTGTTTCCTAATCTACCTCTTCTGTCGATGCTTACACATTCCTGATCTACTTACGCACAGTTTCAGACAGTGAAATGCATGCTGTCTTTGTCATATTCAGACCAGGGATGAGGTCTTCCACTGGATGGGTATTTATGATATTATGATAGAGATACTTTCACTAGCTTGGCCTTTGGCAGTGCTAGAAGTCTGTTAATATCTGTGATGAAATGTCTTTTTGAGGGATATAGTCATATCAGAGTGTTACTTTGCAGTGTTGAGGGACCAAACATATTCGCAGGTTAACCATTCAGTTTCCAAAGCTATGCACTGGCTTAGTGCACAGATGCACTGGCTTAATGCATAGATTACAGAAGTAATCTTCTGTTTTGCATTCCAAAGATCAGCAGTAAACCTGTGGACAGTGCTGTGAAGGTTGTATGGCCACGTCAGGGCTAGCATAAGTGTCCTCCCTCACCACTGCGCAAACATGATCTGGTTCCAGTCCCAGACCTTGACTTGCTGTAGCCTCAGTCAGTTTACGTGGAAGAGAATCTGGCAGTCATAAACTGGCATAAATTTAACTCTTAAACCTCTCTCTTCCATTTCTTACTTTTTCCAGGGTCCTGTGACAACTTTTTCAAAACTTTTTATGCCTTGCTTCCACACAGAGAATGTCCCAGGCATAAGCTACTGACCTCAGCATCTGCAGAAAGTGAAATCTCCCATCACCAACTCCCACTCTGCTCAGTGCTGTGGGGATACTTCCTTCCACACAGCATGTGTATCCCTCGGTCCTTTTTCTCTCTCACATTCTCATCAAAGTGTGCTCTGCCTGCCAGTGATTATTTTGCTTGTTAACTCCCCTAGAGTATTTTAGATTCTTCTAGACCATCCTTGCTTCTGCAGCCATTCACAGACAGAAATGTTACAGGAAGAGTTGTGGCAACTCACTTGAGATGGCTGTGCAGGAAGACTTTCTAGAAAGAGAGATGAGTGAACAAACAAAATTTTTTCATTTCTTTCTATTGTGTCCTTCTGATGATTGTATCTTTTCTGGATGCATGGAAATATCAAAATGTTAGAAAAATTCTCATCATGTGCAGAAATGTTCATTCTCTCCTGAATTATTTCCCTTCAAGTGCTTTTCTCCTTCCTTTATTGAGAAATACTAATTTAGTGAAATTTAATGTTATTGCTACTTTTCCTCATGTCTTTCCAGCTGCCCTGTGTGTGGTCAAATTCCCAGATTTCTTAATTATGAAAAATCGTTTCTCTGGGGGAAGCTTGGAAAGGATTTAGGTTTAAAGCAAATAAAGACTTCAAAAGTAAATATGACCTTCAAGATCCAGCCTTTTTTTTTTTTTTTTTAATATATTCTTCTATCATTTTGTTCTGAGAAATTAGATGTGTCTCTAAGAAAGTTCCAGTAGTAATTTCCAGGCTACAGTCTAAAACTCAAATATCTAACTCTGCAAAACATGACATCTAGTACAAATCTTCTCAAACTTCGAAAGAAAATGGTGTGTAGCTAAAGCTCAGCTGCGAAACATTCATATCTGGCTTTAAGGTAACTGCCTTCTAGTGCTTCAAGTTTTGAATTCTACCATTTCTTCCCATTAACAGGCCTTCAAGATGAAAATATATACAGAATGTGAGTTTCAGTTTACTGCATGGCTGTATTGACAGAACCCTTATCCTGATTGCAAAAGTTTAATTTGAAAACCAGTTACTTCTGAAATTGCTTCTGCTTCTGCCCTTCACTCTGTGTTGTGCTAGAAGTGAGCTTTATTTTTACTAATATTTAAAATAGAATAGTAGAGCACATGCTGAAAACTCATTTCACAATCAGATTTGTTTCACTTTGTATGTTCCCACACCTATTATTCCTTTATAATTCATCTGATCAGAAAATGCAAACTATTTCATGCAACAAAGAGCCTCTTTAGAAATGTGCTCTGTTGAGCAATTTCCCCCAAAATCTCAAAGGAGTTTCTGAAAGAGTATGTCTAAATATGTGAGAGATGTTTCCTCTTTCACCAGTCCTTGTAGTTTTTCTCTGGAGCTGAAGAGGGAGGCGTGTGGCTTTGGGACAGCCAGCCAAGCCAGACTTTCCTGGCTTTCTGTGTAGGTGAGATTTGGAGGCTCCAAGAGTGGAATTCCTGACCCTGTTTGGCTCCTTGCACTCCTGCTGAGAGACAACAGCTGTGAAAGCTAGAGGCTTCCAGCTATTCTGTGGCAGAACTGAAAATTTAGGTTTGAAATTGTTGAGGCTGGATCCAGGGCATCCAAATACTGGAAACTTGGCATGCTGCCTTGAAGACCCACAAACATTTTCAGAGGAAATTGTAATGATGCTCCTTCATCTTCTCCTGAAGCTTCTTCAGCTTCACCTAGAAATCTATGGGGCCTCATGGGATTTATCCAAGAATTTCCATAGAGCTAGCTAATGTCATCACAAAATCTCTCTTGATAATTTTTGAGTGGTCTTGGGAAACCAAAGAGGTCAAGCTAAAGGGAATCTGATGAATACAGTCACTGGTCACAGCCAGCATGGCTTCATGAGATGAAAGTCCTGCTTGTCAAATCTGGTTCCCTATTACAACAACGTATCCCACCTAGCTGATCAAGGGAAGCCAGTGGATGTAATCTTTCTGAATTTCAGTAAAGCTTTCAATACCGTCCCCCTGAGCATCATTATGGACAAATTGCCCAGAACACAGCTGGATAAACACATCATGTGATGGGTGAGCAACCGGCTCACAGGTTGGGCACAAAGGGTTACAGCGAATGGGGTAATACCAGACTGATGACACGTAACTAGTGGGGTTCCACGGGGCTCCATCCTCAGCCCTGTGCACTTCAGCATCTTCATAAATGGCTTGGACACAGGATTGGAAGGGATACTGAACAAGATCACAGCCCATACAAAACTTGGAGAAGCTGTTGA
>VZRR01009088.1:35046-188825 GCA_013398015.1 Oreocharis arfaki
GAGCTGTTAGAGAGTGTCCAAAGGAGGGCACGAGGATGGTGAAGGGCCTTGAGGGGAAGCCGTGTGAGGAGTGGCTGAGGGCACTTGGTCTGTTCAGCCTGGAGGAGACTGAGCAGAGACATCACTGCAGTTACAACTTCCTCATGACGGGAAGAGGAGGGGCAGGTACTGATCTATTCTCTGTGGTGATCTGTAACACGACCCAAGAGAATGGCCTGAAGCTGTGTCAGAGGAGGCTTAGGTTGGATATAAGAAAACATTTCTTAACCCAGAGGGTGGTTGGGCACTGGAACGGGCTCCTCATGAAAGTGGTCACAGCACCAACCTTGACAGTGTTCAAGAGGCATTTGAACAATGTGCTTAGGCACACGATGGGGCTGGTGCTGTGCAGGGCCAGGATTTGGATTCCAGTGATCCCTCTGTGTCCCTTTCAACTCAGTGTATCTTGTGATTCTGTGAAAGTGAAGACTAACACTTTGCATAAATGAGACTGAATTTTTAAGATTCTCATTAGAAAATGTGGAAATAAAAATAAGGGAAAATAATTGATTTTCACAGATAAAGTTGTGTCTAGAAATGAAAGGAATTTCAATTGTATCAAGAGCTAAAAAGGTAGGCTATGTCATTCAGCCATTAACTTTGAATTAGGTTCAGCTTCTGTCAAACAGAAAACAAAGTCCTGCAGACTGTGTATTTATTCCAATTTTCCACTGTAAATTGTTAGGAGACAGATTTGAGCTCAAGCGAATCTTCAAGCTCTGCGATTTTTAAAAACTGGTCTCAATGCAGTGATGAAAACTTTTCTTTTTCCCACCACCTCTACCAAAGAACTGACCTGGTGGATGCTTAGATGGCGTTGTGCCTAGCAATAAAGTGATGCAAGGCTGAACCAATGTTGCTCTAGTAAACGTAGCCCAGAATTCCCAGTGTTCTGAATAGCCTCATGCCCCAGGGCAGTACATGTGTTTCAAGACAGAAACTTGAAAGAATACCTCCTGATGTTACTCCCCCAAACCTTAAGAAATACAACTTGAAAAAAAAAAACCCAGGACTTTGAAAAAATGCAACAAAAATCCCAGCAAGGTCTTCATTAATACAGTGGAAATGAACTCTCCTCCTCTATTTACTTTACATTATCTTGTATATTTGCATAGCTCAAGGACTGAATTATGATAATTCTGAAGTTCCAAAGGGAAGCAGGGGGCACATGCTTCAGGAGCATGTAATTGTTTCAAGAGTTTTCTAATTCCTTCATAGAGTTTTGCTAAGTTCTTAAAGATTTTCTGAGAACAAGGCAAAATCTACTACAGCAGCAAGACATTGCAATTATAGTAATTTTGGGATCTTTCAGTCTATTTTTGCAGAAAGTACCAATCTTTACACATGAAAACAAACCCCTCTCTGTTATTTTTTAGTGATCTGTTCTTCAGTTCACTAGTTCCCTTGGTTGATAAAGACGCCTCTTGTAGAAAATTCCCATTTACTTCAGCCTGTGCTGACAGCAAACTGCTCAGCCAGCAAGACGAGGTAATCAAAAATCACAGTATCTTGAGCCTGGATAAACATATCCTGCCCCTCAGGAGGGCTCTCAAGTTGAGCTCATTGCTACACCAACGGTAGTCATGTAGCTTTTGGATGGCTTGAGCAGAATAGCTGCAAGTGTGGAATGGCTGTGTTTTGCAGAATGTAGCATGTAAATACACCTTCAGCAGATCAAATTTGTGGAGAAAAATCCCTTCTTCTTAGCTCTGGCTTGCTTATGATTAAGAATACTTGCGGTTCTGTTCTGTGTTACGTACCCAACTGAATAAAAAAATGTGTGTTGATACAGAAATTAATATGGAGGCGTAAGTCTCAAAACATCTATGCGTGATGGTTACTTGCAATTAAAAATACACATGAAAGAAACCTTCAAGTCCACATTACTTGAACAAGGAAGGCGAAGAGGGCAGTCTTGCTTTGGAGGGAGAGAAACTACATATATAACGATTGACAAATGTGGCACTATCAAAGGCTCTTAGCATCAGGCTCTGAAATTAGCCATGGCACAAATGACTTACGTGTGCGTTAGGAGTGCGGCAGAGTGCATCCCAACAGATGCCACTGTGGCTCCAGAGAAGTAGCTCTTTGAACCCTTTTGTGGCCAGGACGAACAAGGATGTGCTGGTCCCTGCTGAGGCACACATGGTTGCCTTTCTTCTCCCTTGTGCCTTTTCCCGGTCGTCTGCTGGGAGCTGTCTTTCAGCACAAGGCCCTACTTCCACCCAGTCCCTGCTCTCTCCTGCCGTTGTTGCAGCTGTTCTCCATGGAAGTGTCACTCCAATAGCTCAACCCTCTTGAACAGCCATGTCCTCTCCACCTCCACCCTTCCTTTCCTGGATTGTGTAGAGGAGGTAGGATGGAGAAGGTGTACTGGGGTGCCATGGAACTTGCATTGGGCACACTCCTGTGCTGTTACCCAGCTGCATGAGCTGATTGCTCTACTCTTTATATCTGCAAATATTCCTTAGCCTGATAGCTTTACGAATTGTAATTTGTTCAGTTAAGATGGTTTTCCCTTGTGTTTATAGAAAATCATGATAGACAAATTTGGAACTCCCTAAATTCTACTTGTGCCTTGGGAAGGGGATGAATGTGTGGCATTTATATGCCCTACAGGATCTGAAGATGCAGAAATTCTGATGGAGTGAAAATCTCACTGGGTCAAGTGTTCATTCTCAGTTTACTTTCAGCCCTACAAGTTGCAGCATTACTGTTGCATGTTGCTTGGATAAAACTTGGATGCCCCTGATAACAGAGCAGGAACTCCTTTGTGGAAACTTATGGTAACACATTTAATTTAAAGTGCTTTGGTGGTGACAAAACCTTGGTGTGAAAATTTAGTCCTATAATTACTCCTGAGCCACCTAATTTTTATACAAAAAAAAAAAAAAAAAGCAAGCTGTAATGCTGCTAAAGACTTTACGCCCCTTCAAGGGCAAACTGTTCTTACTGTTTCAAATTTCAGTGCAACTGTGATTTTTTGGAAATGATTGCTTATGGTTGAGTTTTTTTCAAAGGTTGTATAGACAGTGTGGACTCTAAAGTTTGGTTTCGAGGTATGGTATTTAAATCGTACCTAAGCGAACTAATGGAAGAGGCAAATGCTTTAACAGGTTCTTGTCTGGTATGTCAAATGTACTGAAGCTAGAACTAATAGGAAGTCTAATGCTGGTTTTCTCACTGGCCTTATCTCATTTTCATAGATCTTTTATTCTCACCTCTGTCTATTTCATTTTCCCTTCAATTAGAATTATAATACGAAGCGGTTGTAAAGATAAACTACTGACATTTTAGGGAGGTAATACTCAAGTAGCATGTCAATATTTTCCTCAAGACTGAAGTAAACCCTGAGGAACCAGTATTTTATTCTACTGTTATCTACTTCCAACTGGCCTGAGTGGCTGTGGTTCGAGCATGTGTACGCGCTTTATGTGTTCTGTTCCAGCCAGCAGCTGGCATTTGATTGACAGATAATGCATCATTCCTAAACTTCTTGTCCTCAGAAAACATTCCTGTAGCCTCTTGCCCCCCACCCCTCATCTAGATTCTTTCATTTGATATAATGTCACTTTCTTCCATTTCTTCAAAGTGAAGGTTGTTTATTCAGTAGTTCTCTAACTACACATATTCTTTCTGATTTGAAAAATGTATTTTCAAGATACATGAAGGAATTTGAAATATCTGTGTGAGACTCTGGGCTTTGATCTTTAACAGTTAAATGACCTTTGTTTTTCATGCACTTGCTTTGTATTCTGCTGTGAAAAAGCTCTACGTCAGGTCGTCAAGGACAGAATGAAAATTTCTTACTGGAACCAGGCTTTTTATTAAACATTTCACAGGACCCTCTTTCCCCAGTTAACATGATCCCACAAAAAAAGGAGATAATTGAATTTGTGAAAGTCTAGTGGTGAAATATGAAAAATATAGAAGCTTAGCCACAGATTTTTTGTTAAAACAGTAGCTTAAAGATGCTGCTTTTGAACATGGTATTTTGCACATTGTCACATATCTTGCCCTTTCTGGAAGGGATACCACCTAAATCAGTGGTTTTGAATTTTGATGTACTTGAAAGGCAACATCAGTCAGGACATCTAAAAACACCTGCTTTATTGACATGATATGAGACTGCAAAAGTTTCCTACATAGGGCACCCTAATTTCTGCAGAAATGATTTTTTTGTTAACATTATTGTCTTAATTATGATTCATTCTTTGTCAGTGAACTGAAAAACTGATTTTTTGCCATAGCAGCTTTCTCCTTCTGATTTTTTTTTTTGTTGTTATTTACTGCTAATTGATTGTAATAATTCTCAGTCACATATTGGCCCTCTCATGGTAGATCCAGCATGCTGAACAGAGTCCTAGATAACTTCTCTCTACTCTTTACTATATTGAAAGTGGCCTTATGGCTCCAGAGCACAAGAGCTGGAAGCGGCTGGCTGGTGTTGTATTGGTGTAAAACAAGCTGCAGTGAATAGAAAGTTGGAATTTCAGGTCAGAAGAAATAAGTGTTGTAAGAGCAGTAGTGGGTGGGGAAACTTTTTGGGCTCCTCAGCACTGCAAAGATGGCCTGTCAATGAAAAATCACAGTCCTTGTTCATCACACCCATCCATGATGTACGGCAAGCTTATGAGAGGGCATTGCTGCAATGCGGCTTCTGCAAAAGGGTGTGAAGGCTTACAGGTCTGTCAGAATAAAAACAGCTGTCAGGTTGTGTTTCCCCCAGGAAAATTTCAGGGTCTCAGTGAATGGACAGGACATATCCTGAGGGCTCCCTCGGCTAAGGGGTTCATGTTGTCGGTGATGTGGGTTGAAATTGCAGGGGCTGAAGCTGTGACAGCCACCATCCTGACTTATGCACTGGGGAGTGAACTAGAAAATATTCGAAGCTCAGATGCACTGCTCTTGCTTAAGAAAACATCATTTTGACAGGCCTGCAACAGATTCCTCTTCTTTGACCTGCATACAAGGAAACCATCTGTGAAACACATTAACCTGGTTTATAAACTTCCTCTGCTTGAAGACAAACCCAACCTCAGTATTCTCAGCCTGTCTACATCCTTATCAAGCCCACAGATATAAATTGGCCTATTGATTCTTGGAGGACATCAGGAACAGCCGATACAGGTTCAAAGAGGCAGATGGGCTTTTGTGCACTAGCACTGGCTTCCCCCTGTGTAAAAAGGTCTCTTTCCTAGTTCAAGAGGAATTTGCTAGCTCTATATTCCTTCCCATGCTGAAGGTTCTGCTGTGAACTCTGGAAATCCAGAAGAAGTTGCTTTTCTCACACTCTTACTGGAGTCAATAGGGAGAGGGTGGTGGGGGGGTCTCTCTAGGAATCAGTTCAAAGTTCATTATGTTTTTGCATGAAATTTCCTGAAAATCTGATTTTCAAACTGGTCGCTATGAGGAGAAAGATGGCGGATATTCATCTATTCATTCTGGCCTAGGATGACAGTGAGTTATATATTTATGTATGTTTGTATATTCACAAATAACTAGAAATTGTGGTTGGACCCACAAGTTGACTTAACAGTTCAAAGCAAAATCGAGGTCTGGATTTGTCTGAAGTTTAGGGATACAAAAGGAATTTTTTAGGCCTGAAGCTTCATCCTTGAATATAGTTGATTTGGAACTGCACTTAGGACAAAAAATAAGGGGAGGTGTTTAACTACAAAAGGCTTCTGTTAAAGGAGTTCAAAAGCAAGCATAGATTGAAGATTTGTTGGAGAATCTACTGAGAAGAAAGGCAAGAAGCAGCTATGTCTTCTATTTTAAAATCTTACATATATTTTTCTTTTAGATAATACATTTCTTCCGAAAGAGAAGATGACAACCACATGTTAAGTCAGCACCAAGACGCCTGCATTTGCTTCTGCTATGATAGAATGAGAGGCTCATGAAGTAGGAGAAAAAACTGAGTAAAGACAGAATAAGCAAGTGTAGGAGAGAGAACTTTTTCCCACGCTTGTTTTGTCAAGCTCTTATAGCTATGGTCCCACATGTAAATGGCTTCTGGATTATTTATTTTGTCTTGCATTCTGAGTTCATAACACAGGTGTCACGAAGTTGGTTTTAATTCTTGTCCTAAATAGCTCATAGAAAATGGGCATCTATGTATAATGGAAGACAACCTAAATAGAAAGAATTTATTATTTTTACAAAATTTATTACTGTTAGAATATTGTAATGTGTACTAAAAGCTGTTGTCATGAAACAGTCATGGTGTCTGCAAGATTAATGATCTCATGATGGCAGACAGCAATTTTCAACAGGTCAAAAGAGGACAGAAAGGTCTGCAAATTTTAAGTTCTGGAAGCTGGAAGGTAAATTTAGGAATAAAACATTTTAGTGCATATGGGGTTATGCTTCTGATAAAGAGTAAAATCTGTACAACATCCTGTCTTTTGCTCCACATGCCACAGTTATGGAGGTATAATGTGGACTTGTAACTATATTAATAAAATTAAAATTTGGGGAAATTTAAAGTTGTTTGCAATCCTATTCAAATATCACCACACAGATCCATTTCTGGTAATTAGGAAATTCAGATCAAAACAAAAATATCTGTTTACAGTTCACTTCTACACAGAGTGAGAAGTTCAGATTTCTCTAAAGAAAGTTTTCAAAACAGAGGCCAGAATGCAGCTGTGAATGGAATAACTCAAAAATTAGGAAGTGCCAAGCAGTGTCAGTTCTAACAACTTTCCTTCAGGACTAGAACTTAATTCAAACTAGATTTCTTATATGTAGAAGGCTTTATATGTATATAATCTCCTATTTCTATATATATTTAATTTCTCCTTTCAGATACAGTAAAGCTCAAAAGCAAGAATCAGTCTTTGATTTGGAGGCAAGGCCTATGTCAGAAAAATGACGTTGTATATATATTTTCATCAAAACCAAGAGCAGACAATAATTTGTCTAGGCTTAGAAGCATGAAATGTTCTCCAAGGTTAATTGTGTAGCCTATTAAAACTAATTTGCTTCCTTGTTTATAAAGCAGAAATCCATTAATGTGCTAAACACTTTCACATAGTCTGTAGAAAAGAGTATCTACTGAGTAGAGAAAAACCCAGCAGTATGATAAATGAAGGTCACTTGAAACAGTTTTTTCGTAGTTTGCCATCTAATTTGCCATAATCTGAACTTAAGGTCATATATCTGGGGTTTTTTCACACTTCTAATGTATTTGCTTTTATTTTATTTTGAAAGTGGAGAGAAAGTTTCTGAATTTGGCCATTATACAGAACTGGCTTTAGATAAAATTAAGAGAAGCAGCCGCCTATGGCTGTTAGTTACCTGGGCAGGCATGGTCCTGGTGTCTGCTTGATGTGTGCTGAAAGAAAAGAAGAAGAACAACCTGTGCTGCCTTAACAGTTGATGTCTGCTGCTGGTTTTGAACTTTGGATGTCAAGGAATATGCTGGTGAATACCTGCATGACCCAAGACACCACAGTTCCTATTTCTGTCCCATTGATGGCAGCTGAAGCTGCTAGTATTTAATTCAGGGTCTGTCTCCGGGTTTCCTAACCTGGTCTCCTCTTTCCTGTTCACGGTGGGAAGACGTCAGCTCCAGCCCAAGGTCTCTGCATACCCCATTATGGGCCTTCAGGCTGGGCATGCAGGGATTGGGTAGTGTTTATCCAGAGAATGAGAATGTAGTCATTGTGGGAAGGTGGAGTTTTCAATGGAAAACTGCAGAATGGATGAATAGGTCCTGTTTCCTTTTGTCTTTGCTTGTTCTTTTCTATCCCATTGGAATACTGTTAGGTCTGGCTCTGCTGGCCCAAGAGAAAGTAGTATTAGTTTTGTGGCCAAGAAGGCTAAGATAATGAATGGTTGGACTCAAATGTTGTGATGAATATTGTTTTTCATGTTGGTGGTTTGTATTGCAGGTGGCTTTGGCTTGCTATGATTATGTGAGATAGTAGTCAGCAGGGCAGTACTGATAGGGGGGATAAGATTTGGTCAATTCCAGTTCTTTGGGCTAGTGTTTTGAGGGGGAATAGTATGGTTGGAGAAATCATTGCAGGCTGAGGGTGGTGATTAGGAGCCTGTGTATGGTGGCTCTAGTACAAAGGAATTTTGGGCAGGGGAAGAGGAAGACTATGGGAAGAGATGTAATCATTGATTTTTAACATTGTAGGAGGTTTAGGTTATGTAAGCAGTCAGAACCATGGGTTCATGTAGAGGCAGTTAGTATCGCAGGGCCTGTCTCCACTTTGCCAACAGACAATACTAACATGAGTAAGGTTATTAGGGTGGATGACGTTGCTTGGTGTCCAGTAAGCCACATTAATAGGGCACTTGTCCTCTTCTCGACCATGACTAATGCATGATCTACTGGACAATGAGACATTATCCAACTAACCCTTCCCACACTATGCTTCCTTGTGACAATAGCAATCACAATAAAACTAGGACTGGTACCATTCCACTCATGATTCCCAGAAGTTCTTCAAGGCTCGTCCCTAACCACTGCTTAACGAAATTTTCCCCAATCACCATTCTCTTCCTAACATCTCACTCACTGAACTCAACTCTACCAAGTGCTATAGCCATCACCTCAGCAGCCCTAGTGGGACAAACAGAACTAAAATAAACACAAATTTGAAAAATCCTAGCCTTCTCATCATCGTGTCTTCAGCTTAGGCTGAATAGACATTATCATCATCTATACATCAAAGCTCACCCTACCAACTTCCTTTCTATACTCCCTAACGACCACCACTCAACACAACCAAGGCTTTAAAATTATCAGCAATAATAACCACACCTCTGTGACACACAGAGGTGGTTTGTGTGACCTAAGAACCCCCACCATAACAGTAAGCAATTCAGCCCCTGCATGACTAAAGTGGTTTTTGAATGAACCCTAAAAGTCAGTGGGGAGAACCAGCAGTTATGGTGTCGTAGTGTAATAATCAAAAAGGATTTTCAGATGCGTTTATATAAGGAATATAAGGAGAACCATATAATGACGAAAATCGTTAAGATAGTGATACTGCTTTTAAGAAAATACTTTATGGTTGATTACAGAAAGGTTGTTGGTTGGCTCTTATTGATGTGACGTTTAAAAGCATTAGTTAAATTATGCCAAATTAGTAAGAATAAAAAAAAAGAAAAATGAGGGTTTTGCTGCCTACATGAAAGATACTATTACATGTGATGAAGAATGAAATGTGCATGGATAGATCTAGATCTTATGTATTGTCCTATTCATGTGAGAACAACTTACTCCTTCCACATATATTTGTAATATATATGAAGAACTGCTTTCATTATATTTGATTTCATCATGGGTGACATCTTAAATAGCCAGAAACTTCTGCAATGTTCCTAAAAGTGATAGAGTTGTTTTATTTCCTTTAAACATAAAAAGACCAGGTTAGATATAGATAATTGTTAGAGGCAGATAGTAAAATTACGAAAGTTTGGGTTGTTTATTTATTTATTTCGTTGGTTGGCTTTTTAGGGGCATTTAGACTCAGCAGATACTTCCAATTTATGTTTGGAATGAAAGAAATGAATATTTCTGTCCAAGCTGGTGATTTTGAATTAAATGGAACATTTGGCATCTGTAACGAAGGAAAGATGAGAAGATGCTAAAGATAGGCCTGTGAAATCATAGGATTAATTTAGGGTAGAAAAAATCTTGAAAGGTTATGTAGTCCTATCTCTTAAAGTGAGACTCCTCTGAAAACTGGATCACATTCCTCAGGGTCTGAGTCAGTAGAGGTTTGGAAATCTCCAAAGCTATGATGACAGGCTTTTTCAACCTTGTTGGGAAAGTTCCAACAATCCCCGAATTGGAAATTGAGTTAGGAATGAGATTCAACATTCAGATAAGACATACTGAGGAAAGAGGCAGCTGAAAGGGTGTATGAAGGGCTCATTGCAGCTTGGAGGCTTCTTAATCAGAGATTCTCCTAATCACGCTTTTTGATCAGAGATGCTCTTATTTGTGTATATGCGGCTGAGAAGGAAAGCAGCAGATCGAAGAATTTGTCAAGCCTTGGTGGTTTTTGTATCTCATGCTCTTAAACCCATGAATTCCATAGAGGATTGTGGAAAGAACTGTATTACATCTGTCAGCTGATGATAAAAGGATGGTGCTGACAGCTTTTCATTAGGTTTATAATCAAATTGCATGTTTCAGGATAGTATGTGGGAATCTTTTTTAACTTTCCATGTACAGCTAGTAAAACATAGTGTAGTAAAGATAGCACTGTTTACAAACATGAGAGGAAACACTTTTGGGAGATGGACACCATATAAGGAGAATGTAAGTTCTGCAGTCCTGAGGGAAATCCTCTTTCTATTGATGCTGGAGGGATGTATCCTGCAACTAACTCACCAAACTGAGAAAGGAAGATGTGTTTAGAAAAGAGACATGTCTTTCGACTGTAGAGGAGCACGAGGGTTAGAAAAGACCTTCCTGTGCGCTGTTTGGGCAGGGAGCAGATAAGTGGTCTGTGTTTTTTTCGTTATGTGCTTCTCTATGGCATCGGGCACTGAGTGCTGTGGCTGGGACCACACATCACTGGACCAGGCTTCATGTAGAGCAGTGCCTACAAGCCTCAACTCAGTCAAATCTGTGTTGAAACTCCATTTTTGCAGACAGGATTATGTTGGACTGGACATTGCCTTCTCTTCCTTCTAAATTCCTTCTGGTTCCAGAGCTTTCCTAAGTGTGGGACTGTGGGTTGGCAGGAAAAGTTTTCTCTGAGTTTGTTCAGGATGGCAGGATGCTAAATCATGGAAAAGTTAGTGATATCTAAACAGTGAGTGATTTACACCTCTTGTTTATTTGAAGATGTTTTTATGTTTTTTTTCTCACGTTTGTGTCGGTTGTGTTACCTTCCTCAGGGGTGTGTCATTCATTCTCACAAAGGGCCTGGTGGAAGCTAAGTTACACTTACTGCTTGGAGGGAGGGAAAATAATTTGCTAAAGGCTGGAAATACTTACCTGGAATTTATTGAATTATATTTTGTTATCGTACATTTTAAGGGCTCAAGAAGCTTGGATAAATTCACATTTTTACAAGATGTTTGTTAATACATTGGTATCCTTGAAACTCAAATGGGCTTAGTAAGGAACTGTTTGTATTTGAAATATATACACAGAAGGTATATTTGTAACATGCTAGCCAAAGCATTGAGCTGTAAAACACCTACCGTGTTACCATCCTCTGGGTGCTCCTGGTACCACTGGCAGTGGAAGCGTAGATTGTGTTGCAGCCTACCACCCACAGCGAGAGCACCCACGCCAGCATCCAGAAGATGAGAGACTTAGTCAAAGACTTATTTGGACACTGGGAATTCACAGAATGTCTTGCTTCTTTGTTGAAATTTGCTTTACGAGTTCTTTTGGTAATTTTTGTTGCCTTTTGTGTATTTAGTTGTTTTTAGACATTTAGTTCTGAAATCTCTAGAAGAAGCATTTTTAAAAATTCCTACAGAAGGGGGAATTGTGGGAGCCTGGGAGCCTGTAGCTGCAGCAGCCCCTGGATGTGTCCTGGCCACACTCTCTGGGCTAGGGAGACCAAAAGGTCTCTCCCAGGATGCCTTGTTCTGCTCCCCTTTCCCTAGCCCCACCTGTGTACCACCCCCGTGCCCTCAGACTATTGGTCCCTGATGCTTTCTCTCCACCCTTTCCGACCCCATATAAAAAACCTGGACACTCTCTTGCTCATCCTCTCTTCATCCCATCCTCATCTGCCTCCCTGGATCCACACCACGCACGTGGCTGGAATAAATCCCTTCCGGAGACCAATCCTGACTCGGTGCCGTGGACTTACTGAGGAAACTCTCCGGGATGTCTGAGTGTGTGTGTGTGTGCAGTGGCCTCGCCGTGCAGCTCTCAGCCAGAGACACTTTCAGAAGGTTGTAGCCTCTTTACTACTAAAGCCCTGGCTGCAGCACACCCCCACCTTCCTCACCAGCATGGAAATACAAAAAGCAGAATGGGTCTTGGCTCTGTGTAAGCCCTGCTCAGCAATAACAAAAACATCCTATATTATCAGTCCTGAGTTCAGCACATATTCAAAGTGTAGCCCCATACCATCTGCTGTGGAGAAAATTAATTCTACCCCAGTCAAAACCAGCACAGGCAGATAAAAAGTGGTTCAGTCTTGCACAGGCCTAATTAATGAGGACAACACAGTTATAATTACATAATAGAATGCAGGGTGTTATCAGTATTTATCACAAGGAAAGATCAAAAGCCCAGGGAAAAACATGTTGACAGAAAATGAAATGATATTTTATCTTTCCTTATCATGCAATAGTGTTGGCATTTGGCCCTGTCTTTCCTCAAGGTGAGTGCAACCTGCATTTGTTAGATTTGTTGAATAAAAAATGTGAACTAGAGAGGTATTTAAAATCTGATATGAAGGCTGGATATGATAAACATGAACTTAGATGAAGCAGTCTAACTTTTTTATCAAAAGTTACCGTTTTCAAAAATATTAATTCTTATATGAACCTAGAGGAGTGTGCTGGCATCTACTGCATATGAAATACGCATTGAAATGAAATCTCATTAAGAGACATGATCTCGCTGACTAGATTGCATAGTCTTATTAGATGCTTTTTGGCCAGTTGGTTCTAAATTTTTGTTTCTTACTGCATAAAAAGAACATTTTTTGATATTACAAAGTCTGGTCCTCAAAATTCAGCTGGATCAAAGTTATCTTTACAGATTTTATATCTTTTTTCCTTTTTTCCCATGGTCTTGCACTAAGAAGTAGTATTTAACCTTAGTCTAACCTCCTGATATGTTTTCCTTTCTTACCTCATCTCTTTAGCAGGTGAACAGAATGGGTGGTGCATGTCCCATGAGCGGCTATTCTGTTATTTCTGTATTTTCTTGCTGGGGTATATAGGTAATTATTACACAATATACAGATGCTGGTTTGAAGAAAAGTAATGAAGATCTTTAGAGTATTTAAGTGAGTCCTGAACACCAGTAAATCTTCTCAAAATTCCTGAAAGTTGAGGGGATATTGTCATCCCTATTTTTTAAAACTGAGGCACAGAGACAGTTGAGACTTCAATAACTGAGACGCCTAATATGTGTTTTAGAGTGCTTAACATTATGCAACACTTACTGTATATAAACAGCAATTAAATAGTACCTTCAGTTGTAGGCTGGATTGCTTGTTTTTTCTTTAATTCAAACCTTAAAGAAAGACAATTGAAGAAAATTTAAAGTCTACAGGAAAGGATCAGCTAGCTAATAAATGTCTAGTAGACCTGAAACTACCCTATAAAACTCCATGACAAAGCAGGAAGAAAATTCCTAATCTTCTAATCATTTAACTTCCAAATCTTCTTATTTTCTAACTAGACTCTCATTTTGTAATTTTACATCTAAATTTCATTGTAGACAGAAATTTCTTTGCAGCATGACACTGGTTCTTTCACAGAAGTACTGAATCAGGGAGAGATTTAGTGCAAAAGTAAAATACAGTCATGCAACTATTTTATGGTCTCTTTCCAATTTGTCAGAGTTTTTGGAGGACGGAAGGGTTGAGACAACCCAGATAAAGTAAAATACAGATTATTTAACACTTCTGTAAATTAAGCTGTAAGAGCATACGTAATGTGTTTGAAAGTTTAGAAAACTTGTAAACTGTAGCCTGGAGACAGCAGGGACAGCTGGGAAGAGCAGAAGGCAAAGTGGAGGTGATTTGAGAACGATGTGCTCCATATATATCCCTGAAACTGACATTGTGGCACAGGCTGGTCTGTGAGTACAAAGCACGGTTACCTGCGTGTAACAATCAGTTACTGAACAGTTTAGGCTTGTCTGATTGATAATGCATGTGTGCCAAGTCGAAAAAATACAACACAAACACATTTTTGGATTACAATGTAATTCGTTCTAATCTTTAATCTCTAATCTCTAATCATCTAATGTAAATAGGGAATAGCTCCACTGGCTTAGAAGCATTAAAATGTTTAAAAGTTTTCTGAGATGAAAGTCAGGCTCGGTGTCTTCATCCTATATGGAGAGCTTGTTACCTCACAGTTAGAGTATTTGAGTCTGTAAATGTTTTTGTGAACTCCACCATAACATAATGAGCCTCTCTTTTGTAAACTGTGTTTCTGCAAATGAAACTGACTTGTTACTGCTGCAGTTTGGGAATTTGTACTTCTCCCTGTGTACACCAGCATCTGGGACAAGGGAATGAGGAATTGGGGAACCATCTCCGCATTTATCTGTTTAGAAATTAATCTAATCCTGTGGCAAATGCACACTTCTGTCTGATTAACTATTTACACTTGGAATACTCAATTATTTAGGAAAATAAACCTTTTAGGGTGTAAATATTAAATATGTTTTTGTGTAGTAGCCATTAATTTGGCAATGCAGACATGTGTACAGTTGTGTTTTGCTTTCTACCTGTGCGCCTGTGTTGCTGAGTTGGATGTTCCCTTTTTCATATGAGACATGGAACCTATCAGAGGTCCTGGACCTGGATGCTGCAAATAAAAAGCTTTGTTTTATTTCTAGCATGAAGAGTATACTGAATACTAACATGCAATGAAGTCCCTGTACTGCAACCACTATGTTCACAAAACTCCTGCTGAAGTTAAAGGAATTTTGAATCCTAGTTTTTGCTTAGATAGTTGCTATTTAATTGTTCTCAGTGTTGTTTGACGTCAAGAATCATAAGAGTTTGTCTTGATTTTGAAATCTACATTCTGTAGCAGAAGAACTGATGCTGGAAAATGTAGCTGGTTTTGAACAACCTGGCAGTTAAGCGTGTTGCGCTTTAGTTCATAGCTTAATTTGCAATTAAATCAGGCTTATTTGTGAAACCAGTTGAAATAATAATTCTGGCTCAGAGATTTTAAGGGTGTTTTGGTAGGGCATTTTGGTAGGATGAGTTTGACTCAGGTGTACAGCTGTAAAAGAGAAAAGCAGAAACTTAACAAAAAATTTAAGACAAGGCACTGAGTAAAGCAATTTTTTTTGTGTATTTAACAGGGCATAACAAAATGAAAAAGCTCATACTAAAAGCTGTAACATGGAAGTGTTAAATGAAGAATGAATGTTAAATTATATTGCACATTAAATGTTTCATTTGCCTCGTAAGTACAATAATTGCAAGCCATTTAGTTTTTATGGCCCACAGCTGTAGTTCTTGGCATAGTATTCTTGAGAAGGAAAGCCTGAATGAGGTTGGAATACTTCTAAATAACAGCCTCAAAAGAAAGGAAAAACTAAGGACATCTTGCTTGCAGATCTCTCTCAACAGCTTTTGTTGATCCCATAAATAAATGATAGAAAATGCTCAGGGCCTTATATACACTACAAAAGTGAGGCACCCTGGTTGATGATGTAGCACAGGAATTTAACAGGTTTTTTTTGAACACAGCTATCACTTGACACTAATCATGAAATAAAGTCCTCAACATCAGGCAGGAAAGAAAAATATTGTGATAATATACTAGTTAAGTTTAGCTCTTGCAGCAGATTTTAAAGTTACTTGCACTGTAAGATTTTTAAGATGTGGCTTGAATTGAGTATATATTAGTTGTGCATCTTGCAAGAACTCCTATGTTAATTAATTTACAGCTATGCCAGCTGACAGTCTTTCCCCTTCATTGGGCTTATTGAGTATTAAATTCCCTTACTCTGCAGATTTTGTCACACTGGTTGTTAGGGAGCTGTTCTAGCACAGAATTTAAAGGCAACTACTTCTCCTTCACCTTCCCTATTGTGTGCCTTTCATAAGAATGAATCAAGAGCAAGCAGAATTAGCCTGCTTAAAATCAGCAGGATTTTAATTTGGAGGATGTTCCTATGACACCGAAGCTGAAGTTTGCATCTGATGTAACTGTCTTCCCACAAGGGCTTTATCAGCTAGAACACACTGTGTATTTTTACTTGTGGACATTTTTAATCAACCTATGTTTGTGTCAAAGATGCAATCTGGCCGGACAGGTCTGTGTCAAGCATATTCTAGAGATCTCTCCACTTTCTTAAATAGAGGAGGCCTCTATCTAAGTGATTTCCTAGGGAAAAGGCTGTGTACAGTGACTGGCACAGCTTAGGAAGGGATGAAGCGTTGGAAACCTTCAAGAACCTGAAAAGGGGTGTGAGCACTTCGGGTGTGCACATTGAGTGGAAATTCTGGGTTTGCTTCCTCCAAGAGGAAGCTACTCTGTATGCACCCAGACTTCTCTATGGTCTGGCCTGGCATTTGGAGACCGGGGGGGATTTGCTTTGAAACTGCTTTCCTGCCCAATCCACAACACATGTGCAGATTCAGATGTAATCCTTCAGGCTCTGTGATGCTGGCCTGGAAGTGGGTGCTGGGAGAGGCAGGCAGGATGGTTTACCTTCAAATTCCCATTGTGAATATGTTGCATCATCTTTTAATTTAAGTTAGGGAAATAAATTTTCAATAACACAGTTATTTAAATTCAGATCTAATTGCAGGTTGTTCAAGTAGCATTTCTTGTTCCTTTTTTGTAGTATAATAATGTTTATGATCTGCATCATAAAACCCTAAGTAGTTTTTCTCTCTGCTGAGTGTAGCAGAATGTTTAGGAAAAGAGTCAGAATTTTCTTAGATGTTACTGAGAAGAAATGAAGACAATTTTTCAGGCTCATAAGGTCAAGGTTACAATACCTTTTGAGACCAACAGGAAACAAAATAGTATTTTTGCCGTTTTTATGTCCTATAATACCTGGCCTGTATACTAACCAGAGGCTGGCCAGTAGACCATTGCATATGGAGGAGGGAGTGATCCATGTAAGGGTTACCCTGAGCAGGTGCACTGTGCCGCATGCACAGCTGGGCTGTCAGGGCTGTGCTGCGTTGCACAAATTCCCTGGCTTCAGAATGAATGCAGCCAGCTCACTGAAATGGAGTAGCCTGCAGACACTGGGTAGTGGTGATTACATCACTTGTGTGCCCCTGTTTGTATCTAGCAGTGCAGCAAGAAGTTCTTGTGTGAGCAACCTTCCTGCTTCACAACAGAAGGGGTGAATACAAGATGGTGAATAAAATTCCTTATAAGAAAATCCTATAATAGCTTGAATGGTCCAAATTATGGGAATCTCTTTTAGAGATAGGGTCTGCACAGCATGCTGTTTGTGGGTTGGAGGTCCTGCACTGTTTGGAGTTCTCAATATAGAAACAGAGAATCAAAGAGTGGTTTGAGTTGGAAGGGACTTTAAAGATCATCTTGTTCCAACCCTCCTTCCATGGACAAGGACACTTTTCACTAAATCAGGTTGCTCGGGGCCCCATTCAACCTGCCCTTGAATACTTCTAAGAATAATGCAGCCACAATTCCTCTGACAACCTCTTCCAGTGCCTCACTGTCATCACAGCTAAGAATTTCTTCCTAAGAGCTAACCTTAACCCACCCTCTTTCAGTTTAGAGCCATTCCTCTTGTCCTTTCACTGCATATCCTTGCCAAAATTATCTCTCTAGCTCTCCTATAGCCTCCTTCAAGTACTGGAAGATGCCATAACATCTTCCTGGAGCCTTCTCTTCTCAAGGTTGAACAGCACCAATCCTCCAGGCTGTTTTCACAGGAAGGATGTTCCAGCACTCTGATCATCTTCATGGCCCACCTCTGGGCTCATTCCAAAAAGTCCATAGCCTTCTTATATTGGAGGCTACAAAGGTGGATGCAGCACTCCAGGTGAGTCTCACAAGGGCCAAGTAGAAGGACAGGATCCCCTCCCTCGCCCTGCTGGCCACGCTGCTTTTGATACAGCACAGGATAAGGTTGGATTTCTGGGCTACTCGTGCACATTGCTGGCTCATGTTGAGCTTCTTGCCCACCAACACAGCAAAATTTTTCTACCCAGGGCTGCTCTCGATCCATTCCCTGCCCAGCTTGTATTTGCATTTGGGATTGTCCCAGTTCCTGGTGCAGGACCTTGCACTTGACCTTGTTGAACCTCATGAGGTTTGCACAGATAAACCTCTCAGGTTTGTAAAGGTCCCTCTGGATGCCATTCTGCCCCTGCAGTGTGTTGACAGAACCACAAGCACAGCTTGGTGCTATTGGAAACATTGCTGAGGGTGTGGCTGATTCTGTTGTCCATGTGGCTGAAAAAGATGTTAAATAACACTGATCCCAACACCAACCCCTGAGATATGCAATTATAGTAAATACAGGGAATTTGTGAACAGTACTTGTAAGTGCAGATCAGATTTGCTAGCTAAAATGGCAGACGACTTCGCTCTTCCCAAGAATTGGTGAATCTGCAGTTAAGAATTACCTACAGTTATATACCATTCTCCAAACAGCTAATTACCTTTAGTAATTATTTAAAAGACCCATAAAAGCATATATTGGCAGAGACTTCCAACTTGGAATTTCTGCTCCAAGCAGAACTATTGCCAGTAGTATACAAAATCATCTATGACTTTGCCTTGCTGACCTTGCATTGCCCTGTGGTATTGAGGTATATCCCAGCTGTGTTTATTCATTGCTCTGGATAAGTTGACTATTTTTTATGTCTTTCAACATGGAAATTGTATTGTAGCAATGAGGAAAAAGGGAAAAACAAACTCCTATGTGACTGGCTGCAAAAGCAGTGAAAATCAATCAATGGATAATTTACGATTGTATTTTTGCGATTGCTCATCATGGTGCATGTGAGCATATACAGATTGGTAATATCAAGTTACAGTGGAGGGAAGGATCTTTTACAGTAGACTGTACACAAAGACAAACTGATGTCATGCAGCTGGGAAAAAAAGAGGTGATTTGGGCAGAACTAACAAATGTAGTATTTTAAATCTGAATGAGTATTCTTGGGCTTGGTGATAGAGAAACTTCAGCAGCTGTGTGGCTTTTTGACACCACTCATGAAAAGGAGGTAGAGAGATTAGATAATGATCAGAAGAACAGCTAAGAACCAAAAATGACAATTTTATGAAAGACGACGCAGGATAAGCTGTTTAAACTAGAGAAGATAAAACTAATATGGAAGACAAAATGTTTCAAGTGCAAGCAGTTCTCTACTAAAGATAACATCAATCAACTATTCTGACTATCAGTTAAGATCTGGGCAGAAAGAAACTATTTGGTTTTCTCTGAAGGAGGTTAAGGTTGGGTGTCAGTTCTAGATGTGATTACATTACAACATTATAGGATTAATATCACAAGAGGCTTTTTTTTTAGCTAAAATCTATCTGCTTCCTAAGATCATGCCTAAAATATAAAGTGTCTTCATGCAATTTGAGTCTAGTTCACTTTTATGTGGTTTCTCTGACTTTGGAATAAGGAACAGTTTGAATCCCAAGCCAACACACAAGCTATATGGGAACTTCCTCTTCACAGGTGTTTAACATAAGACCTGGCACATCAGCTGGGAGTATGGCAAATTAGTTAATCTAATACAACTATAAAGAACATCATGATCCTTTCAACTTATCTCAGCACTCTGAGTCTGGAAAACGTTCAGTGAGTTGTACTTGGCTAAATTTTCTGGCAATATTCTTGTTTGTGAAACTCCCACCTCTTTGTGCCAGCTGGCAACAGAAATAGCAATACAAAAGTGAATTTGTGTGCCCTTCTTCCACCAGTTTCGCATTTAAGGATTCATCTTTTGAAGGAGCTCATACGAATTGTTGGGTTTCTTTTATTTTAATGCACTCACTGAAGATCTGAATACCTTGGGCTGAACAGGCATTTAATTCTTTTTCACACATATGATAAGATGACACTGAGTGATCAAGGTGTCCTGGTATGAGGATCCTGTTTATTAAACCAAGGATTTCATGCAGAAACTTCATACTTCCTAATCGGCACTACAGGAATTTAATGCTGAGTTAAGATTTACTTGTGCAATGTTCATTGCTGTGTTTGAAACTCTGATCATGGTAATTTAAAAATAAATTTATTATGTACGACATGTAGTTTTGTCCCTGCATGAATGGTGAGTCTAAGGGATGCTACATTTGTCTACTTTTAGTTTTGCTTTTCCACTTTGCGTAATGAAGGTATATGAACCTGGTGTTCATGAGATATTTATGTTCATAAATACTTCCTTGTCTCTGTTGCTGGTGGCACCCTGCTAGGATACACATGCTTTAGTATTATTATTTTTTAATTGACGTCAGAAGCACTAGTGCTTTTATAGTTGGAATGGCTATGCAGTTTCTTCTTCTCTCTATTTTGTCAGAAGCAATTTCTGAAAGAAAACGTCAGAACGTCAGCAATTTCTGACAGAAAAAATTCAGAAGCAATGTTAAGAATATAGAGTTTATTGGTATTTGTGACTTTGGAAGACAGAGAATGCAAGAGGAAAATTTTGCTCCCTAACAAATTGTCTGTCTGTCTTTGTTTCCAGAGCAAACTTTAATTTTCTCGTTCCCAACAAAATATATGACTGCTTTTTAAAACAAATACATGGGAATAAATAAAATTTTGGCTTCATTATTTGGCTTTTTGCCCCTTGAGGTGCTTTATTAAGTTGCTTTGCAGATATTAACTTAGAACATGTAGAAGAAAGAAGAACTGAGTAGGTAAATGTGCTGTTGGTTATATATTGATCAGCCATCCATGCCTGCATGACTGGATATTTGCACTTACCTTGTGAGTGGATGTCTGTTAGTCACGTGCAGCTGAGACTCTGAGGGGTAATTGAAACTTTTGGGTAATCAGTTTTCGTAAAGAATGATAGAGGCTTTCCTAGCAGTCCTGGATTTGTGGAATGTCTCCAGATAATATTGAAATGGCCAGTTAGAATTTCAGTAATTAGAAGTTGCTTATTAAAAGAAAGCACAGGCCAGGAAATGAAGCTACTTGTCACTTAGAACTATGAGAAAATTATAAGTGAAATATATTATCCACCAGAGAAAATAAGTTCTTTGTCTGAAGGTCAACATTTATTAAGATTTAGGAGTCAAATTAATGATGATGATTGTATTCCTACCTTAAGTATCATGTGTTACTCCCAGGGATGAAGAAAAGTTCTCTTGTGGGCAGCTAATTAGCCCCTGTGCAGTTTTGGTACAGTACAAAACCAGCTCATTCCAATTTGCCTTCTGTAGAGGTCTAAGAGGTTGATGTGAGAACCTTGAAGAATGTGCGTTACACTATAAACATGCAAGTTCTTTTACATCTAGCTCCCTGTCACCATAGTGAGATTCTCTCATGCGGATTTTTTTCAGTGTAAATGACGAAAGAAAGTCTCCCTTTTGAAGTGAAGCATAGAGGGGTGATTGGGCGGTTTTGTGCATTCCAAATGCATACTCTTCCTCATGCCTTTTCCATAGATGTAAGAGCACAGTGCAGAAATTGGAATAGTACAACAAGACTGAATACCATCTCACTTTTCCTCAGTGCATTTTTTTTAAATACTGCATTTTAAATGCTTTGTTGATGTAAGTGCTTATTCCTGAATTAACGGTTGTATTTCAGAAAACTCGCATCCATTTACTTATGCAGAGGAAAACTGTTAACTACCAATGGCACAGGAGGTCAGGGCTGTGGCATAGGTTGCATGATTCTTAGCTGTGCTGCAGACTTATTTTTGACCTGGCAAATGACTGTCCTCTAGGTCCTACCAATTCCTGTGGAAGGTAAACTGCTGATTACTGCAGAACTCCATGTGGGCCTAGGGGATGGACCACAGGGAGGAACAGGAAGAGAGGAAGGGAGCATGTCCTAGGCCACCAGAGACAAAATGGGGATAATACAATTGCTGCATTATATTCTTACTGTATTATATCTCATTTATAACTTGGAGCAATTTACTTGGAGCAAAGCAAAATCTCTGGAGCAGCATTGTACTTTTTATTGTCTTGTACTTACTCTTCAACACCAGATTGCAAGGCAGCAGTACCACTTCAGAGCTGGCCAGAGCTCCTGATGAGTTCTGTAATGTGAACAATAGCAATCAGAGCAGGAAGGAAATAACACACTGCAAACCAGGGGTAAAATGACATGCTGAAACTTAAAAGAACTACAAAAAAGCCCCAGCCAGGGGAAAAACCCCAACAAGCCCAAACAAAACCATTGCTTCTTTTTCTGTAGTCAAGTGTTTCTGGAGTTTTCTATAGCATTTTTTATAGTTTCATCGATCAGATGCAAGAGAAATTAGAGTACTCCCTCTTGGCAAAATGGGAAATGAGAACTAACATGGCAGCTCTCTTGGGTGTCTCTGTTTTAATTTTCTTTCTATGTGTTGTGATCACCTATGAATAAGTTGGACACTCATTTCGAAGTCCAGTGGAGTAGTTAATTTTTGTGTGGTGTATCAGCAGCAAATTATTGCTAAGAATAGTTGCTTATAATTTTCTGATTTAATAGAGATATTTTTTATCCAGGCTTTCTGCCTGACTCTGAAGTTTGCAACAATTTTTGTGTCACAGTAACATTTGTGAAAGGGTAATTTCAGTCTTGAAAGGAAAAAGAGCTGCTACAATTTAGGTAGCAGAACTAGGTCACTATTTCTAAGGGAAACCACTGGAGCATTTTATTTAACTTCTATTCAAAAGACTTTGATGGGTTATCCCATTACCGCTGAAGGATAGTAATACTCACTGTCAGAGACAGAGGTTTCCGTCAAAGTTCGAAAAGGAAAGAATGTTTCCCCTCTTACTCGCAGTTGCTGTTTCAATGTAGGGTGTACAAACAAAGCTTTCATATTTGTTCAGTTTATTCAAACAGATGGATTTAATTCCCGCTTAAGAAATAGTCCAAGAATCAACTGGGATTTTTTTCTGTTTCATGGTAAGAGATAACGAGATAAGAGTAGGATCACCTTGGGAAGAGACATTCATAAGGAGTGGATTCTAAGTAGGGATTGCGGGGGACAGAGTAGGAGAAGAAAGTATGTTCTGGGAGAAAGATTTGGGCAGTAGATGAATGGTGCTTATCTTGACACTGCCTTGACAGTGAGATTTCAAAAATATTAGTCTATTGGGTAAATGTATCTTGCGGCTTGTGGGCAGAAAACAACTGGCTTCTGTGCAGGATAGCTCCATAAACCCATTTGTGATTTACATTTTTCCAGTCACTTCTGTTTCCTCTCTTAAGAAAGAGCACACACTGTGGTACCAGAACATATGCGTGTTTAACCTCGTGGATGTGGCTGAAATCTATCTGAGTGCTTCTAGCTTTAGGTTAAATAGTCATTATTTATTAGGAGAGCTATAGTCTTGAATGCTGTGCCTAGATATGACATTGCTGTTAGCTCTAGTTGGTAAGGACATCTGCTCTGAGAATTTGGTTCTGCAGCATTCCTTAAGGACTGCAGAAGAAAAATATTTTCAAGATGCACTGGATTTTTTAACTTATACATTGATTTGAAAATTTATCCAATGAGAGGTATTTAAACATCACATTGTTTTTAAAACTATATATGTTTTTATTTTTCTGTTATTTCTTCTTTGCACCTTACATTTGCAGTAAGAGGTATTGAGGATGAGTGCAGGGGAGCTGTTTAGTAAAAGGTAAACAACAGCTTTCAGATGTCTTCAGTTACATCTGTTATTGAAGACTGTCCGAGTCTATGCATGATGTTAAGATATCATATCAAGATTTCTTGAAGTAGCTTTACTCCTCTGGGGCTGGGTGCTTCTTACCAGTAGATTTAGGGAGTCATAATGAAAAATGCGGTAATTGCAGAAATTTCAGTAATTGTTAGACATTGCACTGGTCGAACATTTTCTGAGCTGTTCTTGGTAACTGCAATTGAAGACATTGTTAAGGTAATGTAGGCAAAATGATTTTGTTTCCTGGACATGTATAGTCCCTATTTGCTTCAAGCCATGAAGCTATGCTTTCAATTGTCAAGGAAGCTCCCTCTGTCCCAGGTTGTTTCCAGCGAGGAAAAGTGGTCAAATTCCATTCCAGTATAAATCTGATGTCTACAGAGGTAGATGCAGGTAACTGTATGAAAGTGACTTCCCTTTTCTTTTTGTGTCTTTGGCTAAATGTGATTCTCCCTTCAGGCCACAGCACTCTACTTAGACATACTGATTTCTGAACAGGTATAAGCATATATATGTGTGGACAGCTATGGTTTTTTAAGGCTGAAAGCTGAATAAACTAGATCTTTATGATACTAAATAACCGAAAAATCTTTTTTTCGCAGAAAACCAGTAATGTGGGTGTCATCTTACTTCAAAAGACCTAAAAAGGGAATAAATGTAGGTTACATGCTTTAATTATACTTAACAGCCAGTTACTCTTTTTGTTTTTCTGGGTGGGATGAGAATTGAGCTCTCCTATGTCTTCCTGAATTTTAGACTTCTAACAGTTTTTTACAGTTTTAAAACATTAGGAGGAAACTGCTGTGTTTCAGGCAGTTACTGAGCTAATTTTCTGATGATCACTCCATGGTGGTTATTAAACTGGTGAAGTTGTGAATATTCACAGGAAAATTTTTAATGTAAGTAAGTGTTTTGAATACAGCTAGATTACTGCTCTGATTATCCAGCTGTTAGTTCGTATATTGTATTTTCATATAATAACAGCATCCTGACATATATTTTTGGTTAGATATATGTGAGTTCTGAACAATGGCTGCTTTATGCTTATAGGGACCCTGGCTGGCTGTGGTCTGAAGGACTGTAAAACCCACCCTGTTCATGCTGAGAAAATGAGCAGAGCCTTGAACCAAATGAGTTCTCTTGTACACAGAACAGCCTCTCGCTCTGTCTTGTGCCAGGCCAGTGCTCTGCTGCATTGTCCTTGTGAGTATTTCCCTTCTGCACTTGAGAAGACAACACAGGATCATACAAATATTGTCGTGTGCTAGAATTGCATTCCTTTCCAACTTGTGTATCACATATTGTGAGACCTCTATAGCTCTTTAAAATAGTATGGATACAGATCTTCTATAAACAAGAACTGTTTCCTAGCCAAACTGAATAAACAGAACTGCAAAGTGATTGTAATGCAGCTCCGCTGATTTTACACTTAGTGGATCCTGACTAAGATATCTTTGGCTCTGTCCACAAGTGGCAATCACTTTGCCTTCTCAGCTGTCTGGATAAAGCAAACTACCCAGCATGGTCAGCTTCAGAGTAAAATTTTAGGTCTATCAATGCTGTTTGGTTACCATATGTAACCAAAATATGTAGTGTGGCTATGTTCCCAGCTGTCTACAATCATCCAGTGGAACCATGACTGGGATGGCTTTTGATTTAATCCATGGCCAAAAAACTTGTTCCTTTTTCTGTGTTGTGCATTTTGGTATCAAGGTGTCTGTGGTATCTCAGACTGGATGTTGAAGTGTCTATGGGGCTGGACATATCAACTGATCATAGAATCATAGATTATCATGAATTGGAAAGAACCCACAGTGATCATCAAAATTCAACTGATGTTTCTGAACAGGACAACTCCAAGAGTCATACCATGTGCTCAAGAGCACTGTCCAAAAGTTTCTTGAACTCTGTCAGGTTTGGTGCTGTGACCACTTCCCCGGGGTGTCTGTTCCAGTGCCAAACAACCTCTGGGTGAAGAAACTTTCTTCCAATATTCAGCTTAACCCTCCCTTGACCCTACTTCAGGCCATTCTCTTGGGTTCTTTTGCTGTCCTCCTCTTCTCCAGGCTGAACAGACCAAGTGCCCTCAGCCACTCCTCACACGCCTTCCCCTCAAGGCCCTTCACCATCCTCGTGCCCTCCTTTGGACACTCTCTAACAGCTCAGTGTCTTTTCTGTGTTGTGGCACCCGGAGCTGCCCCCAGCACTCGAGGTGAGGCCGCCCCANTGTCTGTTTCAGTGCCAAACAACCTCTGGGTGAAGAAACTTTCTTCCAATATTCAGCTTAAACCTCCCTTGACACTACTTCAGGCCATTCTCTTGGGTTCTTTTGCTGTCCTCCTCTTCTCCAGGCTGAACAGACCAAGTGCCCTCAGCCACTCCTCACACGCCTTCCCCTCAAGGCCCTTCACCATCCTCGTGCCCTCCTTTGGACACTCTCTAACAGCTCAGTGTCTTTTCTGTGTTGTGGCACCCGGAGCTGCCCCCAGCACTCGAGGTGAGGCCGCCCCAGTGTAGAGCAGAGTGGGACAATCCCCTCCCTTGCCCGGCTGGTGATGCTGTGCCTGATGCCCCCCAGGACACGGGTGGCCCTCCTGGCTGCCAGGGCACTGCTGACTCGTGTTCAACTTGCCACTGACCAGGAACCCCAGGTCCCTTTCTGTAGTGCTGCTCTCCAGCATCTTGTTCCCCAGTCTGTCCATACACTTGTCCCAGATGAAGAATCTGGCACTTGCCCTGTTAAAACTCATATGGCTGGTGGTTGCCCAACCCTTTAATTTTAGTACGTCTCTCTGCAGGGCCTTTCTGTCTTTGAAGGAGACAGAAACTCCTCCTGATTTACTATAATCAGCAAATTTGGATAGGATACCTTTGCAAGGCTTATGTTCTTGAATCTGTTCCAAAGAATTTGAATCGGTTAGGAAATATCCCTGAGAGCAAAGATGGGTTTTCTGCCTGTGTACTTTTACAGGAGTAGATTGTGACAGAGTTAGGTTCTTGGAAAATGGTAAGTGATAGGTAGTTAGAGTAATAAGGTCTCCCCTGAACTTCATTTTCTTCGGGCTAAACAATCTCAGCTCCCTCATCCACTCTTTATTAATGATCTATTCTCAAATAACTGTAGAAGTATCTTGAGAATTCGACTGTATATAGTAAAAAAAGTTAGTTATACAATTTTCAGTTTATGAAAAGGAAATGCATACTCAAAAGGCCTTTTGATCCGATTTCCCAAACATTAACACTGGACTAATGATAATGTAATGATCTACCTGTAAAAACCACAGTAGTTATAAAACTCAATATATAATGTTTATAAATTTGAGATATCCAGTTATATAAATACATTATATAGATATTAATATATATAGTTATATATTTTAATGGTAGCAACTACTGCCTTCTTTCTTGGTTTTGATACCTTCTCTCCTGGATCAATACAAGAGACATAGTGATGCAATGGTAGTGAAAACTTTTGATTTTGAATGAGCAAAAAGCCAAAATTTAAAACACTGACTGAAATGGGGCAAGTTGAAAATAAAAGAAGGCAGCTGTGGTCAGGAAGAGCAAAGTAGACTTACTGTGTCTGCTGGAAATTAAATCCTGAAAATAAGTAAAATTTTACTGTGCTCTGAGGCACATAGAATACACATGTGAAAAAATGTCAAGGTCCACTTCAGTATTACTGTGTGAGAATCACATATTTTGGGATCAGACCAGACAGCTAAAACAAGGAGCCTGAGATTTACAGGCCAAATCTGAAATGCAGTTCTGTATTCCCAATTTGGTCCATCACTAAAGGAAAACACTGCTGAAATTCAGCAGTGAAGAGGACCCGGCTTTTGATGCTAAGGAAATTCGAGTTTATATCTAATACAAACCGATCATCATAATGAGCATTCATAGAAGAGTGCTGTCAAAAAACCTTTGAAACTAATATGAAGAAGGCAGTGTCTTTGTGGCCCACTAGTTGCTGAATCTGTTCCATCTTGATCTATAATGGTGGCCCAATTTAAATATGACAAGTAAGAAGAAATGGAAATTAATGAGAAACAGATTTGGAACAGATGAGAGGAAGTGGTTTTTCATGCAGAAAACGGTAAGCTTTTGTAATGACCACAGAGGTGGGGTGTTGTGGAGGTAGTTTAAAAGGAAAGAATAATGGGCTGTGTTACAACTTCAATGTGCTAAAAATCTGGAATTACATAGTATGGCCTTTCCTCAGTATCTCAGCCCATGCTTTGTTTTAGGTTGCTCTCTTTGCGTGTCCTAGGCCTTCTTTTACAGTGCTGTCCCTTATGTTGGAGAGAGACAGCAGATTGCTCACTATCATAATGATGCCAGAGATCTGGCCTCTACTGCCAAACAGTTCTGTTTCTTTTTCTGAGAGGAAAGGAAATTATGGGAAAGCTGCTAAAAAAACAGCCTTGCCATTGGCCTAGGAGTCTAGAAATATATTTGATTTGCATTTGAAAGTTACTGAGTGAGCCACAACAGAAGAGAGTGAAGTGTGATCCTGCTCAATGAGGTTACGAGCTCCAGGTTATCTTACCATGGTAAAATATTGAATCATAGATGAAAAATTTTTTACTATTACTGTGCCAATTCATGTGAAACTGTGTTGCCTGTTACACTGCAGGAGTATTCTGAAATACCTTTAACTTATCTTTTAGCACTTCAGATAAACTGTATGGAAATATAGACTCACAGGACCTCATTGTGGCATCAGTTTCTTGTACATCCAAGCAAATAATGAAATCAGTTACGAGCCAGAAGAAAATGTGCAACACTGTAGATAATGCAAATAGCAATGCTAACATATGGATTCTTTGCAATTCTAATTTGTTCTTTCTACTAACATGTAGTATATAAATTTGTGGAGAGGTAGAATCAATCATGATAAATAATATAATTATATATATGAAAGGTTTATAGTGAGCAAGAAACACAGCTGCTACTTGCAGATTTCCACTTTTAGAAAACTAGTGTTTTCAAGTATTACTTTGGAAAATGCTGCTATGATTCAACACAGAGGTGTTCCTGAGAACAAGACCTAATGTTCTACTGCACTTGTAAATCGCTGTTGAAGCAATGAAATAGAGAAAGCAAATGAAGAACTTCTTTTGTCACTGAAATATACACTCTAAGCAGGCAGCTTCAAGTTGATAATTAGATGTTCTGATCAGCATCTGGGGAAAGACAAAAAGACAGCTTGGCTTTTTGTTCCTGGGAATGTCCTGTTCAGAAACTGGAATGCAGCTGGTTGTTTGGGCTCTCTGTCATTAATCTCAGGTGAAACTGCAGTAACATTTAAAAATATTCAGTTTCTTGAACACTTTCAATTCATTTCCTAAATGCGACTCCTGCTATGTGACCTTGCAACTACATACAAAGATAAAGCTTTCAAATTACTCTGAGTCTTAGGAGGATTATATACTCATATACTTATTTTTCAAATGCTTTCAGAGTATGATTTCTTAAGAGTCTTTATGGTTATGAAATATAACCTCATTTGCTGGCCAGATGCTGTCATATACTCGGGTTAAAAAGAGAAGAACTTTTCAAGATACATCATGAAGCAGTTAATATAACGAGCACAGTCAAGAAAACTTATTCCCTGTTGAATTTAAGGCAGTTATATTTATGAAAGCCCTGATGCTTATGAAGCATGGTGGGCTTCTTTTCTGTTTAAGCAGCAGAGATGATGGTGGTGTATTGCTATGCCACCTACATTTGACAAGGCAGCGGGCTGTCTTGTTTAAAATAATCTGGTTTTCTCAATACTCCCTGGCTTGGTAATGACTTGTTTCAGATCCCTGATTATTGTGAAAGGTGGTATAACAGTGGTTACAAAGTAGTTACAGAAACCCTTGTGGTCTTCAAAAAATTTTTTTTTCTTGGCTGCATTTCAGTTTACGATATGATAAGTGAGATTGCCTCATATGTCTATCTGTTTGGCAAAACCATCATTTTTGTACCAGTTGTGATAATTTTAGGTATATTGTCTGCCTCTGAGATTGCTGATTGCAAGGTTAAACTGACCCTGCTGCAGGTCAGGATGGGATTCGGTGCTATTATGCTCGAGGTTTGTGGAGAAGATGTGGAAGGCAGTGCATTGTGTGGTGGCTGTAATGGTTTGAGAGGATCAAACAGGCAGCAGAGAGAGCTGTTCTGCCCAATCTTCCACTCATATCTTCCAGAAAGCTCTGGAGGGTCTTCCAGGAGGTAATGGAGTTGAAATTTTGTTGTAGTGATTTTCACAGAATCTTTTAGTTCAGAAAAGACCTCTGAGATCTTTGAGTCCAGCTTTTATCTGATCACTGTCTTGTCAACTAGACCATGGCACCAAGTCCAGTCATTTCCTGAACACCTCCAGGGATGTGACTCCACCTCTGCCTTGGATACCCCCTTTCAATGCTTAACCACCCATTTTGTGAAGAGACTTCTATTGATGTCCCTTTATTTTATGGGAAATTAAGACCTTCTGAACATCCCTTGATGTTCCATTTTGTGTTGTGGAGTATATCCAGCTCAGTGAAAGTGTTCCATTTAACATAAGCTGCTGAATGATTGACTAGCTGTCACTTAAGATCGTCATTCAAGTGGTGGCAATATGAGTGAAGTACAGGTAAGACAGAAGTATATTTATTTGCTTATAGGGATCAATTGATAGTAATAGACTAAAAATCAGCTCCCTCATTACATGTCATTCTGTGCTTTTTGAGTCTGCTTCCCCTCAATAGAAGCAGTAGTATGTGATGTATTAGAAAGAAATACATGGCAGCTACAAAAAAGGTGTGAAACAAGACCTTTTCTTTAGGATGGCAAAGCCTAGAAGATATTTTTGGATATAGATCTACAAATTTTAGTGTGGGCATTTTCTCAGCCCAGGACAGATGGGGAGGAGTGGGTAACTGCAGTGGCTGGTGAATTGGCAACCCGTTCTTGTTTACCTCTGTCTCCCTTCATGATGTGCACCAGGAGTACAGCACGTAAGTGATTCTACCTTCTGTGTGCCACTGTCAGAGCCATCTAAGTTCAAAAAGGAGAGATCAGCTCCAAAGCACAGCAGTAGTTATACTGATTGTTGTTTAAGTTCTTGGTCAGCATACTTTTTCTTACAAGCTGTCTAGCAGTGGGAGGGTGGAACAAGCTGCATGTGATGTTCCAGAAATTCTTTCATGGTACACAACAGTCTCTAAGGCAATCTGATTTAATGTAGACAATGAAAAAATAACTGCCAAATCACCTTACTCTCATTTTATTGCAGGCTGAGAGTTTCTCTTGCCTTGTGGGACTTGGAAAGGGAAGCTTAAGATACATTGAGGGCCAATCATCTCTAATTTATCTTTGGCGGTATTTTTGTTTATTGGCTTGATTGGTTCATTGGGGTGGTTTTGGGTGTTTTTTTCTGGAAAAATGTGTATTAAAAGTGTTTTGAGGAAGATTGAAGTTCTAGAATGTGCTGTGTCTTCTGAGCCTTTTCCATAGCATGCTTGTCTGTGACCATGAGGGACTCCACTCAAGTACTCAAGCAATCCCTTCTGATCTTACATATAAGAACAAAGTTTTATTTTGCTAATATAATATTTAGTTGGAACCACCAGGAAACTAGTTCTAATTACATCTATTGTGTGATTCAGTGGTACAAGTCCAGTCCGGTTTATGTTTATTCCAGCACTTGCAAAAGGAGCCATTGCCTGGTCTTTTGGCTAATATAGATGAGAGGAGACTCAGACATTTGGCATTCTGTTTCTGGCTGTCTTGCCTGCTCCCTGTACCTTATTAAAATCTGCTTACAGTAATTTTCCTGAGCTGTTTTTTTTGAAATTACTGGGGAAGGGCAGGGGAGATCATCATCCTCATTGTTTAAAAGACCTGGAAAGACTTCTTTGCATGGAAAGAACTGGTTTTGGTTAGCTGTGTTAAACTCAAAGGACTGGGAAAACAATATTTTCAGTATTTGGGAAATGCTGACATTTCATCTCCCTTTCAGGTTGTTATGGAAACTCTGAGTATCATATAGCTTTAGAGAATTAAAAGAGGTATTTTATTTAAATAAATAATGTCTAAATGCGTAGCTCTGACTTTATTTAGAAGAAAATAGACTATTTCAGAACAATATATATTCAAAAGAGTTGTTTGAGGTTGGAAGTTTCACTTCCAAAAAAATACCAAACCAACATTTACCCTTTTGCTTTGGCTCCCTGGGGCTGGAAAGAAAAATCAAAAATTCTGTTGAAATTTCCAACAATAATGCTGTTTTAGACAATGTGGAGCAAAAAACTCTTGAAGTGTTCAATTTTACCCAGATTTTAATGCTGAAAATCCTTGGTGCTGACTGCCATGTTGTACTGCGCAGGTTTTTTTGCTGAGATACTGCCCTCGATGGCCCTCCTGGTGACACAGAGGCATCTGTCAGTAAACAGATGATGGGGGATTCCTCGGATAAAAGAGAGCTTCTTTATTAAAATAACAACTTAGAATTATGTGTTTCTCCAGTGTGGAGAATAATCATGCAGTTGTTATTCAGGTGCTGCAGCAAGGGCAGCATCTAGTCAGGAATGGAAAGATGTTAATATTATAGCATTAAGAAGTAAAAATGGTTAGAATGAGATGTAACAATTCATTCTATTTTGCTGAAAGTTGGAGTCCATACTGAATGCTTCATGAGTTCATGAACCGAAGTTTATTTAAACCATTTCGTATAGAACCTGAAGAAAGTTAGCTGCCGTAAGACAATGCTCCATTTGCGTTGATTGATAAATTCTGTTGAGGATATACCCTAGACAGAGTGCAGCAGTAGCTCATCCTTCCTGCTTCCAGCATCTTGGTAGTGTGTGGTACTATGCTGCACAGGCATACAAGTTTGTAACTAATTCGAATATCTTTGCACAGTGCTGCACTGCACAATGTAGACACATTTCTAAATACGAAAGAAAAGTGGCAGAGTGATTTATGACAGTTTATTTAGATGAGATATGGATTTTAATTCATTATATTTTTTGCATTCTTTTCACTTCTGTCCACTCTGAAATGACAAAAATGTATTATGCTTTCATCGTCTGAGATAATATCAAAAATAGCAGGTATATTTTGGAATTTTTTTCAGAGAATAATTGGAGGAAAGTGTGCTCTGAGTCAGTGATAATTTTGGGGATTGTTGTCTGATATCTACATCTCTGTTCTTGGGATAGAAAGAAAGAATTTCAGAATTAACCTTTGCATTAGAATGAGGAATGAGATACTGTGCTGTTCCCTGAACAGGTCAAGCATTCTCAGCTGCAGAGAGGTGGCTGGTGTTGTGAGTGAAAGTTTTGTGTAGCTTGTCTCACCCCAAAGTGGGCTCCCATATTGGCCAGGCGGAAGAAACCCCAGGTTGCATTGGTAGGATTATGACCACCTCTGCCTTGGCTGCAGAAGGAAGATAGATAACTCAAGTGTGGACATGTACATGGTAAGCACCTGGAATCAAGCGGGATGAATTTCACTTCTTTTGGGCTCTTATCTTCCATTTCTCTTTTCTGTGTCCTCTATCCTTTTCTATTCCCTTTTCCTATGTATGTTTCTTTTTCATTTAATATTTCTTTGTTGCATGTTGCTTCGTTAGAAATTCTTGAAGCCCTTTCTTCAGCTTTTTTAAACATCAGAAAATGCTGTACTTCTTACATATTGACATTGTTTTCATGAGTGTTTCTGTGCCAAATACCACTGTAGTGAGAGTGAAATATCCTTGGCCTCTGGCCAATGTCCTACTCTAGTACAGACAAATAGTTTCTTCTTTTAAGATACCTCAGATCTTCCTGAGAGAGCAGAGTATGTCCCTCAACTATCGTTATGCCATTTGTGCAAAAGCGTAGTTCTAAGAAAATTACTATTTCCTTAATTGTGAGTGGGTTTCATAGCTCTGCAGTTCAGGAGTGTTTTGTAAGTGTGCAGAGAGAACTGTGGGTGAGGATGAAGTCCCTTTCCTAACATAATATTAAATGTAAACATGAAGCAGCAATTGCAGAGCTGGAATGTTGACATTAGTGCTTTTCAGCTGCTTGTGCCAAAGCTTTCCTTCCACTGAGTTTCCATTTCCCTTGCCAGGTGTGAAAAGAAAGCTTAAGCTACAAATCTGCTGTGGTTTTAGTCAGTCTTGCAAGCTCAGAACAGAGCTCATGTCCTTCTCCTAGCAACAGCTGTTCTGTGCTCCTGGAGCTGCTGCAACGTCTTGGGACAGGGGAATGAGGGCAGGAGATCACTGGAGGCTCAGAAGGGGAAAAGCACAAACCCCTCTGCTTTAATCCCACTGGTGCAAAGTGGGAATGCCTTGCACCAAACACTTCCTGAGGGGATGCTTTGTTGTTGGCAAAGGTGTTGCTCCTTTGATATCAAAACCTGGTGTGATCCATATGTGTTACAAATGTTTTGGGAGGTCTGTGGGGATCCCTGGCATGGATACAATTTGCAGTGCACAGTTAGTCAGGGATGTGCTGAGAGTTCCTGAATGCCTGCCATTTGCAGACCTTGCAATGCCATCAGTCCACTCTGTCTTCTCATCTCCCTGTGTCGTTTCATGTGTGTGTGTGGGGGCGGCTTTGCTTAGGAGACATCTGCTGCCTGAAGTTATGTTTATTTTCCCTTTTTTCCTTCCCCTTCCTTTGATGCTAGTTGCTTTGCTGGAGACAGTCTTAAAATGTATTCTGTGTTGTGATATCGGAGAACTGTTGTTACAGCCATCACTGTTATTTCAGTAAACACTTTCCATGGGAACGGACATGCAGCAGAGCACTACTGACACATAGCCCACGTTCAGGTGCGTTAATACGATGGTCAACAGGTATTTTACTGTTTTTACCATGACAAATATTTACCTGGAGCCAAACTGCCGAGGTGGAACTGAATCATGAGTTAAATTCTTCAGTTTTCTGGTCGTGAGATGAAATGAACAACACGGTTTGTTATTGGGCATTGATATTGGGTAGTACTGAACAATGTGAACAATTATTTTAAACTCATTCTGAGGAGTGGTATGGTTAAGATCACCAGTTTCAGTCTTCTGCCTCACCTGAGCAGGTGCCTTTTGTAGGACTAGTTTCCTCTTACAGGCATCTGACACACCAAATGAAGCTGACACTTAGGCATCGGTGATTCCTTCTTAGATACTTCACCAAGGTACAATCACATATCTTCTAATGCAGCAAGGAGAGTTGTGAGATAGAATGAACTATCTCTGTTTACCTGCAGGATTTTATGAACACTTCTCTGGCTACGTGACCCATAGGATTAGACAGGAGGAATCACCCAAACAGACTGTGATGCGGAACTTAGCCCCTGGCTTTAGCAGTTGGAGGGAGGAGAGAATCGCATCCAGGAACTAGTGCTCTCCATGTAGAGTGGGAAAGATCCTCTTTCTTAGTCCAGCAGCAAAGACAGCATCTCCCAAATACTACAGAGGAGACTGCACAAGTTAAAAATGCCTTTCCATGTTTCCTCACGTGTCTTAAAATATTTGCTCCCATACACAGGTCATCTCTAACCAGTAATGTAAAGAAAACTTCCAATGAAGGGGTTCAGACTTAGTAAGAAACCCCACAGCCTTGTTGAAAAGGTAGTGCTTGCTGATTTCATGAGAAGACAATTTTGTTGGGTCTCAGCAGACCAAAGACGACCTAAACTTGATAACTTGTAGTCTCTTAAGATGCATGTTTGCCCTCTCCCTTCCCGAAAAAATTCCAGATCAACTTCCTTTAAAACACAAAAACTCATCTTCTGAGTTAGGTACAATGTTGCAGGTTTTCCTGAAATAATTTGAAAAATTGTGCTATCTAAAAATTTATTATCATGACAAGCAGAAAGATTATTATGCTATTTTCTATAAACTTACTTTGTTAAACAAGGTCTGAAAGTGCTCTGTTCTTTGCAAAGAGTTACTTTTGAAATATCCATTATTCAGAACTTTGCTGTATATCAATAGTATGGGTTTTTTGCAAGGTTTAAAGTGGCCGTTGATCGTCTCACTCTATAGCAAAGTTTGGCAGCATTAAGAGAACAGATATAATAAAATTTAAATTGCATAGAGTCAACTTTCTGTTCATATGAAGGAAAATAAAGTGATTAAACATTCTTATGCTTGTAAGAAGCCCTGGAGATATGAAAATGCATAGCACAGATATCGGAAATATAAATGTCTTCGTGGCTGGGATATGATTTGGACATGGATGTGTAACATTTCCATAACAGCTGAGTGGTGCAATTTAGAAATTATTTCATGATGATTTACCAAGAAGGAAACCGATTTCCCTGACCGCCTGAACTTCATGCCAGAATCTCTAAGGATGGGGTGTGCTCTTCATCTCGCCCAGAGCTGCTGGTGCTGTGCTCTGTGGTCTTTGCTGGCTTGCTCTCTGCTATACCTGGGAGTGGAGATCCCCCAGCAGCCCCCCATCCCCATCATACCAATATTGGAACTGTACTGGAAGTGCTTAGATGGTTGCCGCAAGCTGGATTTTCCCAAAACCTGGGAAGTCAAGCCACTGAGCAACTGTGCATTTTCTCTCTTGGACATACCTAGTATGAAGAAAAGAGTTAGGATGTTGGAAACAATCTGCTGAAAAACTCTGATTTCCTGTAAGAGTTTTGACCCTGGAAAAGCAAAGTAGGGAACTTTGGAAAATCCCCAAAATACAAATGGGAATACACAAAGGCTACCAACCAAATGAATGTTAGTGGTTTGTTGGAGATGTAATGAGTAGGAGTGGAGCTAAACAGGAATTATTGATTATTGTGTTCTCCAAGGACATTTCAAAACTGGTTTTCTGCAGCTGCATATTAGAAGTATTTTTCAACTTATTTTTTTAAGGTAGCAATGCCTATTTTGTTTGCAAAATAATACTCAGCAAGATGTTAAAAATGATGCCTAAAAATGATGTTGGAAAGAATGTACTACTTTTACAAAAGTTAGGAGATGTTGTTATTAAGGACTTGATTGTATGGTTCAATATTATTTTCCACACAATGTTTCTTTCTGTGCAGAAGAAAGGCTTCTCCAAAGCTTAATTAGTATTCTTTTGCAAACAAAGCTGCTGTCTGTCAAGCTGCTGTCTCATTTATTGAACAATCTGGAAGATAGTAGTTGACGAACCAGGGAATAGCAGGAAGAGAAAGGATGACCTAGCAGTTATGACAATTCCATAATGGTCTGGAGGATCTCTGCATTGCAGTGAAAATGGTTAACACTTGGCAAGGTTTTAGGAAATTGAAGAAAGGGAAATGCCAGAGTGCTTGAATAACAATTGTGTTAACAACCCCATCATTAGAGCAGTCAGGTTTTTTCTGTTCCAGTTTTTCTGGAACCATATGTTCCCCTACATAAATAGCGTAAAGCTTCACTCATTAAAAACCTTCTGCAATTTTCCGTTTGAGCTAGATTGTTTGCGATTATGTAAATAAATGACTAAATCAATTTTCCTGTATTTTTAATTTTGTTATCTGGACTATCTCAGATTCCTTCAGCTTCAGAGTCAGTCTGCAGAGTTAGAAAGCTTTCTTATGTACTTTTAGGAACAGCAGTATTTTAAGAATGTTCTCCTCTAATGATCTTGGGGTTTCTAAGTTCTCATCCATAGGAGCCCACACGTTTTAAAAATTGCTTACTTTCAATAACATTAAATGGATATTTGACAAAATTCACGTTCCTGAACTCCCATGCTAGCTAGAATAAAATACTAAAATAAAACAGGTGTTTTCAGACTGAAGAGCATACAATGCTTTTCACACTGTGGCTCAGGGGAGGAGTTGAGAGTTCTTGGGTGTTACCAAAACAGGACGAATACTTCTTTAGAGCTGACTTTTGGATAATTTCTATAAGATGGCGAGAGAAAGCTTCTGGCGTTACTTGACTTTACTTTTCTTGAAGAATTTCAGACTAGAGAGCTTGGAAGGGTTATTGCCAGTACTCCTGTTCGGGGACATGTCTCCTGATGTCCGTTCCCTGATGTAGTGATCTCAAAGAAGAGTGTTTCTTTCCACAGTTATTTTTTGATGTTTCTCGAATAAAAAACTTTTTATTGAACAAATCTCCTCAATAAAATGGATCCTTCTGTGCGAATGGAAGCACTATGAAACCACTACAGAACTTTTTAATGGTAGACTTCAGAAGGTTCGTTTGTGTGGGTTGTTTTTTTTTTTTTTTTGTAATAACAGTACTAATTTTCTATTCTGCCCCATTCTGTGTCTGTTAATCGAAGAAATGCACCCTATTTTTCATCGTCTTGGCTTTGCTTGATTTTTTTGCATAGTAGCTCCAGAGCAGCCACTTAGTAGCCTTTCCAGGTGGGCATTCAGTTATTATATATAGAGTTTTGTTTATACATTAAGTAATTTCTTTTATGGTCATACATCTGTGGAGAGCATAGGATTGTGACAGATAATCTTTACTTTTGTTTTAATTTGCAGGTTGCTTTGCTGTAAGCTGAGCTCCTCTAAGTAGTTGACTTTCTGCTATGTGAATCCATGTGGTTTATTCAGATAGAGGTCTCTTATGGCTTTGTTCTGTGCTGTGAAGACTGAATTCTTTCTCCCTGAGGGAAGGAGGCTTCCTATTCCATTTCAGTTCTTCACAGGAATTAGGACCTTGCTTAGCCAATGGACCACAAGGATACTGCCACTTCCTAGAAGGTACTCCCCAGGTCTTTCGGAGCGTCTGCTCCACAAGCGGTAGGTAAGAGTAGCTTGGAGTACCTTAGAGGATTCCCTATCAGCGTGAGGTAGTGCACCTCCGAATTCCTGTATCTGTGCTGTGGGACCGTGCTTCAGCAGGGCACTCACATAGGGTTTAAATGTTCAAGGCTTTCTGCTCTAAGAGTAAATTTCAAGCCTCTGGAGCAAGTGTCTGTTCTGTCTAACAATTTCAATAATTTTGTCTGGAGAGAGGACTATTAAGAGAGTTTTACAAGTGTGAACAACAGGAAAAAAAAAAGAGTATAAAATGGCTAAAAATGGAGGGATTGTTTGTTGAAGAAAACAACAAGAAGATGCAGGAGGAACCAGCTATTGATCGTCTTAGAGAATCAGCATTCTGGGAGATGAAATCCTTCATAATGATACACTGCTTACTATGATCTTTGAAACAGTAGCTTCCCAGAGGCTTGCCATACTTTAAAAATTACTTTGAGAAACATGTAATGACTTGTAAGAGGTTGTGAAGAAAAATGGGAAATAACTTCGAGACTTTATGATTGTAGTAACTGGAAAATTTTATTCAAATAAAAATAATGGCAAAATGACTAAATCCTTTTAAAAATTAAGGTCAAGAAGCATGTTAATTTCACTCAGGTCATCAAAAATATGGAGCAGAATATCAACACATAAAAATAATTCATGTTGTCACTTCCAACGGTGTTATTTATCAGTCAAGGTACTGAATCTGGTCAATGTTTTTGTGTTTAACTGTTCCTCAAACTTTCCATATGAAAGAAAGACCTGTATATTTCGTAGCTCTGCAGAGACAAAATATGGCTAATGTCACACTCATGAACTTGCTGCTGATCAGCATTTGATTCTGATTTAATTGCTCCATGGCAGATAACTTGGAAACCAAAGGATAGGGTGGGAAATCATGGAGGAGGGAGGGCTAGTGGTGTGAATTAATGTTACTCCAGTCTAATTATGGAAGTACTGTTACCTCAGCTATACATCTGTGTGAAGTGGAATTAAATGCAGAGGACTCAGTTGCTAACAGTTGTTCTTTCCCCCTGTTGATTATACAGGGGACCAAGAGTAAACAGCTGAATTGTGGATGACTACTTCATAGATACCTGAAGTTAGATGAGGTAGGTCCATTCCATCCTGAAATTTGAGAGTGCTACATATATTTGCATGGTACATTTATATAATATGGGTACATATACCTGGTACATATGTACATATAATACTTACAATTTTGTACGTTTGTGTACCCTATATGTCTTACTTTGATAGAATATGAGTTGAGTAGTTATTAATGATTAATTATACATATTATGTATGTGTAGATTTATATGCTGAGTATTTCCTATGCTATTAAGGAAGTATGATTAAAATATGTTGTCATTTTCAACCACAGCTGTCATGTATCATGAATAGGCTTTCAAAAATTTAAATATTTATTTTCTCATTATACCTTTCCCGATTTCAGTGATGAAGATGTTTATAGCTGCATTGCCCAGATATGGAACCTCTTGTCTTCACACTGAACCGTAAACTTTCCCATGAGAATGCCTTTTTGCTTGTGACAGTGACAGCAATTGTGCCAGTTTTACATTTGAATCCTCATCTTTTTGTGGAAAAGGTGATACTGATATGATGAGTTTCTTTATGAGCACCAGGATACTTTGGATATCTTTCTTCATTTATAGTAGCCCGAATGTGAGGATTGCCCGTATTACTGAAGCTTTTTCATTGCTAGGGCTGTTAAGACGGAGTTGAGTATAGATTCCTGCAATGAAGAGTAACTTAAACTTGAAGCAAAATTCATATTAAAGTAGATCAGTAATTGAATGGCTGAGTGAGGGTGGAAAATTTGGATTGCCTTTTTCTGAATAGTTGCTCTCTTTTTTCTTTTAGTGCTTGCAGGAAAATTATGTGTTCGTTTCAGTGAATAATAGGGTGCCATTAGCTCCTAAATACGCCTCTCTGTTTTATTGGAATGTAATTAAATAACATTTTATCAGAGGAGTGCTCATAGTGAAGATGTACTCTGGGGCCTTTCCATAATTTATTTTCTCTTCTTCTTTTTTTTAGAATGCTGCTCTGCCACTGAACTCTGTCTGGCAGGCGTGTCTCTGGTATGGGTAGGACACCTTTCTATTTATTATTAGTATTATTGTTATAGCTCTTTGGGCACAAAATAACGATTCTGTGGGAAAAAAGAGAGGCAGAAAAGCAAACTCATTGGTCATTATCACTCAGGATGTGTCAAACAAGTTTTCTTTTGTATTGATTAAATTTTCAATTTTGTCTACCTGGGCACAAAGTAAATTAATTCCACAGAAGGACTATTGATTTGACATATGGTTGGAAGGAACAAAAGTTAAAGGGGTTTTTTCTTTGTTTGTTTTTATTGCTTTTTTCCCCCTAAGTTTTTGCTTTGCAATGCTATGTAAGCTAAGCTATCTTGCTGAGAATGTGAGAATGAAGTTCCTTCTTGGAAAATGTGTTTCTTTCACTGCATTTAAAGCTACTGAGCTGATATCTCGGGGGGTTACATTTACAAATGCTATTTGGGCATAATCACTTAAACCCTGTTGGCTTGAGTAAAGGATCTGAGATGACAGAGTCTTTGGACCTGAAAATACAAGGCTTGTTGAATGTGGGGATTAACAGCACGTCAGCAAGCCTGTCTGAGTCTGAGTCTGACATTGGTCTCAGCACAATCCATTTCTACCCATGAGAAACTTAGTGTCAACAGAAGCAAGAAATCTAAAACAACAGAAAGAAAAAACAGCAACACAGCTGCAGCTGGCGTTTCTCTTAGATGCTCGGAATACCTATGGTGTAGATAACTAACAATAGCTTGGTGTAGTTAAAATAGCCAATAAATCTGTTGTAGTGTTTAAGCAACCAATAGACGAGTGACATGAATGATAAACATACGAAAGTGTGTATATATGACACCAACTTTTTGGAATAAAGAGTTTTTGCCAGCACTTGATGCTGGAACTTGTGTGTGCCCTGTCCGCCTCGACTACGACAGTTGAGAGAATGCATGGGAATACTTTGTGATGGGTGATAATGGACATGATACAGTGAGCCTGACACAAGCCTCACAGTATTTCTGTTTCTGAAAGAGGTTCTTTCTCCTCCAGCTGAGGTTTGCTGGAGCAAACATCACCACAGAACACATTAACAGCCTAGTGTCTTGGGGTTAGAAGGAGTTGGTCTGCGCCTCTCTACAAAGGGTGGTGACTTATCTAATACCGGTGGGTTTCTCTGCTGGTCTCTCTCCTTTTTCTATGGCATGAATATACACCTGTTGTAATCTCTTATACATATAAAAATAGTGTCTATTGATTGCACTCAGGTATGCCACCCCAGTCAATTACTTGCAAATTATGAAGTTTGCTTAATTAAGCTATTATAAAGATTTTAATGTCAGTCATTTTCTAATTTGAAGTTGCAGTTGCAAGCAATTTTAACAGATATAGATATTCTTGCGCATGAGTATATAGATATGCAAAACCCCAAGATAGTCCAAAAATACTTTCCAATTTAGCATTTATTCAGTGTTTTGTTTTATAGAGAGTTGCAGAAAGTTTACTTGGCCAAACTAGATCCCTAAAACATATTTTGCACTAAAAAAACCTGTGAGATTGATGTTCTTGAAAAGCTTTCTTGGGGAAAAACCACCAGTTCCAAATGATTAATAAAACTGAATTCACAGAAACACAGAATACCTTGGGTTGGAAGGGATTATCTAATCTAACATCCCTGATCTGCTGAGCAAAAAGAAGTTGTCGTTCAAATATCAGTTTTATTAATTTGTAAATATACAGACACACCTTTGGTTTTCTGCAAATACCTCTTTATGTTCACTCGAAAATATGTTGATGCCATTTGCAATATGGAGAATTTGTTCAGTTTAGCCTGAATATGAGATATACAGAAATTTTGATCATTTCCCTTTGGCTGTATGTAGGTTGACAGAGCACACTGGCAATAGAGCACTGCTTGAGATAAAATAAATATTGATCTCATACGAATCAGCATTTCTTTTGCAGTTTTCTCATTCCTCTAAAAAGTGAAATCAAGAGAGTAAATATGAGAATTTGTTCATGGGCTGTGAGAAGAGGGACTGTGTGTTCAGATGCATCATAGACATTCCTGTTTAGGAGGACTTTGTAGTCTTGCTCTCACTTTGTCTCTTATCTCTGTCTTTTAGGGGATAATGTCCTCCAGTGTCTTTCCAGGCAAAATTTTTCGTTTAGAAATAGGACAGATGGAGCCTGGAAAGTGAGAAGATGCTTGCACTCTGATGTATTTGTCAGAGTACTTCACTATTTACCTCCAGATGTTTGGGTTGTGACTGACACAAATCAGTACAGAGTTTCATCTGCCCTCACTGAGCTGTCTTCTTACTCCTGGAGCACTGACAGCAGCTCACAAACAGCCCTGGGTTTTTAATTAGGGAACCTCTATTTTCTGGCATTTTAAGCAGCTGCAGAATCAAATAACAAAAAGGTTTATTTAAAAATTCATACTTGGAGTAAGATTGGACCCAATCATTAGCTAGAGTAAATAAGCAGAATTTCTCTGACTATTGCCAGAGGAGCTAGCAGTGAAGATGTTGCTCAGTAAGGCAGTGCTTCAACTAGGGCTTGTGCAGAAGCAAGGTGCTATGTTGTTACTTGGATCCTGTGTGTTCTTCAGGACATGATGGTAAAAAGTGTTGATTTCATATCAACTCTTTTTAAATAATATGTATTTCCAATTTTGTGTGTCTTGTATGTCTTATGATCTTCTGGATCTTCTCTACCACTTGAAAATAATTTCAAGCTTTAATGTACTCCAAGAGGAGTTTTTCCTTGCTTTGGGTCTTAAAATAGTCTGCTCCTTTATGTTTCTGAATGCTGGAAGAACTGTTAACTTGCTCCCCTTCTGCTGGCTGTTTTCTGTCTTAGACATGGTTAATGTTAAGAAAGGTGTCTTAGAGTACAAATGTCCTGAGACACTGGCAAACACGACATCAGTCCCAGCAGTGCTACAAAGCTGAAGTCACATGTGGCTCTAAGCCACCAGGGAGCTGATGTATTTGCATTGTTCCGCTCCTGTACTATAGATTCCTCAGAACTACACTGGGGCAGAACTTTCAGTATAGGTGCGTTCTTTTCCACAACATCCTCTCTAAAGCATTTGGAGAAGGACTGTGTCAAAGATGCTTTTTTTCCAGGATACAGAGGTGGCCAATGCCTTACATGGAAGTGATTTTCCAGGCTTTGCTTATAATTGCCTCTTATTGTTATTCTTTAAAAGTCCTGAGACATGAGAGACTTTTAATACACCAGCACAATTTTTTCCAGCTCACAGAAATAAAATGAAATGCATTACCTGTGAAATTCCTCAGAAAATTATCCATTTTGCAAACAAAATTAATGTGTAGACTGCCACAAGAACTTCTTCATGTGTTAAATTGCTTTGTACAGATTTTATCTGACATAGCTTTAGTTTTCATGTTTTCTGCAATTTTTCCTTCCTAGCAGTTGGATTATTTAAAGTCTCTTAAGTAGCACTGTGCTGGCATTGAATTACTGATGGAGTCAAACACAGATAATTTCAATTATATATTTTTAGTTCATATTAAAATTGCTTGGAATTCTGCCAGAATTGGTAATCAATTATTGTCCCAGAGAAGATAAGCTGGGTGTAAGGTCTTCTAAGACTATCCTGAGCAGAGTCCTAGGGGATAGCACAAGATCCAGTGGTCCTGTGGTCAGCATAAGAGTAATTTCCCTTTTTGCATTTGGATTCACAGTTGGACTCAAAATACTTTGGATTCCTGAAGCATGCAATGAATACCAATTGAAGCAATTAGAGAGGGGTGCCAGAGCACATCTTCCTCTTGCTAGCCTCTCAAAAAGTTTTGTACCTTCTTTTTCTGCCTATTGGTGCTTTTAAATTTTAAAAAATTTTAAATTATTTTTTAACACTTTTGGAGAATATCCTGCTTTCTTTTATTATGTATTTATTGATTGTCCCTTGCTTCCAAAAGATGGTCAGAGGAAGAATTTGAAGATCATGGCTGGATGTAAGGCTGCTGCTTTTTGAAAAGTGGAATTGGATGCCTTATTGCCAATTAAGAGCCAAGATGGGAAGGAAAGCTGAGAATATTCACCCAATGAAAAAAATATTACTTGTGCCATTATTTATTCTACTTTTTTGTGAAAATAAGCAATGGGCATGAATTATTGAAGGGTTTTGATCTGCTAACTCCAACTTATTTTGAACCATACATTAGTATTTTGTCAATCATTCTTTTTCTCTGCCTGAATTCACGGAATTGGTAACTGTTTCTGATAGATCAATTCTACTGAATAAAATAAAAACTTACATTCAACCAGTAATGCCTAATACTTTCTTTTTCTAGTTTCCAATGCTGCTTATGGCAGTGGGACGACCTGTAGGGATACTTTCTAAAAAACATTATTCAACTCTGCACTGATCCCTAGCATGAGATCTAGGCGACACTGAATTTTTTCCCAGCTGGTTTCTTCCTCATTATTGAATATGTGATCATAAAGCTAGTATGCTTCAGTTCAGCATTTAACCTAGTCATTAAATGAATTGACATATTTTTGTATTTCGCATTTATCAGAGAACCCTTCGGTAACCTTAAACCCTTTTAGCATACAAATCAAGTCGGTACCTGTGTTTGCTTCAACTTTGCCATGCTGGAATTGGTGGGTTTGTTTTCTGCATCTGGTTGGTTCATTGGTTGGTGCATGGGATTTTTTGGTGGTTTGTTGATTTTCTGTTTCGTTTTGTGGTTTGATTGTTTATTTTTGTTTGGTTTTTAGAGTTTTTTTGTTTGTTGGGGGGGGTGTGTTGCAATTGACTTCCCTGGTCACTGATAAAGCAACAAGATGAATTACACTGAGCAATCTGTCAATTTTCCAGTTTTAACAGGAAGCTAGTATTTATAGAGAACGTTGGACTCTTACCATTTTCCGTTTTGCTTTACTGTCGTAATAGATGGCTGTTTACCTGACTCATCCTTAAATCTGACAGAAGACCTGCTATGTACTCCTGGGCTTTTTTACATGCGTCTTGATTTTCTCATGTCTAATGAACAAGGACATTTGAAAAATGCATTTTGTAGGAGTACCATTGATTTGATGTGGAGGCAGCGCGCTATTTCCTTGGTCCTGGGCAATAAAAGCGTCGATAAATGAAATACTAATTATGAGAACTGGTATGTACTACCATTTTGGGGTGAGGTGGGGGAAAGTCAGTTTCTCAAATCACTTTCTGTTTGTGCTGTGTAGTCTGAATCACCTTATAAAAAGGCAGTTCTTTGATGATTGCTTCCGAAGTGCTTCACATGCCAGCAGTGCACACCAGTGGTTGTCTGAATGGATTGTAGAGCGAGGGCACAAGTCCCCTTTTTTTCACTGCTGTAAACTGAAATAAAGTAGAGACCAATCCTCCTTTCACAAACCGGTTTAAGCCCTTCAGAACAGTGGTGCAAAGACTGTGTAATCTACCACGGTCAGACAGATAAGTAGTATTTATACGTGTTTCTAAATTTTCTCCAAATATTTCCAAGGCTGTGAGGTTTTTCTCATTCACATCACATCAAATACAATAATGTTTTCCCTTAGTAGCAGTTACCATCCATTCCTTATTCCGTTCTGTGACAGTTTAAGCCTAGCTTGCAGCAAAGCACTGCACAGCTGCTTGCTCACTTCCCCACCAATGGGATCTGGGAGAGAGCTGGAAGAGTAAAAGTAAGAAAAAAACAACTCATGGGTTGCCATAAAGACAGTTTAACAGGAATACCAAAAGCCGTGCACAGAAGCAAAGCAAAACAATGAATTAATTCACTGCTTCCCATGGCAGGCAGGTATTCAGCCATCTTTGGGAGAGCAGGGCCCCATCAGGCATAATGATGACTGAGGAAGACAAATGCCATCACTCTGAACATCACTCCATCCCTTGCTTTTTCCCCAGCTTTATGTGCTGAGCATGATATGATATGGTTTGGAATACCCCTTTTGTCAGTTGCAGTCACCGGTGCCAGCCGTGTCTCCTCTCAGCTTTTTGTGCGCCCCCATCCTCCTCACTGGCTGGGCAATTCTACAGCCAGAAAAGGCCTTGTTTCTGTGTCAGCATTGCTCAGCAATAGCAAAAATATCTCAATGTTATTGACAACATTTTCAGCACAAATACAAACCATAGCCTCATACTAGGTACTGTGAGTAAAAATAATTCTATCCCTGCCAAAACCAGCATACATTTTTATATCATTAGGAATCATTGTTGTGCATTTTTGTTTGTCTTACTTTCACTGAAAAAGTTAGAACGCTTACGAAAATTCTAAAATGTTGTGAAAATAATCTATAAAATGTCTCCTTGAATGCTACCTTTCTATTATGTCAGGTTGTTATTCCATGTAATATTGGCCAGCTTAAAAGTAGGCTAAGACTTCTTGGGGTTTTTAGAAACCTTTCATAACTTCTTTGCTTACCATCCTTGTTGAAGGATTAGCAGTTAGCTAATTAGTTGTCTTTTTAAACACCATTCATTACTCAGTTACTCAGAAATATGTTTCAGTTTCCTGCTCTTACTTTTTGATGTGTACCTGAAATAACACAATCTCATTCTTCACTGAAATATGTGCTGCTGTAATTGAGTGTTAATTACGGCACCAGTGGCCAAGTATTGGAGTTTTAAAAGCAGAATTAATTTCCTCAGTTGGTCTTGTAATTGCCAGTATTTAAAGATGCCCACATAGCTAAGTCTGAGTACAGATCCATTGATTGTGGCTATGGTATGTGCGTGTGTATACACAAAGCACCCCATATCATAACCAATACCCAAAACTGTGATTTTGCATGGGTACAGAAAGATCTTCTGAGAATACTTCAAAGTAAAACCGTTTCACCTTGTTTTGTGGTAAGGAAGGTAAAAGGAGTTGGCAATCACCAAAGTTTGTTTATGACCGTTCTCCTGAGGATTGTAGAAATATCGGCATTACTTCTTAACGGTTGCTGTTATAATTCCAGTGTTTTCAGAAAGTAATAACAGGTGTAGGCTAAAATGAGTTTGAATGGTATGCATAGCAAGCAAATTAAAGTCTTTCACTGTCTGAATATAAGAGCTCACAGTTATTTACTTTTTTTCATGTGGAAAATTTTCCAGCATAGTCTTCTGCTAATTGATTGCAGCTCCATCAAAAGAGTTTCAGTTATCAAAAGGTCTCTGTGAGAGGAAAACTGAAACTGCTGCCAGGACTACATTTTTTTTTTCTGACTTAGAAACCACAATGTCAAGACTGAATTAACAGAGAAGAGTGGCAACAAAGAAAGTATCAGCAACTAGAGCACTGTACAAAGCGGATAACATCTGATTGTACAACTCATCTTTGTAAATTATTAGAGAAGATACTTCCTTTGAAAGTTTATTCTGTTCATAATCTTGCAGAGCAAATAAGAATAGTACTGGGTTACAGTACCAGCAAGATAATCACAGTTCCCAATGTTGCTGAAGACAAAAGCTACCAGTGACAGGATCTGTATTATTGTTGACCATGAAATAGCTGACTGGAACAAAAAGCTTCTCTGTGTTCTATCAATCATCTCAGATTATTTATATTCTGCTTCAATTTCTGTGCTTTTTGAAATTTACAGAAGTTATAATTTGCATGTTTGTCTTCTTGCCACTGTACTGACATACTGAAATTTTGATCTTAGGTATCTGACAGGAAGAAGGGGAATCTAGTAATTAGAGCAAAGGCTCTGGAGGGTTGAAATGCCTTTCTGTTCTCTTCCGATCAAAAAATAATTGTTTCTATCAAGGTATTAGTATGGATGCTTTCAATTGAAAAAATTGGGACTGAAATTACAGAAAAAAACCACTTAATGCAAGCAGCCATGGTCAATAGTCATAGAGGACAACGGAAGGTTATTTGCTAAATACTATGTGCAGCTTCTCTGCTCAGGCGAAAAAGCATAGCATCCAGCAGAGATGAGAGCAATGTCCTTGTGTGCTTGTTTTGTTCCTCCCAGAGCTGCCCTAGGAAATGTTAAATTCTGTTCATTTTTTAAAGCAGCGTAGAGGGTAGCCTGTCCCAGTTCCTAACATCTCTCTTTCCATGCCACAGTCACAGAGGACAGCATGCACAGCTCTGCTGCTTCAGGCAGATAAGGATTTCTGTGCTCTTGTGTTCCTCTGCCTGCAGCTCACTCTCATGAAGACCCAGTAGGCTTTAAGGGTACAATGAAGCTGTGCAGATAGCTATAAAGCATTTGAAATTGTTACCTGAAAAAAATCTGTTTAAACTGGAGCTGTTCAGAAAACACGGGAATGACAAATATATTTAGGTGGCTGGGATTTGCTGAGGTGGTGATGGATGGCTGCCAGACTGTGATCCCTAGGCAAAATGGCATTCCTGGAAAAGAAGGGTTAGGCCTAAAACACTCCAGTGTACATGAGTACCTAAACCATACACTGATAGTCATGTGTGCTATTGACTAGTGCAGAGTTTGTGGAATTTAACACTACTTTCCATTACTAAATTTCCTCTAAGTTTGAGGTTTCGTACCTTGCGATTTCCTCTGCGTATAGTTTTCCAAACACTTCTCTCTGCAACACAGCTTTGTGAAGCCCGGAGGATTTGCCGTGTGAAAGATAAGCCTTCTCAAGACATCATTCAAGACAAACTGTGGTGATCTCTAAGGAGGTGTTCTGCTGGCTTTTTTCAAAAGCCAGACTGAGAGACGATGGAGCAAAACAGTGCTTCTGGTCCTGCATGTCTTCAGAGTCCTCAGTTTGCAACATTGTTGTCATTCACACCCTTGGAGCGACGAAAGTTATTTTGAATCTGTCCTGTCTGACATTCATTATGTCATGGGCACAAGGAAATAAAATATGGATCTGAAATTTATGTATTAATTTTCTTCAGCTGGAATTGAAACTGCATTGTGGTTTTTGAAATGTGCAAAAATCCAAGCTCTAACAATGTTCACCACCCCTGAATCAGTTTTAAACAAAGACTTATACATTTTTCACACATAGTTCCTGTTCTGCTACACTGAAATTTAAAATTTTCCTCAATGAGATGTTTGCAACAGGTGCCATTTTTGTTTAACAACATCTTCTACTGTCTCAGAAACCCAGGACATTTTTTGTTGTTTAGCAATGGTGATACCTTTCTGTGTTGTTGCATTTTGTACCATTTATGATACCTTCTGATAGAATTTATGTACCTTCTGATAGAATTTTGATGTTTTCAGGTAGTGAAGGCCATGATGGAGTATTTTTAACATTTACTATTGTTCTCAAAACCTTTGTATCTTTAATGCAAATATTTCTATAATACTGCTGTAAAGACATTCTGGGAAAAAATAAGCCTATATTTACTCTGTCTGTAAAGGTACCTTTATGCACTTCAGAGGAGGCAGTTAGAAATGCAGACTGACTTTTGGTTTGTTGCTGTAAATGCAGAACCAAGCATGTCTTGGTGCAAGCACGGTGGTTGAGAATACAATGCTGGGATTGAATCTGCTCTGGCTTTCATAGCTAGGTGGAAATTAATTGGAAGCATGTCAGTCAAATTGACCTTTCTCTTTTTCCACTGTTTTTGTAGAGTTCAGCTGGATGTAAAGTATCAAAATTCTTTTAATGCAGTATTTGTTCAAAGCTTTTGTATAAAGCATATTCTTTATACAAAATGCCTCCACAGGCATTCAGTAAACTTTTACAGTTCCCAGTATCAACCTTTTTATCTCTTTGCATTGGAGGGTGAGAACAGAATGAACCTACATAGAACAAGCGAGAACAATTTAAATGTCTGTCACATGTTTAGTCTCTGAAAACTTCTCACACTTAATCTCTGTAAAGGTAGGTCACTACTTTTAGGAGCTTTGATTCCTTCTATCTTTTCCTTTACTGTGGATGATCTTTTGCTACAGTTAATTCCCTGAAAACCTTTAGCAAAGAACTGCCTAAGAAGCAGCTTTTCTCAATGATTTGTTTGTACCCTTTCCTTTGTCTCATGAAGAAAATCAAATAAGACTTGAAAGTCAAACACAAATTGGATGTTTGGGAATAAAATAGTTCTTTGGATTCTTTGTAAAGTCTGGATTAAATCCTGACTTCTTGTAGGTCAGGGGAACTTTACTGTTGACCTCACATTGATTTTCTAACAAAGATCGTGCAGCATATTGTGCAAAATATTGAGGTTAACTACAGTGCTTTGGTCAAGACATTTGCTGATTTTGCTTTATTCATTCAGTTTCAAAAGCCTGAAATACTCCATTTTAATTTTGTCTTGAGTGGATGCATCATATTAAATTGATGCCATATATCAAATAAAAAAAACCTTTTTCTGTGGCCTCATGAACTGCTTTCCATAAATATCCACATAAGGTGAATTGTACCTTGTGTTAATTGAAAGCTTCAATGTCATTAGAGATCCCTGCACAAGAAAGCAACAGATACAGGAACTGTAAGTTCAATCTGTCCTTTAAAACAACCAATATTTATGCTAACACTGAATGGATTGGCAAGAAAAAGAATTTAATCCAGAAAATCCTCTCTTGATATGCAAAAATTCAGACTGGAATTCTAGTTATAATCTCTATAATTAAAGTCTGGCACATTATTTTTGCTGTATAGCACTGAAATTTAATAATAAGAGGAGATGATACAAGCTTAAAGAAAAATGTACTCAGAAGTTGACTGTTTCCCCTAAGTCTTTTGATTTCGGTTGCTTTGGTAGGTACTCAATGACAAAGCGTATTTGAGAAATTAATTTCTCAAGAAAACACTACGTTAGTTATCACTTCTCCAGATACCTTTGCATTCACCAGAGAAGTTACCAGGTTAATACGCTTTTTTCTAAACTATTTGTCCTAGGCAGAGGAGAAGATTATTTAGGTTTGGTGGGTTTTTTTTTTTAATTTTCTCTACAAAACGCAGACTGAAAGAGCAAACTAAATTAATGAATTCATAAGCCATAAAGCCTGACTTTATGACTGTTAGCTGTACTCCACTATGTATAAATCAGGATATATGTGTTTTCCGTAAAAAACATAATTTTCTTTGCACTCTTGAAGAGCCACTTAGTGAATCATGTTTGAAGACACTCCTTTGCTACACTTCATCTCTTTATACTCTTTAAAATAAAACTTCAGTAGGAAAAGGGATGTTTATAGAATTTTTATTTGTGAGAACTTATATTTTATTTACAGCTGCTTTGAAGTTCTGCAAAAAATACCTTCAGTTCAAATTTAACATTACCCTTTTCTATGCAAAGTTAACGGTACAGTCCTCTGGAAAATGAGGAAAGAATCTAGCAAAGATCTCTACTTTTCCTTTTTGGCACCCACTTGTTTTTGTTCTAACTCTGAAATAAATTTTCAGAGTAAGTTGTATAATAAGCCCCCATCTGCAGATTTTAACTGCTAGCATTCCAGTTTTTGCTGCTTCAGGCAACAGAAAATAAGCAGCCCAAGCAGTAATTAACACTTGAGTGACATTTGACACAATGTATCTCATATTACTTTTTTTGTCCTATGTTTCCACAAACCCCACCCCATGTGCCTTGTAATCTTTGTGCTTGAGAACATTCCTCACTTGTAGAAACATTCACCAATTTCTTTAGCTATTGTGAACTAACAGTCATAATTATGCTGATAAAAGGACAACTAATTGTCAGTTATTAGCATGTTCTCAATCTAATTCTGTCCATCTGAACAACCCTGACTCACTGGATCTTTCTCAGGGGTCATAGTTTCTACATTTTTATTCTAATAGCTTCCTGGGGCTTTTTTATTTATGCAAATCCTACCAAATGGGGTCTTACCAGCACTGAGTGGAGCAAAAGGATTGCTTCACATGCCACGTGTTTGACTCTGTTTACACACCCTAGAATGTTTTCTGACACATACTCAACCCTGGGATTTCTTGTTCTGACATTTTGAACATTTGTTTTGTGTAATTACACAGCCATTTACTCACATTTATGTCCAAAATTTTTGTATTCATCCTTTCGTATTATGTCATATTCTTGAAATTAATTTCTTCCAGTTGATGAGTATAATTTTGATTTTTACTCAAGTGTAAACCAGAAATCAGGTTTTTGTGTGTCAGTGGAGCTGCACTGCTCTGTAAAGGACAAAAGGATGAATGAGGGGAGGGATGGACTTACTTTTGATGTTCTGTTTTGCTAAAATTTTCTTGCTAAGATAATGTGAACTAGTGCAGAAGAAATGCTGTTAGTGCATTTTTCTCTATTATTGTTTATGTGCTGATAATAGCCTATAATTTACATGTCAGTGTATGTACTGTTCTGCATTAATTAGTACAAGATCGTTGATGTGTTTTTCAGTGCATATCAATCATCCTCTATTTTCCAGCATACATGGCTGAGAACACTCAAACTAATTTCTTATTTTTACTTTCACATTGGAAAAGAGTTTTATTCTTAGGAAAAAAATAATCTGTTGCTTTGGCTTTCTGTATTGGTTCTATTAATAAACTTAAGTTAAATATTGTAAAAGTGCAATAATAGAAAAAAAAAAAAAGTTAGGTGTTATTTGTATAGTCTAACCCTCTTTTCAGAGAGAGCAAACTTTGATGTAACATCATCTTGTGCGAGGCCTGGCCCAGCTAAGGTTTGACAACCTCCAAGGGTGCCATGCCAGGGCAGACGCGAATTTTTTCAATGCTTACCCATGCCTTAAATACTGGAGACGGTATGTCAGGTTTGTATTTGTTGCCTCAAGCTGTCTTACTTAATTATTTTCACAAATTAAGTGGTGTGCTTCCACTTCCTAGCTGCTATTAGTGACATGGAATGCCTTCAGTCTGAATAGATTTCCTAATGTCCTAAGCTTCCAGGAGAAGTATTCAATTTCTTCTCTGATACTGTGTGGGCAGAACACCTCTGCCTTTTCTTTTAGTACTTTTCTGTGGGTGGACAAAGAAGGAAACATTGAAATCAAGTAACCGTAGTGAGAAAATGTATCCAATCACTTTCAAAAATGGATATAGGAGCCAGAATATCTGCAATGGTGAGAGTAAGAGGGTAGAAAATTCAGAACCACTGTCCTCCAAAGCCGTCTGCCCATTTTCTCGCAGTATTATATGGAGCACTGTGGGGCTGTAAATTGTCTTTATTCCTGAGTCAGTGCCAGGCTGAATTCTGTCACTAACTGTATATTACAGTTACTTGTCTTTAAGTGTGGAAATTGCTGGGGGAGAAGACAGGATATTTTCTTTGGACTTTTACTCATCATCCATCTTTTAGGTGCTACTAATTCCCTTCATCCTGCGAACATAATGTTTCATCTTGTTTTCAATTTTGTCTGCTTGTCCTCCTTCTTGCACTCCCTCTCCAAGTCCCTCTGGCAAGGCAGAGCAATTTCTGTGTTTGACACCCCTTGCCAGTGGAATTTGCTCGGAAATGGAGAAACCACCCTGAGCTTTTCAGGTGCAGGCTTTCACTGTCCCCTCATTTGCCTATGTATTTGGTAGGGCCTGACAAAGTAAATATTTTTGTCAGGACTGAACACCCACAGCAGCTTTAGATTTGGTGCTGCTCACGTGGGTCTAAGGCTGACGCTTCCTTGAACAGAGGTAGAAACTCCCAGCATTGCCAGTGGGCTCCAGGTTATCTTCTGCAGGCTTCATCTGAGCAGGACATCAGATTATCTGGCTGTGGCAGAATGTTCTGCACCGCAGGCAGAGGGAAACCTGTGCCATTGGTGCCATGGGAGTTTGTTTTCAAAGCTTTGATAAGAGGACAATATTGCCAGAGAAGCTAAAAGCCTAGGGACATACCTGAAAAATGTATCAGTCCAAGACATGATCTCCCAAGACATGATCCCCGGAGTTTTTCTTATCACTCCAGTTGTTGTACTGTGCTTCCTTTCATTCTCCGGCATGATATGATTTCTTGCCAAGATAAAGTGCAAACTTCTTCGTGGAGTGACAAGGAGAAAGCTAAGACTGGGGAACATGTACTTGTTACTGCTTGAACTTCTAGTTAAAACCCAAAAATGCTTGTGTCTTGGCTTTTTCTTTTCAGATAGAGAAAATCTCTCATTAAAAAAATTATATTGGATTTTCACAAAGCAGCTCCAACTTTAAACATTGGAAACACAGATGCACTTTTTACCCAGTTGTCCAGGCTGAAATTGAAAAGCAGGAATTTGCAGTGTAAATCAGGCCAGAATTGCAATTTAATTCTCTCTGGCAATTCAGTGACTCAGGCATGGGTTCACTGTATAAAGGGGTGCACCTGTGTTCCTTCCAGATAGAATTGATCAGGGCAGAAACTTAATTTTTAATATTGTCCCCAATCATTTTAGTGAATCAAATTGGTCAGTTTGCATTTCTTGCTTTTTGCTCCATGGATTAGGCAAGTAGAAAGATAAAAGGAAGGACTAAGTAATTATGAGGTAATTATCACTTCAACTATGTCAGCAAACCTGATGCTAGTCAGCAAATACCCTGGATGCTTATCAGCATGCTGTGAAAAACTGTGTATACAATACATGTATACTGTGTATACATACAAACTAAAGCCTCTTTGTTACTATTTTCCTTGTAAGTGGGGACCTTTCCCACTTCAAGGCATGTGGATTTTCAACACAGGAAAAGTCTACCCTCAGTGTGTCTTTCCTCAGGGATGCTCTGTGTATCAGCATGAGGAGGTGAGCATTGCATTCTCTAGCAGGTGGAGGTGTTATGGGTGTGAAGGCTCTAGTGCTTCCTCTGGTGCTTCATGGCAAGTTCAGTTTCAATGGGAGAGCCCTGATGCCAAGTTGCCTGGCTCCTCTGAGTGCTGTCTGTTGCCATGTGTCTTTCAGAGCTCATGGTCTGATCCTGCAAATACTGCTTCTGTCTTTGGTGAGACAAGCTACAGGTCTGATGTCCACAGCTGGAGAAGAGAGAGAACAATGTGAATTCTAAAAGATGTGAAGGGGAAATCCACATCACAGCTACTCAGCAGTAGTGATTTGTGACCACAAAATGAAGGAGGAGGAATGGAGGGCAAGAAGGCTCATCTGCAGAAGGGGCCAAATGGGCTGGGGGCATGGATGCCAGAAACAGGGACCCCCTCCAAGGGAATGAGGTTTTCCTTAGTGATGAGATAAAACCCAGACCCACCATGGTCATGTAGCAACCCTGGAACGGGACTGCTCAGATGCCACCTCTGGGCAGCAGAGCTGGGCTGGGTCATAGACCCAAAGCCAGGCTGAGGACTGGTGCTGGTCTAAGCGTATATAAAAAATTGGATTGTGTGTATAAAAAATTCTCTAAGACTCCTTATAGAACAAGTTATAGTGGTACTGCCCAATACATGGTTCACTAATTATAGTGTACTGAAACACAAAATTGTTTAAACCAGTTCAAGGGCTACAGTAAAAATTCACCCAAACATGCAAGATAATTTGTGGGGATCCTCTGTTTTCCCTTTGAAGGTATGATTTTGTGTTTTGTTTGGTACATACAGAAGCATTGGGGTGCCATGGCAGCTAGCCCTTCAAGTGTTTCTTCCCAGCACTTTGTAGCCGGCATCATTCACTGTCCTCTTCTCTGATGCAGCATGTGGTGACCAGAAAGGGTTGTGGAGGAGCAGAAGGGGCAAAGAGAAAATCACAAGAGCTTAGGAAAGTTGAAATCAGCTCTGCCTGGGGACATTTTCCACATGCTGGTCAGTGGATTGTTCTGTGGCCCCAGATCCCTGTTATTGCGGGGAAAGTGTGGAGGTATTCTCCGCAGTTTTTTCAATACCTGGAATTTTCCCTTCTGTTGCTGGGCTTTGTGCACCCTGTCTATGGCAGCCTGAACCTGGTTGCTCTGATGAAAGTCACCCTTGGCCTCCAAGTGTGCTGGTCAGATCCCTCTGTATTGCTGAAGTAGTATGTGGATAGAGAAGAGACGCAAAAAAACTGAACAACAGCATCAAACGAGTACCTGCAACCAAGAACTGAGCTTGCAGTTTACAGCAGAGATGGATTTTTCCTATATAGTGATCTTGTGCCCAGTGATGATACCATATCAAAAGAGTCACCTTTTTTAAGGAATGAATTTAGTACCACATACTTTAAATTGTGCTTGCAATGTTCCAGTGATAGCTTTTCTTCAAGACTGTAATAGATAATGTTTTCAGAAAACTGTATACAAATCTTTCCACAGAAGCCAGATTGTTTGCCTCCATTGCATTTCTATTACGAAATTAACAAGGACATTCTTTTACCTTAGAAATTGCCAGAATGGTAAGATTTTACTTGTGCTATAGAAAGACAGATGGACTATTAGAGGTAGCCAAAGGATCATTCATAGAATTTATTAAAATGGTCTTTCCCCAGGAGGGTGGCTGAGCATAAAATGCTGAACAGCAAATGGTGAGTTCCCCACTGCAGTTGAAAGCAAATCTATAAATAGAATGACAATGGAATTACCCTCTAGCTAGTGAACAAGGGAACAAGAAAATCCCTCCTTCAACTTGCTTTGCATACTAATAAGGACAAAAAATGAGGGAAGAAAGAAAAAGAACTATGAAAAAAGGCTGTAGATGGCTCATTTACCAGAATACAGAGAAACGGTGTGCTTGGTAGTTAATTTAGGGGCTTTTTTCCACAGGACTGAACAGAGAAATAATAGAAACAATTTTTTAGAAGATGATTTATTTGTACGTCTCAGTGAAAAAGATGACTTGTGGCATTTTCCTTCCAAGGTGTGCCTTCTCTTGTGACTAATGCAAGAAGCCTGTGGGATGTATAAAGCAGAAAAGGGTTTGTGAAAGAGGACCTTCATTATGAAAGAGCATATTTGGTCTTTTGCAGTGAAACTGGATGCTTCCCGCCATTCCAACACTGGAAGCTATAAATAGCTCATTGTTCCTATGGTATGTCATAGTGCAGTGAACCTTTGTCATCTTCTGTTCTCATTCTGCCTTCTGCCGGTTATTTACTTTGATGTCAAAGTGAAAACCTCTTCTGTTGGTATCTATAATGAATTATATCACAGCTACTTGCAAAGAATTGACAGTAGATAGATAGGAGCACTCATAGTGTAGTTTATAATTTTGGTAGCTTGGGGTAAGGAGAGGGAATCAACATGCAAAAAGCAGATGTACGATCTTCATTAAGTGAAGTTTTCCACACTTATACATCCATCTAGCTATATGAAACACTTTTTATGTTACCTGCTAGGTGCTCTTGTGTGGGCAGCAAGATTCATCTCTGTATCTAAAAGTCAGCAGAAGTGAGGCAATAGTGTGTGTGTCTGAATGTGTGTGTGTGCATTTTCCAATCTGTACTCTTAAACTTGCCCAACATAACTCACAATTTTCTGTGATTGAACTCCTGCTTTTCAATTTTTAATATTTATTTTTATTGTTTAGGGGTTTTTGTATTGTGGATCACATTCCTATTTCTGTTTGAATGCTTGGCTTATCCGCCTCTTGGTAAACTCGGATAACTTAGATTAGGTTGACCAGCATTCCTGATTTACAAATTGTGTACCCAAAACTTCCTGCGGCTTGCAGCCTTAAAATAGTAACTAGGTAGTTGTTAAAGCAATGGGAAATTCCAGGAATATTAGGCTGAGTGATGACTGCACCTACTCAAAAGTCCCTCAGCTTCATGCTAAGTTGTTATCAAGTGAGGCTTACAATTATTTTTCAGGATATCTTTNAGCTACTTGCAAAGAATTGACAGTAGATAGATAGGAGCACTCATAGTGTAGTTTATAATTTTGGTAGCTTGGGGTAAGGAGAGGGAATCAACATGCAAAAAGCAGATGTACGATCTTCATTAAGTGAAGTTTTCCACACTTATACATCTATCTAGCTATATGAAACACTTTTTATGTTACCTGCTAGGTGCTCTTGTGTGGGCAGCAAGATTCATCTCTGTATCTAAAAGTCAGCAGAAGTGAGGCAAGTGTGTGTGTCTGAATGTGTGTGTGTGCATTTTCCAATCTGTACTCTTAAACTTGCCCAACATAACTCACAATTTTCTGTGATTGAACTCCTGCTCTTCAATTTTTAATATTTATTTTTATTGTTTAGGGGTTTTTGTATTGTGGATCACATTCCTATTTCTGTTTGAATGCTTGGCTTATCCGCCTCTTGGTAAACTCGGATAACTTAGATTAGGTTGACCAGCATTCCTGATTTACAAATTGTGTACTCAAAACTTCCCGCAGCTTACAGCCTTAAAATAGTAACTAGGTAGTTGTTAAAGCAATGGTAAATTCCAGGAATATTAGGCTGAGTGATGACTGCACCTACTCAAAAGTCCCTCAGCTTCATGCTAAGTTGTTATCAAGTGAGGCTTACAATTATTTTTCAGGATATCTTTAATATATTGACTTTACAGATTTGGGAATTTGACTAAGAGTTGAGACCTATGCTCAGGAATTTGATATAATCCCTGCATTTTTATTAGCTATAGGTTTGTTACCTATATAGCAAGCAATTGGAGAGGAAAAAATTGGAGAGAGAGACCCTGTACCCTGTACCCCATACCCCATACCCCGTAGTTAGAGAGGGGCAGACTTTAGGTCCCCATTGCAGCTCTGTATGGGCCACTCACTTAAGAGATGGACTCAATGATCCTTGTGGGGCCCTTCCAACTCAGAATATTCTGTGAAATAATGAATTATACTGGGTTTACATGGCCAAGCTTTAGTAGTGGGGTGGCTGCAGGCGTGGGTTATGTGAGAAGCTGCTAGAAGCCTCTACTATGTCCAGCAGAGCCCATCCTTGGCAGCTCCAAAGATGGACATGCCACTAGGTAAGGCTGGGCCCAATAGAAATGGTAGTAATGCCTCTGTGATAGCATATTAAAGAAGAAAAAAATGAGTTAGTGTGCACTTGTAATTGTAGCCAGAGAAGAGCAGGGTGAGAAAACGTGAGAGGAACAACTGCAGACATCAAGGTCAGTGGAGAAGGAAGGGCAGGAGCTGCTCCAGGCACCAGAGCTAAGATTTCCCTGCAGCCCGTGGTGCAGACCACGGTGAAGCAGCTGTGTCCCTGCAGCCCACAGAGATCCACTGAGATGCGGAGATCCACCCACAGTCCATGGAGAAGCCCCATGCCAGAGCAGGTGGATGCCTGAGAGGAGGCTGTGAACCTATGGGGGGCCTGTGGAGAGAGGGCCCACACTGGAGCAGCCTGTCTTTGCAGAACTGCTCTCCATGAAAGAGTGACCCACACTGCAGCAGTTCGAGGAGAACGATTGCGTGTGTGATGTACTCAAGTTGGAGAAGCTCACAGAGAACTGTCTCCCGTGGGAAGGACCCCACATTGGAGCAGGGGAAGGACCCCTCTCCCTGAGCAGTGGGAGAAACAAAATGTGATGAACTGACCATAACCCCTATTCCTTGTCTGCCTGTGCTGGTAGGGGATGAGGTAGAGCTGGGAAGGAGGGAAGGGTAGGGAGAAGGTGTTTTTCAGGGTCTTATTTTACTTCTCATTATCTTGCTCTGATTATATTAGTTTAATAAATTCAATACATATCTCTATGTTGAGCCTGTTCTGCCGGTGATGGTATTTGATGTGTGATCTCTCCTGGTCCTTATCTCAACCCATGAACCCTTCACTACACTTTCTCTCCTCTGTCCAGCTGCAGAGGGGAGTGGGTAAGCGGCTTTTGTGTGTGCCTGGCATCTGGCCCGCACTGAGGCACAAAAATAGCATGTTGCAAAATAAGAGACTAAGTATGGGGACTAATAAAAACCTGAAAGTTTGGAATATCCTGTATTTTCCAGATACCTTGCTAATTCATACATTTGAAAAAGACAGAAATATTCAGAGAGAACTGAATTTTAATACTTTAGCAGTTACGTATGTTAAGCTCAAACCGGCTCTCAAATGGTAAGGTATTCATATACTTAGAGTTTGACCTGTATGAAAATAACTAATAGAAGAACAAGCTACTACATGTGTCTTTAGCATCCTAATACTTATGAACAGAAAAGTCCTAGGAAATAGAAAACTCCTTTTTGCCTTATCAAAGGTTCTTGCATGGCTTTGAACATAATAAAAATTAATATAAACTAAGCAATTTTTCACTTCAAAACAGGAACCTGCAGAGGACTACCCATTAAGAAGCAGTTGCAATATTAAAAAATGGTCTTCAGTCATTTAGAGACTGTGTTACTTCCTTTGTGCTCCTGAAGATGCAGCACTGGTTCTTATTCATAGCTGAGACACCTTCTGAGGGAGTCTTTACTCAGTGCACATTGCTGTGCTCAGCAAGCAGAGATATCTGTCCCCAGTGCAGCTCTTCTTGTTGATATTCTCCCAGGTTTTGAATACAGCTCTAGTGTACACATTCAGCAGAACCTCTGGGCAAAATACTTATTTGAAGTGGCTGTCTACACATGATCAAAGTACTCTTTGGTTGTTAAATTTGAGTGAATTTTTTACATTATAAATTGTTTCATCATCAAAATGAAATAGTATTGTAGTGACAGAGTGCCACAACAGGGAGTTTGCTACTGGATTAGTAAGTGAAAATAATATTAAGTGCCTTAAAAAATAAAAGACCTTCTAATTGGCCTTCCTTGCTATTTATGTACACCTCCAAAGCCTGTCTCAAAATCAAGATAGCACTAATCTGCAGAATAGTGATGGTTTTGATTTTCAGACACCTACTCCCATCACTGCACTCGTGCATGCACAAATCAACACTCAAAAATGGATGTTTCTGCCCCAAAAAGCAGCCATGGCAGCAGAGAGTTATAAAGTTTCCAAGTGGTCAGTCACAACCTTTCATTGGTTTCAGTTGCCCATAATCAAAAATGCCTAAACCAGGGCATGGCTTAAATGCACGTGTTTTGTAGAAGTCTTTGAAGGAATGAAATAGTTCTGTCTGATTGTCTGTCTTTTGCTAAACTGTGGCCAATATCTTATTTTCAAGTTGTCATATAGCAAGCTGCAATTTGATTACTCTGAGGTCATAATAAGCAGCTATAGTTTATATAACAATATTTATAAAACAAGGTTTTTGTTTGCAATGCTAATTAGTCATGATATAGAACTTCCATTATTTTGCTATGTGAATTTCATTACTTTAATATCCTGATAAATTTTTGTATACTGATGATTTTACACTTTGCTCACTGAAGGTTAAGAGAAATCTCAAATATGACCAAGGTTCATATTTTTCTATAGAAATAATAGGTTTCCTCCATTAACAGAGCGATTAGCCAAGTATGATAATTACTGGAATAGAAGGACAGTGTTGTACTTCTTTACCATTATATACTGTAACAGATAAAGTAAACGACTGCTGACTGCAAATTTCTCGTCTAGATAGATATTACATTAACACATATTTTTAAATGAATGTTACAAAATCCACTTTAGTATTCTGTTGGTTTGTTATCTTTGTACTTAAGTCCTTTAAGAATGGACGTTTTTACAAAGTCAAGCTCACAGCCACAGTAGTGTTCCTCCAGTCTTTCCTAAACATTGACAGTGCACTACTTATCATCCTCTGCATACACATACGGAGCCTGTGTGAGCACAGTCTAAACAGAGAATAAAAAGAAAGTGATCATAATGGAGAACTTGAAAGGCAGAAATAAGAAAATAGCACAACTTTCTTTTTCTGTTCTTATTTTTTTGGTTTAATAATTGTCATTTGCTTTGCTTTTCTTCTCACTCTGTGCTGGATACACAAGACCAATGATACTCCTTGGGAAATGGAGAAAAAATGACAATGGTTAATGTATAAGGTCGACTGATAATTTCTACAGAAAACTTCTAGTGTGACTTTGAGATTTTACTGGGCTTTTCCTCATCACTCATCTTAAGATTTTTTTAAAACCCCAGCACGATTTCACTCTGCTTAGTGTCACAACAGCAGAATACTTCATTGGTGAGTGTGTGTGCGTTTAGAGATCTACAAGAATAACATCACAGATCTTGGTGTCATAGTTGTTAGATAACAGGAAATCTACTTTTTTTTTAATGATATAGTGAGTGAGGAGGAAGAAGGGGAGTTGAAAACTACTGTTCCTGTCGATGTCCTGCCCTTTATCAGCCTCTGCAAGAACTTCTTATTCCATGCACAGTCCCCAGTTACGCCTAGAGATATGGTTTACTACACTGGCAGATAAAATTGAGGCCCACTACCCTGTTAAGGGACAGAGCAGGCACTTGGAGTATCATCTTGGGCAAAGGAAGAGAGAAGGTGCTAAGTTTGCATCTTTCTCAATAATTTTGGAAAGGTTTAGTAATGTAGAACAAGAAAATAAGCTCTTCCAGTACTTGACTGTCTGGCATGTTTACAAAATGTTTTTGCCCTGATCCTCTCTGTGTAATACTGGGGAAACAACAAAATAAGCATTAAGTTTCTCTGAGGCAGAGCCTTGTGCTGGTCTCTTTGCTCTCCACTGGATAGAAGAGACCTGGGTGTCTCTTTTTCTTTTCACTAAAATACGAGGTCAAGATACAGAATAATACATACATACACAGTGTAGAAAAGAGTGTATATGAGAGATTTTGGGGCTACTGTCTCCAGAGGTGCCACCAAATTACAAGGCATTGTGCTGTAAGCAGACTAACTCCTCTTTCGGTGAAGGAACCTTGTTTTGGTTGACTTCTCAGCTGAGTGCCATCCAGTTTTGAAGACAGCAGAGAGGACCTAGTCCATCTCAGCCCTTGCACTCAAAGGACGTAATGAAGAGGGTGCTAATGGTGATTTTAGCTTTATCTGAACAATAGGAAGCAGTTCTTCTAAGCAGTGATCCCTGATTTTGTTCCCGGTAATGACCCTAAAACCAGAGCAGAGCAGATGATAGGTGTGAAGTCCGGCACAGTCAGAGCATAGTTAACTTTCTTCTGCATATGCAATGGGGAGATATTGCACCCTCGGATATAGTTAAATTTTTTTCGATTTTGTGCACAACTGAAAGCTATGTATTCATGTCCTAGGTCTGACTCTTATCCTCCATCCTAGAGAACAGAATATTCAGAGGCATGAGGAGGTAAAAGTCATGTTGGCACTCACTGAAATGTGGCTTCCCAAGTCCTATGATACTCATTTGTTACTTCTATGATCCTCATAAATTTGATTGAGAGGAAAAGCTCTTATCTTTTCCTCACCTTCAGCAGCAAGCAGTGTTTTGTGCCTTTTTTTCCCAGAACATGCAGTACACAAAATGAACAGAGGAAGGTTTGAGATTTGAGCAGGAGCAGTCTGGTCATCATAGACTTGATTAACTGCTGAATTAACGTGCCTCTTGGGCAATTCAGACATACAGATCCGATTATGAACTCGTCATACATTTTCAGACTACACAGTTGAACCAGTTATAGACAAATACTTCTTTAAGTTTCTTCCTTTTCTTCTTCATATTGTTAATCCACAGTGTATCTTCTTCACAAAACTATTTTCATTAGCAATTCTTCCAGAAGTTAGTATGCATTTTCAAACACAGAATAAAAGGCAAGGAAAATATGAATAGACAAGACCCGAAGAGAGAACTTGTTTTTTTGCCAGTTCTGTCAGGTTAGTCTGAGATACACAATGTCTCTCCCTGCAAACCTTGACTTGCATGTATCCTTAAAATGTCACAAATGCAACACTATTACTACTACAATGACAAATGTGTCTTACAACTCAATTTTCCTTGACTTTAATAGTTGAAGAAGAACTGAGTCATAGAGCAGTAAAATTTTTGTTGTTTGGCTTCCATTGTATGAAGAAAGAAGCCTTCTGCTTCAAAGTAAATATTTGCAATCGATCTTAATATCAAAGGTTATATCATTACTTGTATAAAAGTAACAATCATTACAAAAATCAGTCAAACAGCAAAACAAGTGTCTAGTCTGAATTATTCACAGTATGGTTACTAGTAATGGGTATTGTACAGAACTCCTCAAATATATATTATACACTGTTTAGTCTGCTTTTATAGAGACATTGCTATGAATTAGGGAAAAATCTTAGTCTGAAGCTGGTTTCTCACACAGTTCATGATAAAGGAATATTTTGAGGTTAATTCTGAACACTTCATTTAGAGAAAAATAGAGGACACTGTACTGCATATTCAATATCTGCAAATACCCTTCAGCATCAATCAGCAACTGTTTCATTTAGTGTATAAAATATCTGTCACATCTGAACAAGTAACAAAAAGCTTAGTATTTGTACTTACGTGATTTTTCTTCTATGATGAACTGGAAAATGTAAGACATGACATTTAGGTTTTTTTCTTTTTCATTAAACTAAGAGCATATCTTGTCTCCTCTGTTTTTCTGAATTAAAAACTCGCTTCTTGGTCTTTCCACTCTATTGTAGGATATAAAAAAGCAGTCACCTTGATATTGCCCCTATTATTTCTTTACTGATTTTAAATCTGAAATCTAGACATGTTAGAGTACTGATTTTCTGTACGCACCTGGGAAAAATATTTATCTGTGTAGGGCTCTGTGATGTTATAATTCATGGTAATGGATTTTTGAGTAAAAAATCTCATGAAGATTTGTTTGCTGTAACATTTCAAGACTTGAAAAGCAGCTTCCAGACAATACATACATTTTGTGAGACCATTTGTTTGGGCTTTGAATGAGTAATAAAATGCGTTTTTGCTTACACATTGTCTCTTGTTAAAGGGGAGACTTGGGGAAGGGAAGAGTGAACATCCTTGTTTGGAGGTATTTTGCTTTAAGTTAGTTACACTGTGGCAAACATGCAGAGTACAGAGAGGATCTTGATTATTCTTCTGAGCATCCTACAGGAGATGCTGGAAACTACTAGATTTTCAGAGGTGATGTTTTTCAGCAGCAGTGATACTCACATAACCTCTCCAGTGCCAAAACTGATGTGAACTGTCAGCAGGAGCCATGTCTCCAGAAGGAAGTGACGAGGAAAACCTGTACAATGAAATTTCCCTAACAGTTAGAAATGACAAGATCATTCTGCTGTATTTTTCAATCTATACAGGGAATATAAAGGAGAGCAAGGAAAGCCCAAACATTATGGTGCCTATGAAGGCTAATAGATACAGCCTTGCCATTCAATGAGAATGACATAAATTGCCTGGGAAAGAATGACTTTCAAAACAGGTCAGCGTACTGACCTGTTATCCCAAAACAGGTCAGCGTACTGATACTTTGATGTATTTTGAAATCTCATTAAATTTCATTGAAAGCTCATTTTTTACTATAGTAAATGAGGTTGAAGTTTCACATTGATGAATAGGCTCCTTCCATTTGGCAGAAACAGCAATATTAATTTAAGAGCAGAGCTAACTTGGATTGTGTCCTGTGTTTTATTTTTAGGTTTATTGTGCTGATCCAATATAACTAATCGAGCCATCTTATAATTTAAAGTCAGACCTACAGTAACTTGGGATGCTATCACTTTTTTCTCCTTTACCATCCATATCGATGAAGTCCACTTCAGTTAAGTAGCAGCCTCAAGTCTAAGACTATCAAAGACAGGAGACAAATAATGCCTCATTTATTTCTTTGTTACGTGTGGAACACTGCTTTTTGCTCTGTATGAGGGAAGCCACCAATATGGCCCACCTGAGATCAGAGGCGAACACCTCCTACCACAAGCTGTACTTCGGCATCCCCTGTGAATAAACCTGTCCTGCTCAGAGGAAAAGACTGTATTTAACCTTTTGTTTGCTGTGGAAGGTGATTTCAGAAAGCTTAAGGAAATAAGGCTAAAAATTTATGTTGCACATTAACCTTTCTTATTAATTGCCAAGTGTTTTTTCGTTTAAAATTAAATTTAAGCATGTCTTTTTCAAAATTCTGATGAGCTTTGGATGTAATGTCTGTGGTTATGTTTCAGGTTTCCCTGATTCAGGGTGAAAGTTTGCAGTCCACTTCCACTCTGTGTACTGATGTATACACGAGATGAATGGGAATGATAAATATGTGGAAAACCTTCATTCCTTCTGCTGTATTTCCCCTTTCTATTCCAGATTTTCTGAGTTAATTCCATTGTCGAAACCTTTAAAGTTGTTGTCATTTTGGCAAAAATCCATCTGTCCTAGAAATATTTCCTTTTTTTCCATTGTGTCCCTCGGAATGGATTTTCAAAATCACCCGGGATGGGCAGGAGACAAGAAATGGCAAAAGATTTTAGATTTTCCAGGTCAATTTCTTGCACTAAAAAAGTGTAACTTTAATTACTGTTTTTAGAAACTGTCAGCTAAAATTTATCGATTATTTCTGTTTATCTCTGCCTTCCAGAAAAGAAAGCTTAAATTTTAATTTTTTTTTTTCATTTAAGATGTCCTTTGATATTACAAGCAATAAACCTAAACAAAATAATTAATTTGAAGGAAATATGGTTTTAAAAATAATTTAAAACACTCTTCTTCTTTTTCTTCTTGAAATATGTTTAAAAAATTTTAAAAACATTTAAAAAAATATTTTAAAAAACTTTGGTACCTAATTCGAATGTAATAATAATAATAATTATTTATACAGGTTAGGTCCTAGACCAGCATCACTTTTGTACACCTCAAACTAATTTCTTATAGAGATTCTCATGTTGCTAGTGACTCTTTTCAGGTCAATTGATGATGCTATAAAAAAAAAGGAATAAAACTTTCTTTAAAAATGATAAAAAATCTGTTTGTGGGCACTCAATCAGAAATTAGAGCCTTATTTAAAAAAAAAAAAGTAGTTTAACTTCTAATTCCTAGTTAGGGTTCCTATTTCTTTATTTTCATTAAGGCTGGGCTTTAAGCTGTGATTCAACTTAAGAGTCTTTCACAAAGCCAGGGAGGAAGAGAAAATAGTGCCAGCACGACAACTGGGACATTTGCCTCAGTAATGGAATTTTGAAGAGTACGACTTAGAACAAAATAGAGGTGAGTCTGTAAGCTGTCAGCTGGGAACATGATCCATCCACTGGACTAGAAGGATAGCAATTGTTTCTTGTCTTCCTTTTCCTTTAAATAAATCGTATCTAAATCTTGAATGAAGGAATTTACATTTTAAAAAGTTAAATCATGGTGGCTTATATATTTTTATTTTCCTTTTAATATCTCTTCTAATTTATGCTCTGATTTTGACTTAAAGTCAAAACAAAATATTCCAAACATTTTTCTTCAAATAGAGGTGGCTGAGTGTGTTCTGAGAACACTTTTTAAAAACAATATCATAAAAATATTTGTAATTCCCTTTTTTGATATGTATCCCATATAGTGGAACTGAGATCAGACGAACAACCCCCATATTGTGTTACTTACCTATGAAAGGTTTTGGCAGTGGAAACAATCCATGGGTAGACAAATAGCAGACTTCAACAGCCTGGAGAAGTTGTCTTTCTTAGGGTCTTTCAGCAAGAAGCCTGTGGTTGGAGCTCGAGTCTCTTCAGGGTCTGTCCTTTGCCTTGGCTCATCACAACACCCTTAGTCAGTAAAGTAAGAAAAAGTAGTTGCCTATTTGCATCATTTCCTACAATACCTTCTAAAGGTTTCTTAATTTCTTCACTCCCATCTTCTTTGTTCAAATCTCTTTGCTTGTGCTTTTTTTCGTCGAGACATTGTGAGATTTTATGTGATTCTTTGTCAAGCCTTTTAATAATGACAAATAATTGTTAGCAGATGAACTTGAGGTTGACACTAGCAGCTGTGGAGTAGTGCTGCCCCTTAGAAGCATTAGGTCCTTGGTATAGGGACAGGCAATTTTGCAGCTGTTTCACAAAAAGCATGTGCCTATGGATTACAGAATCCTTGAAGCAAGCATGACTAGAAAAATCAGCAAAATCGCATATGGAGCAAAGAAATTGTAACTCTGAGTGCCTTCCTGCGGTAGAGAAAATCGAAATACTTGCCCACGTTAAAAATTCTTTATATTGCTTTTTCAGCACTATGGTAACAATTTACTTCATTTTAATGAGTGACATTTTAAATGTAACAGGAGAGAAGTCATTCCGATAGCAATTGGTTGCCAGTTTTTATATTCTAATATGATATGATAATAAAGTTGCTTTAAGTAACTTTAGATTAAGAAAAAAAAATATGTGTTTCTTTACTGGTTATAGTAATTATTGAACTAAATTATGTTCTCTGTTATGTGTATGGATTGCTGGATGGTCCACTTTCATAAAGGCTCCCAGGACCTCTTCCACATTTAGTCATCTTCAAAACAACAAAGTGATGAAAAAAACCCTATTTTCACAAGATTGGTGTTCAGTGTTGCATTAGGGTTTCACCTATCTGGCTATGATGAGAAAGATGATGCCTCCTCTAATTCTCAGCAGGTGAAATTGGAAAGGATTCTGGATCACGTTAAAAAGTCCTGTCAGAAATTTTTGAAGGCTGGGCTTAGAAGTAGTTAGGTTTTCTGCCTTGCTGCTCCTCTGGGAAAGCTGGTACAGCACCCCACACCTCGCCACAAGAGCTCTGGCAGCCGCATTCAGCTGAGCTATGAAGTAGTTGGGCAGTGAGTTTCCTTTGCCGTTTTATCTTAATTTTTAGAGGTTTACATCATGAAAGACAGTCAGTAGGGATGCAGACCAGCACTCAAACAGTATGTTCTCTTATTTCTTCCCCACCAGGTTAAAAACAAAATGTCCATAGTTTTACGTAAGGTTTTTCCCTTAAAAAGGAAGTTTGATTTGGTCATGGGTAATTGGTGGTGATCTTATATAATGAAATGCTTTCATAAAAGCCCTGATATATTTTTATTATCTTTAGACAGCTGCAACAATTCTTGTTTTTTATGAAGGCTTTAGTTCCACATTAGGAAGTAATTTTTGATGTCTCAGTTGCTGGGAGTTATGTTGACATACTCAACATAGCCCTGTCAAGTATGTAAATGCTGCTGATTTCTTTTCTGATAATCTGATTTTTTAGAGAATCTGTAACTTGGTGACGGTAATTTTGAGGATTATCATGTTAATTACTACAGAAAAAAACAGGAACAAATATGGAAGCTCATTTGCTTTAATCTATTTTTTATGCAATGACTTTTATGCAATTCTCTGCAATGACTCGTGGCAGTGAGATCCAAATAGGAAGTATGTGCCATATACAGAAAAAGACAGCTCCAGCTTTTCACCATGTTACAGTTTTGATCTCATAACTCACACCTATTCATATTTTTGTAAGGAAAGCAGGCGTTCTGTAGCTGCCTATGGCAAAGAATAATGAAAATATAACTCATCCTTTTTCTGTTAAAAAAATGATGCCATTTAGTGTTTGTATGGCTCTGCGCTTAAAACCTTTTACAGATGTTAAGCAATTAATCCTCATAACAGTACTCTGCTAAAGTCAGCCCACAATTAGAGATTGTACTGAAAACTGCCTACTGTCCTCACTAACTACTTTGAAAGAGGATCTATCAAACATCATGTCTGTGTTTGATCATTTGCAGCAAAACACTTCAGCATTCTTCTGGTCTCCAGTCCTCTCCTAGGAAGTTTTCAGAAATGCTGCTGCTGCTGCCTGACCTGATAATTAGAATCATTGCGTCTTCCCACTTACTTTGGCACATGAGGGATATCTCAGCAAATTAATAAGTACTCTGTGTTGTCCTTGTGCTTCCTAAGCTAGCTAAAGGCATTTGTCATACGGACATAAGCAGACTGAGGGCAAGTTTTCAACTGTACATATAATTTCTGATTAAGTGATCATAAAGTCTTTAGATTACCTAAAGTTCTGAAACTGTAAATGATTTTTGAAAACAAGAAGTTCAGTAATTGAGTGAATCTTCATTAAATATGTGAAAGATATTGCTGGCTAAACTGAGACATAGATAGTCACACAACAAAAGAGTGATGAAAATTATTTACAGCTTGTAGCTCCTGATTCTTTGCTTTTACCTTGCTCTTACTTGACATTCTGCTCTTAAGCCTTCCTAACCTTCCTCTCATGTCAAATGGCCTGAGCAGCCATAACATGATGTCTTTGGAATTATAAATATCCCAGCCTTGAACTGTGAGTTTCTAGAATGTGATTACAATTACTTTGGCTTCTGCATAATTTATTTCAGTTCACATTTCTGTAGCTGGAAAAAGTCGCCTGAAACTCACACATTACCCCTTTGGAGTTCATTGCAGTATTCATTAGAATGTGAATGATAATTGAGGCTGAAATGAAAAAAAGCAAAAAGTGTGAAAATGTTTTTTCTTGTTTTAAGGGGTTTATTTCTGTATCTTAAGTGACAACTTTCAAAATAGTTGAAGGTTTTTGAAGTCACAAATCATCATGCTCAATGATAAGCTTTCTTGATCTGAAAGTAACAACATTGATATAACTTTATTTATCTTAAATACATATATGAGTTAAGAATCGGGTTTGGGTTAAGTTCTATCTGTTGGAGGGTGCTTTGAGGTTTATCACACAACAAGAACTTTTTCAAACCCAAGGGAGAGTTGAAACTTCAACATGCTAATGAAAAACAGTTAAATTAATTCAGTGTTCAAATCTATCATTGTGACAATGTCATGAGCCACCGTTAAATTGGTTGCTGGAAAATATTGGAATTATTTTATATAAAATTAACTTATAATCACCTGCACTTTGTTCTGTTACAAAAGTCAGATGGGCAGATTACTTCAAATATCTTATACTTTTAAATGTGACAGTCTGCTTTTAAATCTCTAGAGAGATTTGGTGCTACAAGAACAGGAGGCACAATCATGTAGAATACAGATGCGTAGAAACGGCATTTTGAGCAATAAATCCATATTAGCTTACATATTTTCAGAGAGCTTAATGAGAGGGAGCACAGAATCACTGTGGTAGCATATTGGGCAGGAGATTTCACAGAATCACAGAATAAATTATGTTGGAAAAGACCTCTAAAATCATTGAGTCCAACCTTCGACCAAACATCACCATGTCAAGTGGACCACGGCACCAAGTGCCATGTCCAGTCTTACCTCAAGCGCCTTCACAGATGGTGACTCCACCAGCTCCCTGGGCAGCCTATTCCAATATTTAATCACAATTTCTGTGAAGAAATTCCTCCTGATGTTCAACCTCAACCTTCTGTGGCACAGCTTGAGATTATGTTTCCTCTCCTGTCATTAGTTGCTCGGAGGAAGAGATCGACCCCCACCTGGCTACAACCTCAGTTCAGGCAGAGAATAATAAGGTGTTGGAGGTGTTTTATGGAGCATGGCCAGCCCTGGGCGTCCTGCACAACCATTGGCACCACTAATATCTTGTTCTCAGTCATTGTGGCAAATAGAAATGCTTTTCCTCTTGTACTTGCTGTAGGATATTCCGCCAGAAATTCTGCTGGTATTTTAGCCTTGTGCTATCTTGGATATAGCAGAGCAGGTGCAAACCAAGTGTTTTGAAGTGTCAACAGAATTACTGACAATCTATTGCTTTTCTGTATAATTTCTGCATAATTTTCATTCTGAATACATTTTGAATAAATGGATATCTCCAGTACACTTGATGGACCAGTAAGCAGATAAATTCAGCCAGTTTATAAAAGGGCAATGCCTTTTGGGAGACAGATCTGAAGAAAATAACTTTAAATGAAGCAACAAACTAGGTAATTCTAGTTTTCTGCCTGAGTAGAGGAAGTATAGTATCTTTGAATGAAGGGTTGTTACATGAGGTGAATCAAGACATCAATATGAGAGGTATCTTACCCCACAAGGGCAGATCTTTTTAAAAAGCAGGGGATGGTTACTACTACCCAACAGTAGAAAAAGTTTGTCTCTACACATGTAATAACGGAATGTTAGAATGCTCAGGTGAATAGGGGCATAAAGTGAAGAGTGTGTAAAGGTAGCTGGTGCCCTTTATTTCGGGTGCACATGGCACTATATACCACGAGTTTCTTTGACAGAATATTGGTCTCTCTACAGCACACATGATGTGTACTTCTTGATATTGAACTCACAGAAGAAATCATGGAAATTGCTGTAGTATCAATTGGCTACTTGAGCTGGCTATATAAATATTCTCAAAGTATGTGTCAGGGCTGGTGCAGTCCTCAGAATCTCCTGCACTTTAGAATTTATTCATCTATTTCTTCTACTAATCAGATAGAGTAAATAAAAAGAATAATTGACAGCAAAATCAAATCTATCACTTTAAGGTACCCATTCCAGGAAAATTTAGTTAAAGCAGTTACAAAACCCAACAATAAATTTCACATGTGTACTGCAGTTCCTTATTTACCAGTCTGGGATATTCTATTTGCATGTTCTATTCTGGGATATTGTATTTGCATTCCAGGTTTACATTCTGAAGAAAGACCTAGAAAGTAACAATGCTGAAGCAGATTCTTACTTTTCACTTAAGAATGCGAAGCTTAAATCAATTTAGGACTCAGTGCAACTATGTTTTATAAGGGCATGTGTTAAAGAATATTAGAGAAGAAAGCCATTTCTCAGTGATGCAGAAACAACATATTTGTAAGATTTTAAGGCGTCTTGCAAACCATCTTACGGAAATCCAAGCACTTTAATGAAGTTCTACCTGCTTTGTAATACTGACCATTTTAATGCAAGGTCTTACCTGATTGCCCTCCTATGCAGAAAGGTTGTACTGTTGGAGGTTTTCCTCCAGTAAGAAGGCGTTTAGCCCATTGGTCCTCTAAGATGACAACACAATCACAGAATCACTGAATTTTTAGGGTGGGAAGGGACTTGCAGAGATCATCCAGTCCACTACCCCTGCTAATGCAGGGTCACCTGGAATGGGTGACACAGGAATGCATCCAGGTGGGAGACTCCATGAACTCTCTGGATAGCTTGTTCCAGTGCTCAGCCACCCTACACATAAAGTTCTTCCTCATGTTGAGGTGGAACTTCTTGTGTTTTAGTTTATGGCTTTTGCTCCTCATACTATTGCTGGGTACCACCGAAAAAAGTCTGGCACCGTCTTCTTGGAACCCATCTCTGAGATATTTGTACGTTTTGATGAGGTCTTCTCTCAGTCTTCTCTTTTCTAGACTAAAGATGTCAAGCTCCCACAGTTTATCCTCATAAGAGATGCTCCAGACCCCAAATCATCTTCATGGCCTCTGCTGGACCCTCTCCAGTAGCAGCTTGTCTTGAACTGTGGAGACCAGAACCGAACTTCCACGATACAGTAACGTAACCATAATTGAGGTTCAGTAGCTTGAAGATTCTTCATCAGCACTAAGCTAAAAATAATGGCAGGAACAAGCACTGAGAGTGAAGAAAACAAAATATAAGAGACATTTTAAATGGTTGCTTGAAATGTTACCAGGGAACCAAGGGACTGTGGAGGAAAGGAATCATGTTAACGTTTAATTCACATAACCATGTAGAGATTCAAGGTTACAGAGATCTTTTGCTGAAGATTAGTTATGCTGTAGGACAGAAAAAGGCTCTAGTTAAACTATTAGAAAATGTAATTGTTTATCTCACTGTATCCCTTTCTTGGTTCTTTTTAATTGAAATCTTTCTCAGTAAATATACTTTTTAAAGTACAGAGGGATGTGCTCCTGTCAAGCCATGATCCAGGCAGGAGGGCCTTGGATATAGGCAAGACCAGCTGGTATGGCAATGTCTAGGAAGGAGTGGGAAGACCTCAGAACACCTGAAGATCTGAAATCTTGTGTGGAATGATATTTCAGAAACAATTAATGAAATATATTTGTAAATGGAGAATTGTGGGTGCCTGACTGAGCAGTGACCGGCAAATATATGGTGACATTTAGAAGAATGTGCAGTGAATTCTGGGATCTGACATTTTTTGTTTTATCTGCTGACTGAGGGAAAATTACAAAAACATACAAGAGGTGCCAGGAATTTAATTACAGAGGCCTGCCAGCTGCCTTTCTGCTCGAGATTTCTGTTGCCTCTTTTAAATTTCTGTGTATTCTACTGCAGTAAACCGGCTCTTGGGACTGGAGATGTTTTGGCCCTGACAGATATACAAGGGCTCCAGCAAAGTAGAAAAATAAGTATCATTTGGCTAGGCAACTGACCCAGAAAAAAAAGTTTGTTCTGTAGTAGAATATGACGAGTGTTTTCTGCCCCACATGGAATTTACGCCACCAATGCCAAGAGGAAACCTAGCTCAAATACCTCCATCAGACATGGGAAGAAGACTACTAGGTTATTCTTTATATGCAATAATGCTAGCTTAAAAGCCCCAGAATAAATAAGAAGTAAATTCTACTCTTGAGTATATTTGTATTATTTGGGAAATCTGGAGTAGTGTGTGGCTTTAATTGCAGCACCAGCTTGCTCATGCCTGTTGTGAACTTGAGCAGCTGGACTATATAAGCAAATTCTTGTTCTGCATACAGAAAATGTATGTATGGTATTTAATGTAGCTTAGGAATCATCCCAAGAGTTTTTTAATGGCAACGTAAACACAGACATTTTGGATTTACTTCTCTCATCACTGCCACGGAGTGGCAGCACGAACACATCTGTGTAGTGAAATAATTCCTGAGAAAGGAAGCTCCTAAAAAAATCTGATGGATGTAGTAATCTATAATAGAATAAATAAATCCTCTCAGTTTCTGTGCTCAGACCCTAAAAGAAACGAAGTCGACAGCATTAACAATGAACGAGGAATTAGCTATTATGTTCAGGAAAAGAAAGGAAGCATTCAAGAATAAAGACAAAATTGCTTCTTAATTGAATAGCACAGGCAAACACAAAGAGGAAAAATTAATTTTCTTAAGGTAATGCCTGGGTATTGCTAAAATGAGTAGGATAGAACATTCACATATTGAAGAGAGCACTGTGGATGCAAAGGTGGGACGTCTGGAAGAACATTATACATGGGACGTCTGGAAGAACATTATACAATCTTTCAACCACTCAATTGATCTGCTCAGTTCTTTAAAATAACACCCTCCTGTGCCTGCCCCCTCACCTCCTTCCAAAAGTAGTGGTTTACATTTGTTACATTCATGTATTTAGGAGAAGTGATTTTGTCTCAGTTTTTTTTGAATGAGGAATGGGGAAATCTGTGAAGACACTTTTTGTACACACCCCACATCTCCTTCTGATCCAGGCCACTTGCACAACACCAAAGGGCAAGGTGAAAAACATTGCTGTTGTACCAGTCTGGCTCAAGACACGTAGGCTAAACCCGGCCTCAAGAGACTAAGCAGAATTGTGTTATTTGCTTTAAAGACCACTGAAAAACATAGAAAGTACATCTGCATGTTTTCCTTCTCCACAGCCAAATTAAACCAGGGAACCACGTAGTATTTTTGGAGATATTAGGAAAACAATACTGGTTGGAAAGGGCATGGAGGAATTGCAGATAGAAGAGAATTATAGGAGGGGTGGGGAACAGCTCTTACTAAGCTCTGAAAAATAGAGAGGGTTCTTCATGCCCCAAAGGTAAATATGACTTTGGGAACATGCTCTCTGGACCTTTTCTGTGACAGAGGAATGCACAAGAGAGTAGCTGGCATGACCTAAATCCATGTGACCATTTGGGGCCTCTTTTGGTGTCAGGACTAGGAAATCATCCTGCACACTCTGGGAACTTCTTGAGAAAATTGTCCTTCTGCTGATACCTTGAGTTGTACATGCTGCATTTTTTTGTGGTAGGTTGTAACATTTTGTAGCTATGGTAGCACAGATACCTTCTTGAAAGAGCACTAGTAACATGACATCCTGGGATCCATTGATTTATTACTTCTATAGTGCATCCTGAATTTAGGATGGGGGGGGAAGGGGTGGTGGCAGGGGTTATGCCTTATTATGCCTTAATGTCTGGCTTCTCAACTGCAGCTTGAGCACTGAGGTCCTGCTGGGATCCATCTGCTTTCTGACTCTTTATCACCAGTGTGGGTATTGCATGGGGCAATTCTGATCATCCCTGGGTCTGAGCAGCCTTATGTATGGATGCACTAGACAGAAAAGGAAGGGTGCAGTTCACTTGCCTCAAGCTGTAGTGGTGGTATGGGAACATGCAAGGTAGAATGCAGCAGCACAGCTGTGAGCAGTCTTGCTTGTATGTGTGTTCCTTCTCTGCAAATAAATGCAAGATAATTTGAAATATTTTGTCTGCATTTAAAAGGGCATGAAATGAGACAGGAATTAATCAGAAGAAGTATGTGATGTGAATGCAGGGCATTGACTCAGTAGACCAGGCGGTCTCTCTTAGAACAATGTCCAAGTCAAACCTTTTAAAATGTTCTAAACGTAAACATCACTGTAGAAAGATGGTGTTCTGTTGTCATACAAGAAGCATGTGATACACATAATGAAAAGCTCATAGGTGATACAAAGTGGTATAATGACACTTTTCTGTACTAGCTTAAAGATGTGCCATTACATTTCCTACTGAATAACTCAGTAAAAATCTCTGCAGATGTCAGAGTTCTTTTTTACTGCCATGTACTTTTAAGTAGTTTTCTATGAATCATTTTTTCAGCTCACGCCTGTCAGAAGAACCATGATTTAGTACTCTCATATTCTGTATTGTATAAAGTCTCTAAGGGAATTCCTTTCTGAGTAAGACAGTAATTTCTGTAATTCCAGTGTTTTACTGCATAAAAAATATGATTAGAATGAGTGTTTTCTGATCCGCTCAGAGCAATGCACCTACGTCCATGAACAGATATCTAAATAATATAGTGGTCATTTCCAACTGGAGTTATTCAGTCTGAATTGCAGCAACACAAGCTGGATGATTTCAAAGAAACTTTTCAAGAAACTGAAGATATCTATTGGTGTCTATTTAATATTCTTCTGTATGCCTATTCTATACTTCAACTCACTATTTCAAAAAATAGTGAGTTGAAGTAATAGCAGCTGAATTTCTCACCACCTAATCTGAGAGGAAGGCTTCACTGGTGCCTTCTTTATTCTGATTTCCCCTGCTGTGGCTCCACACACGAGGAGAATCCTGACTGCCAAAAACCAGTCAGAGCCCTGTTGCTAGCCTAAACAGGGAAGGTTGTTCACCATTTCCTGGAAGTTGCCATCATGGATAACTGTGATAGTAGGGCTTTGTTGTTCAGCCAGTTTCAGTTGTGCAGTACAGATGGTATTATTATGACAGTTAAAACTGAGGGTTTAAAACTAAATATGTATTCTTATAATGTTATCCATGAGTGTGAGGAGATGATATACAGGTTAGGGAAAGGGATAGAATAGAATTTGGACTAGAGTCGGATCAGTGCAATTTACTTAGTACTTTTTATACCATCCTGTAGAAGGTGGATATTTGTTCTCAGAACTATTATTTGCTGATGACAGCTAGAAAACCTGCTGACACTTGGGTCTCAAAGCAAGCACCTACCTACAAGAATAGCTTCCTAATCAGGTGAGTACTGTTATTAAAGCAGAATGTGTTATCTGAAATAAGCATGAAAGACACCCTGAAATCCTCACGTCACTTTGAAAGTTAAGCCAGAGAACATCTTCAAAATGTATATTCCAGCAGCTAATTTACAGATTCACAGCTGATTAGAAGTTTATTTTCTTTTTAATTTGAGCAGAATGACTTCTTAAGGGACAGGAGCATAAGAAGATTTTTTTATTGTTTTTCCAAATACCATATCATGTTATCAAGTGCAACACTTCACTTACTGCTTTTAAAACTTGCTTACTTTAAAAGACTTAACGTAGGATTCTGTCCGGTTTCAATTTTGGTCCTGTGAGTGTTAGGGGCTGAACACACTATTGAGAGCATCTAGTGTTTCACAGGCTGGAGCACAGAGAACATAAACAACAGAAAAGTTTTGCAAACTTACTATAAAAAATAGCACATTTATTATTTTAATTTGTTTTTCTTAGACATAGAAGCCATAATTCCTCAAGAGAGGAACATTTAATTCAGCATGTATGCCTATACCTCATATTAGAGGTGTAAAAAATGTTGCCTTTCTTACAGAAAATTCTGAATATGGCAAAACGTAGCCTGTGAGAGTGCAGCAAGGTTAAACACTAGTTCATGTGTACACCAGCCAGGTTTAATGATGTGTTTTCTGCCTAAGCATTTAGCTTTTGCTATGTCCCTGAGGCAGACCCTTCCTCTGTGTCTCTGTCACAGGTATCTTCATCTTGCCTTGATTTCTGGCTGCATTTTAAAAGTAAATTTTTTTTTTTGCAATCTTCAGGTCTGATGCAAGGTCTTATGATGAAATATGTACTATAGCAGGTCAGACTAAGTGATCAGGTTGTCTGCTTTGATCTCATTCTCCAAAGTTCTGTAAAGGACAGCAAGATGTCGTGAGCTACATCCTTGATTGGGCCCCAGAGGCAAAAGGTTTGGAGCCTGGGTGAAAAGATCGGGGAGGCAAGATTGTGTTTATTCACCACTGAGTTGACTGTGTGGTCTACTGTACAAACAAAAAAGGTTGAAGACTGTTCTGGCTGAAGATTTCTGTCCATTCACCCCATTTGCCTCCATCTTATGCTGAGCTGGATCTTCAAGTATGTGATGACAGCTTCACAGTTATGGAGATTTCAGTCTCTGTTAGGTGAAGAACCCAGCTGCCCTTAAAGAGCAGCTGCCTTTTCAGTATAGGGTAAGTAAGTGTGTCTAGAACCACTATTTCAATCCTGTTTGAATTTGGATCCTCCTAGACAATATCTTGATTTTTTGTATTGTGAGACTCTCTGCAACTGGTGACTTATAAGCTGCATATTCAAAGTCCATCACACCAAGGAAATAAAAAAGGGTAGGACAAATAGAAACATCATGTTCTGTTAAGTCTCTCTCTGGTGGACGAGACAGTCCTAAAACAGTCAACTGAGAATATGACAAAATCAATGCCATCAGTTTATCTGTCACTAAAGATGTACAGTATTATCCGACTTCTATTGCTAACACTATTCTCCACTGCCACAATTTCTTTGCCGTGCTTTGGCTACTTTCTCTTAACTCTTGTTGCTGCAAGAGTTTTTTTAAAATATTATTTTCTTTCTAATTTTCTTCTTATTCTATGCTAAAATGTTCCCAATATTTTAGATGGAATGTAATTTCTAGATCAAAAGTTTCTGATATTTAACTCTGAACATAATGATATCTGTGATCTAAGATGTTGCCATTGGCTTTTTAGCACAATTTTTACTTTGTTGGAGGCTCTGAAGGGGAACATACTTAAGCAGCATTATTGTTATGCCCCTTAAGTTTAGGAGAGAATAAGCTACTTCATTTTACTTGTTTGAATGACTTGGTTTCGACTGGTACACAGTGATGGAATTGTGCTGCCAGTTCCTGAGAAAGAGAGAATCAAAAGTTATTTCCATTATTTAACTGAGAACCACATTTTACTAAGGTTATTTCAGTGGTTGGACCAATGATTGCTGAATATTTTTACCACAACCTGCTAATTTCAACTGAATCCTGTTGAAGCAGCCAAGATCAGCCACTCAGAGGCTGAGAAGGGCAGTTATGGGCAGCATCTAATCTTCAGAAACTAGGAGAATGATAACAGCAGTGGGATGTAAGGATGTTAGAGGCGTCACATTTGGAAATGACTGCGCAAACCCAACACTGATCAACATCTAGATTAGTCTCTGTTATTTAAGTATATCATATCTAGGTATTGTAAACCTAAGCAGCATAAAAACTGTTTTAAGACTTGAAGTTCTACTGATAAAGGAATACAACACACAATACGTATGAAAATATAGAGAGCTGGGCCACACATTCCTATGATGGAACCCATGATAATAGATGTTGCAATAAACATTGTTGTTCGCAATAATTGCAATAAATAAGTTTCCTGTAAAAAATTATTTTAAATAATTCCAGAAGGTGGTAGGCTTGACATCTGCAAGGCAGCAAAGTTAATGTGAGAGCTTGCGGGGAAGAGAAAATCAACTACACAGGGCGACAACTTGTCCTTCAGGGACTGCATCTTCCACATTTTATTGAGTCCCTTCCTCACAGATTTGAGGCACTCAGGTCTCAGTAGAAAACACGCTGTGTGGCTACAAAGTCTTCTCCAGATCTTCTTGTCCATCTTCATATCAAAAATACAAGAATTTTACTCCTGTAGCTTTTGTTCTTTTTCACCATTATCTTTTTTCACAGTTAGCTGCTGTATTAGTGCTTATTTGTCAGACTAATGAGGTACTGCTTAGTAGCAGCAGCCTTATTTCTTTTCAGAAAGTAAAATGCTATCTTCTGAATCAGACTCTAATGCTAGGCAGCTAAGATATTCTTCATTATCCTAGGAAGCACCAGATTCCCTCTTCCAGTCTCTATCTCATGACTGCAAACTTGAGAGATTCACGTTATGTCTCCTTTTTTTCTCAAAAGGAATTTTTTCAGGTCTCCAGATGACTAAGTGTAACCATGTTAAATGTGGGAACTGTCCCAGCAGAAACTCATAGAAACCTTCCGAACCTCAGAGAAATGAAACTGGGTTTTTAAATGCTCACACATTCTCTCCTCAAAGCAAACTGTGTGATGAATATAACTTCCATTCTCTGTTTACTCCTTGTTAATTGAGCTTACTTTGACTTCAAGGGTGTTCACCCCTTGAAATGCTACAACTTTGGTGAAAACACCTTTCTACTTACGGGTTGGTTTTGCTCTTTGCTGTTTGAGAATTTCTCCTTTACAAAGGGCCACAAAAAAGTCTAAATGATGTTCAACTCCCTCTGGCAATGGCAATAAAATGTTTATTTATTTATGTTCATATATCATTGAAAATAGCTATGCTGAGTACTTTGGACCCACAAAAAATTCTTTCCCAGGCTGATGCTGCTGATGTAAAGAATTGATGTAAATAATTGATGTAAAGAATCGATGTAAAGAATTGTAAACAATTTTTTTCTTACTTTTGCCACTGGGACAGAAAGAGGAAGAAGGGAAGGAGAATTGTAGAGGTAATGTCCTAAACAGTTGGGTACCTAGACCTTGCCGTCGTATCCAAAATTAGGATGAACGTTGGCCATAAACTACTATTTTTACTTTGTCCACATCAGGAAACAGGCTCATCCATGTGAAATTTCAACAGGAATTTTAAAACCACTTCTCAATAGATGATATTTTATTTCCTAGTAATTTGTTTAGGATATGCGTGTGTTGTATTGAGAAGTTTTTAGGTGCTCTGCACAGAAGGGGTTTGGGTAAAATTCTGAGATTCCAGCCCTTATCAGAGAGAACAGATAACAGTGTTCAAGTGGAGTGCAAATATATTCTGACACACACAACCCCATGAGCATCTTTCATAGCAATTTTGCTACCTTCTGGCAAGCTTACCTTTTCTAAGTATTTTTCAGGGCATGGAGTAAAGAAACTGCGAAAGTTACAGATTTTCATTTTTGATATCAAAACAGTGCAAATACCTTGGCTAATATAGAATTTACAATGCTGTGCCTTGGCCACTCTACATTTATTTTAAATGCTAAGGTCACTTTTGCATAATTACTCAGGTATTTGGAGAGCTTCCTATTACTCTCATTTATCTTGTCCTGTGCAAAGACATTGGGATGGCTGGCAGCATCTCTTTGCCATCTCTATGCTTTCTTCATCTGTCTTTTAAGGTTAAAAGGGTATTAGCTGAAAATCTCCTTCCTGTTTGCATTATTCAGTGATTTGAAAAAGAGGGAAGTAAATGCTAAAAAACTATGTCAGATCTTTTCAGCATCTTTAAAAGTTACCAGTAAAGCACTCTTTTTCTTAGAAACCTGAAAGCCAGTTATTTTCTGTGGATTTTGGCACCAGACATTTGTTTAAACTCAGGCAGAGTTTGTCGTCACTAGAAAAGAAGTAAAAACAGTGATTGATGAGTAATAGGATGACCATAACCAGGCAGTTATTTCATGTGCATGTAATTTTATTATGTCAAAACATTTTTATTTATTTGTCAGCATAATTAATGGTGACAACACATCACTTGGAAAGTATAAATCAAAAGACAGGTGTTGTAATATATATTTATTGCTTTTTTCCCATCAAAGATACAAACATTTTTATTCATACGCAGACTTTTTATTCAGATATCAGATTCATTACTTGGATATCACAATGAAGGAAGCTCCAATGCTGCAAGAATATGAAAAGCAAAAAGTACAATTCTGAAGGTCTGCATTCAAAACTTTTGAAGTCTGGCACATGTTAATGTCCTTTGTAAGTCACTAATCCTTCCTTGTTAATTAAGTTTCTTCGTAGTACGTAATTTTCACCATTTTTTTCTTATTTAGCCCTCTTTCCATACACAATTTTACTTCCTACTCTTTTGAAGACCCTATGTAAGAGGTTACCAGCTGCATTCAACTTTCAAATTCTTCTTTTCAAAAGTGACCAGTTATGTCACTGTTCAGTTAGATATCTGCATATAAGATATGCTTGGAAAACTATTCTTTAATTATTAGGATACAGTGTGCCTGAACAGCTGGTTTTTTTAGGCTCATTGACTCTTACTGCCGTTAGTGGTAGGTTTTCTGTTGCTGCTGCCTTCCTGTATTCCTCATTACACTCTTAAGAGTTGCTTGGAAATGTCAGATCAAAGCCTGGAAAGGGCAGAAAAAAAGGCCTAAACTATGGAAAAGTTGAGTTGAAACCAAAATAGACCACTATGACACAGTAAGAGGAAATAGTCTGATCTTTTTCAGGTCATTGTTTCAGGAAGAGTAGCAAGCCTTGTACCAATTTAACACCCTACCCATTAGGCTAAAATATCTAGATGAATTCCTTAAGTAATATCTGGATAGTTTTCTAAGATTGACAAAACACTAAACACGTAGAGTCCCTTAATTTTAATGATGGGTAAGTAAGTTAAAAGAATATCACAGCAAGGTTTTAGAGTTACTTAAATTAGTCAGCTTTTATGAAGTTGTTAGTCAGAAGTAAAGCTAATGCATTTCAGATTTTGACTACTCTGAGTTTTCGAATGAATACAATCTTCTTTATACTGACATGTTTCCCCAGTATCTTGGCAGTGTTTCCTGCCTAATACGAAACTTCAGACTCAGAGATGCAGGGAAGAGCAGCGTGATTTTTCTTCTGGCATTAGTGTCAGAGCACCTGCACAGACACCTGAAAGGAAAGCCTGCACTGCTGTATAAGCAATGTAGTCTACGTGACTCAGGCATTTGAATTTGTCCGAGACCTCACCGTGAAAATCTTCTCTAGTAGCTTCTGCTGTAAAGACCCTGATTTCTGGAAAGGCTCCCCTGTTAAAGAAAAACTCACATACTGTTCTCTTTGCAGAGAGGTTTTTTTGCAAGGTGATAGTTTTGACTCCAGTTGTAAATCTTCTTCACCAAATTTTAAATGCATAAGACTGACTCATTCCTGTTTTCTGCATAAATTAGCGAAGAAAAAAATTACCTCCATTATGAACAGATGCATCAATTGACTGCAATATTTGAAACACACCAAAGCATACAGGTAATAGAGGTCTATAAGCGATCCTCTGTGGTAGACAAAGACATTCTAAATGGATAAAGTGACAAGGCTGCACATTTAGCAGTCTTCAACTGTTGCACACATGTGAATCTTCGGGTAATGAATGGAAGCCTGGATGGTGAAAGGAGGTGGGAAATGGTCACAGCAATTCATCACAGACTCTTTTTTATTAGGATCCAAGAGTCTCAAGAATTTTTGAATTTCTATTGTAATAGATTAGCTTCTCCTAAACACCATTTAAAGCACACATAGCCTTTCCTCAAGCAGTGTAAAGATTTTGCTGATCTCTACATGAGTTAATTTTTTTTCAGTGAACGTGCCCTTGAAAGATGGAAGAGGATCAGAAATCGTCTTCTACCAGAAAGCAGATAGTTTCTGAAATTTTCCATTTCTGCGTAGTAAGTTACGCTCTTTTCTGATTCACAGACTGAGACAGAACGCAATTGAGGAAAAATTAGCTCACTAGCTCCACAAAAGGCCTCAACCTGTTTTACAGTGTGCTGGATGAGCTTCTCCTCGAGGAGAGCATGTATGAAACACCCACTGCCTTGGCCTCTGCCTGCAGGTCCTGAGAATGCTCTGGGCTGAATAGAGTCAGACCTCTCCCAAAGCCCTCCTCCCACAAAGGAGCAGCTCTGGGTAGTACAAGCTGAGTGTGTCCTTCAAGATATGAGAATGGCAATGTCAACAGTCCTCCCATTCCACCAGCCTGACATATGCCTTCTCTGAGAACTTTAAATGCTGAATGCCAGGCTGACAGGCCTGTAGCTCCTCGGATCCCCCTTCTGGCCCTTCATACGTATGGGCATAACGCTGGCCAGTTTCCAATCGTTTGAGACCTTCCCAGCCAGCCAAGAGTGATGATAAATGATGGACAGTGTCTTGGCGAGCTCTTCCACCAGCTCCCTCATCACCCTAGGATGGATTGCATCTGGTGCCATAGATTTGTGACCATCTTAGTGGCTCAACAGGTCACTAACTGCTTCCTCCTGGATTACAGGGGGGCTATTCTGCTCCCTGTCCCCATCTACTAACTCAGGTGGACAGTTGTCTTGAGGACAACCTGTCTCATATTTGAAAACTGAGGCAAAGAAGGTGTTAATTACCACAGCCTTTTCCTCATTTTTTGTAATTATATTCCCCCGCCATGTCCAAAAAAGAATTGAGGTTTTCCTTGCCCCTCCTTTTGCTATTAAAGTATTTATAAAACTGTTTTTATAATCCTTTACAGAAGTGACCATATTAAGTTCTAATTGAATTTTAGCATCTCTAATTTTCTTTCTGCATGAAACTTCAAATGGCCTTTGATAAATGGAGAGGAAGTATAGGCAACATTTAAGAATGTTATGGCCTCTCTAGCAAAAGATTTGCAAATGCAAATATTTCTTTATGCTTCAATCATTCTATCATATGGAAACTGTCAAACTGTCCAATTGATAGCAAGTTTCTCCCCTAAACATGTAAAAAAGATGTGTAAATGCAACGTTTGGGGACATGGTTTAGTGGTGGACTTGGTGGTGCTATGCTAGAAGTTGGACTTGTTGATCTTAAAGGCTTTTTCCTACCCAAATTATTTTATGACTTTAGGATTCCAAACACATGAGCACATTTAGAATGCATGTTTTCTCCAAGTTTTCCCCATTATTCTTTCATCTCTGTTAGTTCTTAGTGAGAGTCATTCACAAATAATGAGTCTGTATTGCCTCAGAGCAAACAGAAGACTTTCCATAAAGGAAGGCAAACAGGAAGAAACGCTCAGTTCTGTGAATTGAAATTGGGGGAGGCTATGAATCTCTGTTCAAGTCATTAGCATAAAGAGTGAAAACTAAAAGCAACATGGTTATATTCTGAGTAGGGATTAGGTATTCTGAGAATTCAGGACATGGCTTGAAAGGTTTGCAGAGCAATGCCATTATCCTTTCAAAACCATGGGAAAAGAAAATCAGTCAAATTATAGCTTTTTTTTTCCCTTAGAATGATTAGAAAATTCATGGCACTCACCAAAGAGGTGTCAAAAGTTAACACCAAGCATACTTGATAAACATAGTATTACAAGATTATGCTTTTTGAAGTCTTGCATGAAAACAAGTCTTAATTCCCTTGGTTTGTAAACAGCTTGAAGTGACTGTATCACATCCCTTTCTCTGCCTCACCATCCCCACGGAAATCTCATTAGCAAAACCAAGTAACTGGTGGAAGTCCTGATCTTGAATTCTTGTAAAGCTTAGAAATTCACAGGTTGAAACTGGATCTGCTAGTACCTGAGAGACAGTGGCAAAAATGAAATTGCTCACTGGTTTTGTTTCCTGTCTGATTCACGGAAAACAGATTAATTTCGGTATGTTCAGTAGAACACAGTGTTTAGAACTTAGACAATCTTTTCAATGCTGGTCATTGCAAAGTCTGAAATTGTACCAATGTTTTAAATACTGCAAAGTATATTGCTGAAATTATTCTCAGCCTTCTCATTGTCTTTCTTGACACCTTTGCTCGATTGTGTCCATCTTTTCACAACTGCAGATGAAGCAGCTGCTGTTCTTTTTGTCTTCCCCACAGATGGCCAGGTGCCCATTTAGTGCCTTCAGAGACCCATTTCAGATGGTCTTCTACATGGTTCTACATGCAACACTGATTGTACAGGGGTACAAAGCATCCAGTCTTTTCAGTTCCAAAAGTATTTTATGAGTTGTTCCACATAGGAACAGGAACAGGGCATAGGAACTGAAATTGGTTGCCTCATCATAGATAATATAAAGTCCTACAAATCTGGTGTCTTTGGAGCATCGAGAAAGACATACCAGAGGCATGGGTTATGCATATGGGGAAATGGGATGTTTAGTAGCAGTGAGTGTCAATGCTGGGACCCAGCTTTTTCTTCTTTCTGACACCATTCAGGGCATGTCTCTGCTGGCAGGGCCACTGAGGTGAAGCGTGCTGCAGTGGCATCATAGGTGGGTTTGGGTGGGTAGCTTAGTGTGCATGTATGCAGGTCCTTTCTGTCACTGCCCTCCTCAAAGGGCTGCTCCACAAGAAGTAGGGCTGATTCTACTAACTCATGGGGACATTCCTCCCAACAGATGTCCTTGTCCTTCATCTGTCATTAGGAAAGCTTTATTTCACTGGTCTTCTTTTTGTTTCATGACCCCTCAGGTATAAAAAGTCACTTTTGTCCACAGCACTGGAGCTGTTTGTGGAAGTAGCTTGACTTACGTAGATTCAGTGCTCATTGTTAAAACTTAAACAATACAGTAAAGAGAATCTGATAATTATTATGCCCATTAAAAACAGAATTGCATCTAATAGAAAGAAGAAATAACCATATATATATGGTATGTCTCTGTATAAAGCATTCTAAATCAAAGCAGGAAGATTAAATAAGTTTTCTCATATAACATCCCTAATAAATTTAATTATAGCATTAGAAATGAAAGACATTTCAAACTTATCTACTATTCACAAACAATCAGAAAGGAAGAAGAAGGAGAGCTGGCCTGTGCATGCTGTGTGTTTATTGCTCTGGTCCTCAAGTTCCTTTTACTTACAAACATTCTACCCGCTATAAATTATTTTATTGGCCACAGACTTTTAAGTCTCAGGCGAAATGTCCATGAGATGGTATATCAGAGGTAAATACTTGTATCTCATCTGGTTAGAAATTCAGTTATGTGATACCACAAAAAAATATTTGGTAGCCGAAATTAAAGTGATCTAATGCTCTATTCATTCATATGCATTTCTAGTGAATCTCTTTATAAATGAATTTTCTTCATTGGAGTTTTCTATTGATCAAAAGGGAACTTAGAAGCAGTGTTTTGATGGAGCAAAAAGTTTCCATGCCTCTTTTCTTCAGACTAGGCAGCTTTATGAAGTTTCTTTTCTTCTGGATAATACAGCTGGAACCAGGGATTTATTTGACTAAGACTCTTGTTCCTCATATAAGCTTTAGGTGTATAATAACATAAGGTAGTTGCAATGCAAAATTGCTATATTAGCAAATTTACACAGTATTGTTTGTTAAATATAGAATTTCATCACACAGATTTTTTTCTAACTATAATAGAATAATGTGAGCAGTAAAAATATATTTAGATACCTGTCATTCTTTGTTGACTTGATTAACTTTTTAAAATATAAATTTTGCCTTATTTGTTCATCATTTCCCCCACTGTATTTCCTACATTCTTCACAAATCAATCTCTTTCCTTATCTTCTACATTTTCAAACTAACCACCTGTCTCTGTACTGTCTGCCAATCACTTTTTCAGAACTAGTGGTTTTGGTTTACTCGGCAGGAAAGTAAATACGAAAGAATGTCAGGTGTTCCTGGAGATAAGCTTATCAGATGTAAAATGCCCAAGACTGACAAAAATAATTATAGTTCTAAAAGGAAGTTTAGAACTGATTAGAGTATATCTTAATTTAGTTGCTTTCCAAGGTGCATTTATTTTCTCTCTTCTAAATTATTTTGTGATTGATGCAGAGATTTTAATCACCGAGATGAGGGCTAGAGCAGTATTCCCAAACACCAGCCTTCTGCTGAATTCCTCAGAAATGTCTTGAGTACTGAAAACATTGAGTTTCTTTGTGAGAATACAAGCCTACTTCATACTTCTTGACTTTCTATAATCATGTTAGCAAAATTTTCTGTGTAGATTTGCTGCCCCTGAGAAGCCCTACCACCAGCTACCACCGTCTTTGAAGAAAGGAGACAATAGGAGAAACTTCAAGATAACTGCAAAAAAGAGAAAATATCAACATTAAAAAGAGATGAATAAACAATAACCTAAACCACTTAGTTTATGTGGTGACTCTTTAGTGTTTACATGAGTGAATAATTCCACTGGAAAAGGGTAAGCTCAATCTTTGTACTGATGTGATAAATGGATGTGTTTTTTAACAAACAAAAAGATTTCTTCAATGCCAGAATCAGTGGATTTCTATGCTCTAATTTTTCTCAGTCAGTATGAGAGGATACTTTTCCCTGCCTTCAGCAAGAGGGATGTATTTTGTGCACTAATTCAGATCTCCAGGAATATGGAAGAAATAAATACATTTAAATTCAAATCTTAGCAGGTGAGCTAGAATCAAATAACTTTGAAGTTGCAGGGTTTTTTTTTTTAATAAACTCTTTTTTAATATTTCTCTTTATTCTATGTTGTCACTCAGTGAATCCCAGCTCCAGATCCGTACTCTGCAAGTACTCATGCATTTTATTGTCTGCTGTGAACTTAATGAGACCATTCATATTTGCTAAGTTTAACATGTATGTAACCATTTGCTTTGCTAATTTCTCCTTTTGGTTTCTATTTCACAAGTACTGTAGTTCAGATTTAACCAGAACTGGTTTTATACAGTGTCGTGGTGTAACCCCAGCTGGCAGCTAAGCCCCTCATCCCCTTGTCACTCAACAGCTGCTGCCCAGCCAGTTCCCAAGCAGCAGCCCTGTCCAGCCCTCTGGACAGTTTATATACTGAGCATTATGTCATAGGGTATGGAATGTCCCGCTGACCACTTTGGGTCAGCTGTGCTGGCTGTGTCCCCTCCCAGCCTCTTGTGCTACTCCAGCTTTCTCACTGGCAGGGCATGAGAGGCCGAGAAGTCCTTGACTTACAGTAAGCACTGCTTAGCAACAACTAAAACATCAGAGTGTTAACAACATCATTCTCATGTTAAATCCGGAACACAGCACTGTGCCAGCTACTAGGAAGTAAATTAACTCCCTCCCAGATGAAACCACAATACACTCCTTGGGTACACTCCTGTGATTCCTCCCCTATTACAGCCTGAATCTTACTACGACTGTTTTTAGTGTACTTGCTTTTCAGTCAGAAAGCCAGTGGCAGAAAATTTGGGCTTTGTAAGTGTTTGCAGATAAATAAATTAGCTGCTCTGTGAAGCATCTAACCCCCCAATTCTATTGTGAAGTTTATCAGTGGTAGAGAACCTAACATTTGTTGCAGGAAGACAGGGAGTTGTTATTCTCCAAAGCCTGTTCTCATCTAAATTTCACAAGACCTCTAAAGATACCCTTACAGAGCAGTTCAGGATTTGAAAATTGTGTATTATGGTTACAATCGTTTAGTCAGGTTTGCATTATGAATCAAAGATTAAAGGTAAATGGTATTTGAAAAAGTGCTTCCATAGCAAAATTGTCAAGTGAAAATGTATATACAAGGGGAAAAAATAACTCATATTTGGACCTTCAATTTTTTTATACCCTTGGTCTTCTGTTGTTTTGTTTGCCTTTTTCAGTTATTATTTTTTACTGGGAGAATGTTAAATTTCTGCTGTAATTACTGCATACTGCTGCATACAGATATTTTGGGTTTCTTACCGTAGTAGGGTGCACCTGTCAGGGAAAACCACCATGACTGGCTTGGAAAGCAGTGCTTTACTGCTATCAGATTGTTAAATGTACTTCATACAGACAAGGAGGGAATATTTAAAGGGTTGAGAATGTCTGACTAATGTGAACTTTTGAGACTTTTAAGAAATAGAGGAGGTGTAGGATTTCATGCATTAGCTTGGGAGAAAGTAAGCTCCTCTTTGATATAAGAAGAGATATAGGAACCTGCAGGATGAAAGTATTTTGGTGATTTTCATTCTTAAATATCTGTGAGTATTTATTTTATTAAAGTATTTGAGTTCTTAGCATTATGTCAGTTTGGTTTTGTTTACATGTATTTGCCTCTCAACAGGAGTTTCCCTCATTGTGCTTCATGTAGAGTAATTCCATAAATTTTTTTATCTCAGTGGAATGTCAGTGAATTTATGTCAATGATTGGCTCCTTGACCTGAAGCCCATCAACGTTGTTGATCATGGTTTTTCTCCCTTATTGATTTTTATTCAGTCATAACTTTACTTGTGTTTTCTTGCTGCTTTTGGTTGTAATTTGGAAGCACTCAGGCTTGTTATCTCATTGCATAGTTTGTCCAGGTCTGCTGGGAGGTAAACTATATGTCTGGAATTGCTATTAAGAACAATTAAGAAAAACCAGGAACATCATCAGAATCTTTCTTCCAGTGACAGTCAGTAGCAGCCAAGTAACACACTAACGCCTGATAATTTAGTCATTATGAGAGTTTGGGATAGACACTTGCATCTATTTTAGAAGTAGGAGATTTAAAAAATCAAAAATATCAAGGAACCATTTGTAGCAATGGTTTAGACTGAGATTGGAGTTTCTAAATTCAAACAGTAACTTTTCTAATTTTTCCACTCAATTTTTTTCTATGTCAGATGGAGATCTATTACACTTACTTAGCTGTTTTATAGTGTTGTCTCTTCATCTCCTTTTTCCCTTAGAAGGCAGAAACCCCTATGTGTCTCTGAGACCTTAGAAAATAAATTATGCAGTTTTAACAAGCCCATTACAGAACATTCACAGTAATAAGAGACTAATTCCATGCAGTAAATAGAAAGGGAATATAATACAATGTAAAAGCATTCAACACAGGTCGCGTTCTTTTTCAACTGCTACTCTTCCAAGAGTCTTCCTTTTATAAGATCATTAATTTTTTTAACACTGCTGCCTTTAGTGAAGAGATTTTACTTCCGTTTGGAGTCAGCAATCTCTCTCATTACTGTTACTTGATTGTCTCTATCTGTGAAGGCATGTTTTGTGTATGATCCCATTTAATCGACTGATTATGTTAGGCGGTACGCAGAACTTAACGTGTCTGTGTTGAAGCACTAGATGTGTTTCTATGTGCTTCTGAAGCACAGATGTGTCTGTGATTAATCGCTCTGCTTATTGATATAAGCTTCTGCTCATGAGCTTAAAGGAGCTTTGCGGGAAATCAGTTTCAACTGTTAAGACTGGAAGGGAAGGTAGACATGTCTTTTTCTTTTCCATCTCTGTTTGCATCTTTCTGTGACTTACAAGTTTAACTGTTGCTTGATGTGTTACTGCTGTTTCATGTTGAATGCAGTGTTGCATGATGGCTGCCCTTACTTAGGATCTTTTCTCAATTATAGAGGCTCCTGGATAGTGTTAGTGTATGGATTTTATAGCTTTGTGTTTGCTAGAAAATTTTAAAGTGTGATTCTCTATGTACTTGCAAACATAAGTGAGGGTTGGATTCAGAAAAATTTTGGATATTCTGCCCCTGACTCAGTGAAGAAGCTAATGTTCTGAGTTATTTTGCCCCACATCTCAGCAAAACCTGTATATATGTGAATTTCTATAATGCTCAGACATGGATTGACAAAGGAACAAGAGCTAAGGGGCCTTTGCTGCCTTGGATGGGTTTGTGCTTGCTAAGGAGGGAGGGAGAACATACCTTGAGGTAACTGTTCTGCCTTGAAGTAGCACTTCTGTGGTTTGAGTAGCTTAAGAACCAGCCCAGGTGCTAGGGCAGGTTATAACTGCACTGCTACCCCTGGAGCAGATGCTGAGTATGATTCCTCAGGTTAGCCACAGCTTTTGTTTTTACAGTGTATTGTGGGGCAGGGAACACATGCACAAGCTTTCTCAATGCTGCACGCGAAGTAATGTAGTGTGGTAGTTGACATGAACCAGGTCTAGCAGCTAAGCCGACTGCAATGCTCTGGTGTTCCTATTCTTACAGAAACCTGCTTTGACAATTCTAGGGATTAAATGGCAAATTATGTCGAGGAAGTATTTGCATTCATTATTCATCTATATACCTGTCTGTTTGCCTGTTGAGTTAGCTAGTTTTTTAGTATCTTAATCTCTTTGCATCACAAAATTCTTCACTTTCCTGTAAATAATAGTTTGAAACTGATGTCATAGAAGCATAGCTGTTAAGTACAGAACTAGACAGAAAAGGAAGTGGACATATTTTCATTCAGTTCTGTTCTTGACTGCATTCAAGTGGGTTTTTTTTAATAGTCCTATAGTTGTATGCATATTACCTGTGAAGCTGGAATCTTCTTGTAAGAGCGAGATAGAGTTCTAGAAGATAAGGTAGTGTCACAGCAGACTTTGCTTTTCTATTTTGCAATCACTTGAAAGTATTTGAGGAAGACCTGAATATTCCTTCTATCTTTTCCATCATCCTGCTTATACACTTTTATTAATGACATATACACCTTAACTCACATACCTCATACCTCTTTCCTTACATCTTTACCTATTAATGATGGTAACAGAGCTTATAACAGAAAAATAAATATATTCCTGGAAGTCACATGAACTGCAATCCCTCCATGCAAGAGGGCAATCTGTTCTTAATATCTTTGTTACATCCTCCACTTTCTATTGGATTATAATACCAATCAGATATCTTGTAAGAGCTTAGATACATGTTAAAGCTTTATGTCAGCAAGAGGCTTTAGCTAGAGGAGCTTAAACAATTTTAGGTAACAAATTACCTTGTGTTTTCTGATGTGTTCACACACATAAATACTTAATGTGAACAGTTGTCTCCAGTAATGGTGACAAGTAAGTTTTATACCAATTCTGCCAGTCCTTATGAAATCTTATATGTTAGATTCCTATAACACATCTTAAACTAACATGGCTTATATTTGTTTTGGGTTTCTTTGGCTTTATGAAGGAGCTGGCCACTACAGATGTTGCAAAGATCAAATTCAGGAAAAGCAATGTAAGTGTACACATTTTTTCTCGGCTTTGGCTTCTTTGAGAGATCATGATTTAGACTTTTCTTCAGGTAGAGACTTATGTTCTGGCCTTGTACATTGGAGCTGATTAGAAAATGTGTGGCAGGGGTTTTTCTTTATGGTCAGAAACACACGAATTGAATAGAGACAATGTTACTTCAAAACTGTTTTGATTATAAATACTCCTTCAGGCCAGCTTCTTTCCTGTCTCCTTTTATTTGTTTCTTCCTTCTTTTTCTTGCTTTTCATTCTGGTCACACTCCTTAAACCATGTTCCAATCAGCTCTGAAGTGTCCTTTCTTCCCTCACCTCTGCTGTCTTTCAGCATTTCCCTATTTTCATTGCAGAGTTTTAAAGCTTTTACCTTCCTATCTGTGAGCTTTCCCCAGTGCATACAAGAAAATAAACAAAGATGCCACCTCTATGGCATTCCTAAAATTCCCTGGAGACATGGTGCCTGTCAGCTGAGTGCCAAACCACACAGAAGAAATACAAGTTATCTTTCAATACTGAGGCACTGAAAAAACATTTGAGAGAGCTTGCCATTTCCTTTTCTTTCCCTGATTTTTTTACTTTTCCTATATTCCTCAATTAATGGCCTAGGTTCATCTTTCCCTTAGTTTTCTTTAGAGATACACTTCTGACTAAATGACTTAAAGATTTTTTATACCTTTGGGGTAAAATTCCAGGATGATGCCACTTGCACATCGGGCATCTTGGTTAGAGATACTCGCTTCATCAGATGTGGTATTTTGGGCCTGCTATGATTTAAAATGCAACAGTTTCTTCTCCGTGTGTCTAGACCTCAGAACATTTCTCTGTGGTGAGGTCTAGATAAATTTTTGGCAGTCCTGATGCAGTCTTGTGTGCACAGTGGCATATAAACCATTCCTTGCATGCCAGAAATTTTGTCTGTTTGCCGAGTAAGAAATGGACCATCATAACCACTGTGTGAATACAACAGCTCTTTAAAGAGCTTCTTTAAAATACATATACCCATCTAGAGAACATGCTTCTTCAGCCTAGATTCCATATTCTCACAAGAAAAGCTTCATGCTTCTTCAGGAAAGCCTCAGTTCAGGTTCTGCTTCTGCTCTGCTATTGCTTCCCCTTCACTTCTATGTCTGCTCTAGATGCAGGTTAAGGAAGTTGCAGCCTTGACAAAGCCTTCAGAAGTGTGGATGTGTTAATGTGGACATTGTCAGCAAAGTACTGGTAAGTGAAGCTTGACGTCCTGGCAATGCTGGAGAGGCAGAGCCCATGGAAAAACAGCAAAATGAAAAGCATACCACACAGTTATACAAATAGTAGAGGCTTACCTTCAAACATACAACCCCTTCAAAAGATAAAAACTAAAGCAATGAATAGTCTTGGAGTTGTGGAGATACAGATTCATCCACATAATTTATAAAAAATTTAGAATATCAAAGGTTTCTTCTTCCTTCTTAAAGCTTTGTTACTGAAATTTATTTCTCTTACAGTCTTTAATTTAAACTACTTATGTGTGGAAATAGTTTGAATAGGAAAACTTTATTTATTGAATTTTTTAATTTAACTCCAATTCTCACTCACAGGGATAGGAGGAGGGAGAGAGGAGAGAGCAAACAGTGCATGGTTTTGTGTTCCAGAGGGAGCACTAAACTAGGGACGAACTTTCCTAAACCACAACACTGCTTCAAGCTATTGTCCTTTCATTTGCTATGAGATCAAGACATGTTTTCAAAATGATACATGGTAGAGATTACACACTGCTTAAAAAACAGAATTAGGTGGGGAATCCCTACAAGAAAATTTTTGTGTTCTTCAGAAATAAAACCAGAGTAGTACAAAAGTCTTGTAACTAGCAGAAATTAACTTTAAACAAGACTATTCATCTAAAATTAGTTCTGGGTAGGAAATGTCTGAAAAAAAATGTAAGACAAAAAGCAGGTTCCTGCTCTGCTCTTAACACAGAAGGGATGGGGAGCAAAGGGCCCAGTGTGCTATTTTCATTTGGCCCAGAATAACCAGACATTCAGGAAGAGCCAGACTGAATCCTTCTCTACCTGAGGAACCAACATGCTTGTTGGAAACCCAAGGTTTGATCAGAAGTTAATCAGTCACACAGACGTTGCTTATTTCTTGACAGATACAGAGTGTCCGCCCACAAATCATTAGATCTGAGTAGAAATTCCACTCCGGTTCTTCATATCATATTGATTGGTGGCATGTTTTCCAGTCAGTGTCCTGGTTATTAGCACTTTCTTGAAAATGTAACAAGTTGCTGTGTAGTCTGTGCCAAAAGTCTAAGATTTTTTTTGTCTAATTTGATGATGAGGGTATTTTCCCAGTTTGGACTACTTTTAGAATCTTCCTGTCTTTTCTTTTGACTTCAGAGCAATGCCAGAGACAGCAGTCTTCAGTTCTTTCAACTTAACATGTTGTCTTTTAATGGATAAAGATTAAGTGAGCCAGCAATATTTTTATATATACATATGTACACAAATGTGTGTATATCAATCTATCTAGAAAGATATAGATACAGATGTAAATATAATACACATATACAGACAGATGTGTGTCTATGAATATATATATATATATATATACACACTTATGAACCTATGTATATTTTGCATATAAGCTCAGGAAGCTACAGGCCTTTTGTGACAGGAAAGAGAATTCTGAAATTATTTGCATAAAGTAATTATACAAAATACAAGATAAATAGCGAATATGAAACATCAGGATATAGCGAATGCAACCTTTCAAAAACAAACTCTGTGAGGTGTGTACTTCTAACAAATAAAAAATCTTAATGCTGCTTGTAAGTATTGATAATGATGACCTGTATCATATGAAAGGGTTTTAACTTCAGCCAGGGATGAGTGTTTTTCCCAACAAACAGTGTTGAGCTTTAGTTTCTTATCTTTTAAAGATGTCCTATAAAAGGATGAAGTTACTATTAGATGAGAGATGTAATGTCTAATGATTAAGAACACTAATATTGAATGTTATGCCTGATTAGTGTTATTCCTTTTTAACCATAATTCTGAGAGATGAAAAAAAAATCCTATAATAATTCCTAGTAGTAATTTCTAGCAATAAATCCAGTTACAATTTTCATTCAAAAGAAAAAAGAGAATTATGAAAAAAAACCAAGAAATACCTGAGTAACTAAATTCACACTTTTGTCTGAACTAAGACAGAAATTGAAATAGATTTTCCCTCCTTCTTGCGTAAACTTCTCCGTGTATGGTGTGTGAACTGCCTTTACTGTAGAATAAGAATATGAGTACCCAACAAACATTTAGCCCTTTCGGAATAAATAAGTTTCTATTCCCAGCACTTTGCTAAACTTCAGCCTATTTCTTGGTCTTGAGGAAATGACATACATAGATCTCCATAATGACTGTAACACTTCAGAAGAAATGGCAGCAGCTGTATTAAAATGCTTGCCTACTCTGTTGTAATGCTACTATTTCCTCTCAAATCTGTATTGTCTAATTTTCAATTATTCTTAAAAGTGCAATTTGATACACCCTCGAGCAAGATTATGTGCAATGCATATTTAAACACCAATTGGCATAATATGTTATTCTCACATGTGTTAAATAAAAACAAAAATACAGCTTGCTCACTGCAAATGTCTCTTGTCAAGTAACCTTAGTCTCTCACGAAAAGCAAATACTGTCTCTCCCTTCCACCATAAAATGAAAAAACCTTTCCATTAAAAGAGTCAGATGATCATTAGTCTAGTCTCATGGGTTTAATTCAATATCCTCTCAATATGATTATCATCTTTTTTGTGGCTTGTGAAGTTTGGTAGGTTTGGGGTTTTTTTGTTTGTTTGTTTTTCAATTCCGTCTTGCATAAATGGGAATATTTTGAAAATATTGTGTGTTTCTTTCTAAAGTTTATCTTGATCATCTACAGCTTTCCATTTCCTGGCATTAAGAAATAACGAACTAAATCCATTCAGACAACCATGGGAAGAGAGGTGAAAAGCCAAGAAATTTAGATAAATTCTAATTTATGAGAAGTATACAACATAAAATACTTGGAATAAGACTTGTCTTCTGTTTTCCTTTTTGCAACATACCTGACAGGACAGTCTCTCCGAATGGAATTGTCAGCTGCTCAGGCTTGGTGGTAATGCTCAAGTGCCTCCCCTGTGACAGGAAGTTTCATGCTGAGTGATGTAATGCTGTGGATCACGGGACACTTCGGGAGTGGGAACGACTACGTTCAGGCATGTGGATATCTGGTGTTCTGCCCTGGAGAGGAGTTTCACAGGTGAACCACTGATGTAAGGGCAGCTGGCATCATAAAAAGCACCATCCCACCTTGCAGGATTTACCTCCTATCAGCCTCTTTTCTTGTCTTGCTCAACACCCATCTGTTGCCTCTGGTGATGGGTGTGCATCTACTCTGCACCTGGGTGGCTACTGCAAATGGCCAGTTGTTTGAGTCATTAACCATTACTCTTCCAGTCTGTCACTGGCACGGACAGTCATGCCAGGCTTTTGATGAGAATAGGGTTGGCTAACCAGGAGTAATACACTCTTTTATTCACTAGGCACAGGAAGGATGGATTCGGAGCCAGTTGTTACAGCCCAGGTATTGCCTACTACACTGATTTTTGTTCACTCAAGAAATAAATTAATAACTTGGGGTGAACTTCAATGCTCTTATAATACACTTGCTTACAAGATCTTGTGAGGACTCAATTAAGTAAAAGGTTTTAAACTCATTGAATACTTTGTGTGGGTGTTAACACAAATACTGTATGTGGTAATTGGCTATATAACATTGGCTGATGCTACAGCTACCACTACAGGTATTTTTCAAGAATAAATTACCATAACTGTACTGGAGTATATTTAATGACATAAATCAGACACTTCTAGGATGAAGCAGTTAGGGTATACACTGCGAAAGTTCAATTTGTCTAGGGGTCCATTATGCATAGAAACATGTCTTTGATACGACTGATTTGGAGTATCTTATCATTCTTAGAAGTGGTTTTCTGATTCTTACAGTCAGTATCCAGTGCTACACAGACATAAATATTATGAAGGGAAATCAACTTATACAACTGGTGATGCTGAATTTCTTCTTGAACAGGGATGTTAAGTTTAACTTTTCTCAAAATCCTTTGGTCTAACAATTGTTTTTCACAATGTTGTATCCATCCTCAGTTTTTTCCCGGATTTTGAAGTATTTTTAAGTATTCAAGAGCCGTCTGGATACAATTCTGTGCAATGTGCTCTAGGATGACCTGCTTGAGCTGGGAGGTTGAACCACCATGATCCCTTCTGACTTGACTCACTCCGTGATTCTGTGAGGAAACGTGCCTAAAGCAGTTTCTTGGAATTAAGTCAGAATTTTTTGAGAAAGCTGCTGGTGGTATTATACAGCTTGCAGATTTATTTGATACTGAATTTTGAACGGCACATGAGATCAGACTCTGATTCTGTCTAGCAGCTCATCATTGCATTGGTTTAATACAGGCTGGTTTTAGGGGGCAGGAGAAAAGCTGCTCAAACCTTCTATGTCCAGCACAGAGCCAATTGCTGAAGGCTCTGATGATGGACAGGTTACTAACCCAATTAGAAAAGTTGGTAACCCCTCTGCGATGACATATTTAAGAAAGGAAAAATGGCGAGAAGCTCTCTTTCTTCTCCCCAGGGGAGGTGAGGCAGCTGCCAGGGCCCATCCCAGCAGGGGCCGCCGGGGTGCATCCCAGCGGAGGCCTCCGGGGCCTGCACAGCTGGGGCCCTCCTAAGGCTGGAGCCACCCCTGCAGCACCGGCAAGAACCACGTTCTTGCGTGGTCAGGGACGGCTGTGCGGTGCTGGCAGGGACCATGTGGCCAGCAGTGAGAGACATGGCGAGCAATTTCCCAATGCGGAACCCGGACGAGATCAACCTCTCAACTGCAACTTAAATACACCAACTTTCTTCCAAGTCAGAGAAAAAGGAAGAGTGAGGACGCGGGAGGAAAGTTGACATAGAGGCACTGAGGTCAGAGTATACAACAAACTGTTTCCCTGTGATTTATGAGGTGCATGGGGGGTGCAGAGATCCACATGCAGCCCATGAAGAAGAGTGCTCACGCTGGAGCGTGTGGATGCTGAAAAGCTGTAATCCAGTGAGGAACTCGAACAGAGAGAGATGACCCTTGCTTTTGGAGACAGAGGAAGAGAGCCTTCGCCTCCAAACTAGAACAGCTCATCCCTAAAAAGACTAAACCCCATGAAGTAAAATGACCCACGCTAAGCAGTTGTGGGAAGACTGCTCAGCCTGTGGGAGGGATTCACGTTGCAGCAGGTTCAGGTGGGACTGCTGCTTGTGGAAGTTAAAACCACACTAGATAAGTTCTCAGAGAACTATATTCCGTGTGAAGGATGCCACGGCACAGCAGAAGAAACTCCTTTCCTTAAGCATGCTGAAGAAAGATTTTTAAGGAGTGAAATACTGACCAAAACCCCGTGTTTTGTTTCCTTGCGCGGTCGGTGGAAAGAGGGAGGGACTGGGGAAGAAAGGTATTCTGAAGGTTTGCTTTGGTTCTCATTACCCTTTTAACTTTTAATTCTGTTAATAAGAAATCTAATTCTGTTAATAAGAAATATACTGTTAAAGTTTTGAACCTGTTTTGCCCTAAAGTGGTTTTTTTTTCCCAATAATTCTTATCTCAACTAATGAAATTGAAGTTTTCAGTTCCCCCTCATCTGCTGAGGTATAGCAGAGGAAAATAAACAGATGTGAGTTTTTCGTGGGTGCCTGGCACTTAGCCAGCTTCAAACCACAACAATCACACACAGGATCAAATGTGGCATAAGTTGGAACAAACTGGGTTGAATCTGGATCTTAAGGTGTTTCAGATTAATATAACCCTAATTCTTATTTAGTGTCTAGTTGTGCACCAAGATTTCTCCTACAAGTTAAAGCAAAAACTTAAAATGTTTAAGTATAGGTTTCCTTTTGTTGCCCTAACAAAACTGCTCTTTCAAGTATTTGTTTTTATAATGTGTATTTGTAGGTATTTGACTATATAGGTATTCTGACTTCATTAGTTTATTACAGTGTATATTTGCAAGGTGTGCACAAATCACTTATGCTGTTGTGAGCTGCACGATGGATGTGCTGAACAGTGTAAATAACTGCTGTATTTTGATCGCCTGAAAACTTCAAAAACCTGGAAGAAGGAAAGAATTTATTTCTGCCTTTTGAAATGTTGCATTTTAAAAGTAGCATTGAAATTAATTTTAGAAATAATTTTAATTTTTGGATTAAAGAACTTGATTTGCCACTTCAATTTTGTGTTCCTTGAAAGCTGACTGATGTGTTGCAGGTGATGAGAATGCATTAAGTATTTTATTGAACATATTTCTGACATTACTGCTGCAGGTGCCCAGCTGAAAACTCAGTCAAAAACCCAGCCCTAATTTTTTTGTGCTTGTGTTATTCATAATCTTTTGAAAATTTGTAGAGCTGGTAGAACTTCTGTTTGCTATGGGTCTGTTTAAAGAAATTCGTTAGATTACCGGGATGCTATAAGGTAGCAGAAACACATACGTAATTTGAGAGTTTTTCACTACCACTATGAAAAGCTACGTTTCTTTAAATTGGTTTGAAATGATAGTGGAAGGATTCCTCATATGTATATGCATTACTGAAGCAGAGAGGACTTGGAGGTTCAGATGTTGTTCTTTCCAAGCATTACGTATTGTTCAGCCTTAGCTACTGATGGTATGTTATCCTGCAGACATAAAACTTCTTGCTGACTGACAACACTGCTTTTGAGAGAGTAGATCACATCACAGTGTCTATGACACAGAAGAAGTTTTCTGAAGGCACACATCCAAATCAGAAAAAGTCTCCTTTCAGTGAGACCCATTTCAGAATACCTCACTACCAAAGTCTTTTTATTAGCTGCTCTGGAAAGGCTCCAAAATTTTCTGGACATGGCCTGTAAAGAAACTTTTTGGGAAGATACGAGGCTTCTCTTTTAATCATACCCTACACAGAGGGAATTTGTAGGCTGAAGAATATCCTATCACAGTTTATCATAGGTTTCTAGGAAGACAGCTGCTTTCTGTTTGCGTTTCCCCCTTTTAAGCTTTGTCTGTTACTTGCAGACCTGTTCTAAACTATGAAAAGCAGCATGAATAGCACAAAGAGACATCAAATTTTCCATCACCCCTGAGGCGATGGTGAAACAATAAGTTGTTCAAATCTTGATGGTCATAGGAGTAGAAGAGTGGGGATTACACATTTATGATGGAGGGTTTGAAGCAGAGGCAGTGGAAGCCAAGGGGACAGGTGATGTCCCCCCATCAGCACCGCCTATGGTCATCTTCTGAGGATGGATGTTGTGAAGCATTTCTCTGTGCAACAAGGAGTAACCAAAACAATACAGAGGTTCTGATGTTTTAGTTCCATGTGAGAGGTAAACGTTTGTCTCCAGTGCTGCTCTCTCTTAATCACAATGGCTTTTCAAGCTGTTTTCTCTTGGGGAAAAGGTTGTTGCTTCTATTGTGGTGGAAACTGCTGCACGAGCTCCTCATCATGTTCTGACAAAATTGTCAATGACTTAACTAATAGGAGATTATGCCTGTGGCAGAAAGGCTGTCTTCTTGCTCTAAGTATTTCACTGACTTTCTGGTCAATGACTAGGACTTTGTTTTCCAACCTCTAGCATTTGGAGTAAAATTTGCAGAAACTTCTGAATTCTGTATGTTGGCTACGTGTTAATAAGCTGGGTGAGGTTACTAATGGTCACTCTGATGCAACAGTTTCGTTTAGCTTTCTGGTTTTGTAAGTAATGGTGAGTATCCTTGGCAGTTTTAAAGTAGAATTTCATACTTTTGAAATACGACCATGTTTTTCCAATAATTTTTTTTTATGGATGAGATCGTTCCTTGCCAGTTCTACACATTTGCTTATAACTGATTCTTTCTGGAAGTTTCACTTAAGGTACGAGTTTACCATAAACTTCTACTTTTCTTTTATGTGAGTGATGGCTAAAGACTGAATAAATTTGCAAAGAGTTAATTCTCTTAATTATATTGTATTTTATATCATTAGCAGTTCTTAAATACATGTAATGGATCCCCAAAGTCAGTGTGAGAACCTACCATTTTTATTAACATAAATTCATGAATGAGTACTTGGGGACCAGTTCTTTCTGCTTCTAGATATGCTGAATAATAATATGCTTAGTAACTGGGCACTTTTATCATTTAGATAGTTTATTGAGTAGGAAGTCATTTGGCTGAGAAAGCTTATGTGACTTCAGTTCATAAATCTGTGTGTTCAGTACAAGTGTGTTTGATTTGCTACATTTGCCTATGCATTAAACATAAGTTTGTTCAATTGATACATTGCCCTTGTTTTGCTGCAATTTAAAAATGTAGCTAGCTAATGGGAGCACTGAATAAATATTATTTATACTACTACCCATAGAGTTCAGGCTTTAGCGTGGTTTCCATTTGAGGCACTGTGCAAATTACTAAAGTCATCTCTGTGTTGTATCTTGCACTTATGACTAATGAGAAAGAGTTTAGGAGGGGAAAGATGATGTGGCAATTGGCAGTAGAAATTGTGCCCTAAGTCAGCTGTGAACTTGACGCCTGTTGAGAGGCATGAGGCCATTGATGGCTGTTATCAGATCCAGAGTCTCAATACACTTGCAATTACCACAATATGCCAGTTAGTGGGTGCAAAAGAGCAATTTTCTATATGAATTCTGATCTGTGAGGGAAGCAGAGCAGGGGATTTGGTAGAGTAAGGTGGTAGCATAGGTATGCTCTCACTTAATGAGTTTGTTCACTGGGGCCGTTCAGAAGGAAACATGAAGGTGTTTGCACGCATTTGCTCAAAAATTAAAATGTAATGAACTACTCTTATGAGCCAGTATATGGTTCAAATGGGATTTCCTGAGGGCAAATATAAATATCACTAATTCGAAACTGCAGCATTAGTGTGTGATATTTTGAACAAATATTGTGTCTGTCTTGTTCTGAAGTAAAACTCTATTTACTGTGTCAGGTACAGATGTTTTTCCACTTTGGCGAATGTCTCCCAAGCGAAACTATTTTTGCAGGTGCTCCCTAACCTCAGCTTTGCCCTGAAGTGGGCTTCTCTAAGTTTGACAAAAGAAATGCAACAACCACAACAGTCCTTTCTGCCCCTTGCTGAACCTATTTTGATGAGGATTTTGCTCTCAGAGATGCTGTGTTGCAAGACAAAAGTTTTTAGGCTTAAACTGGAAAAGAATCAGGATCTAGCAAAATTCAGGGGTAGTTAGAGGAAGAGGCAGAGGCTTCTGGAACAAAGGAGGTTCTTGAATTATGGCTTATTTACAAGTGGGAAAAACACTTTTCCCTTGTTTTTGTGTAAAACTGAACATAAAATGACATGAAGAATGAGTGCATTACCAGCAATCAGGTATTTTTCATTCCGTGGCAGGGTGAGAGAGACCTTTTGCTTATAATTGTATGTTAGCTTTGTTATTCACTGGTTTGTTGAGGTTTTTTGTACAGTTTTACAAAAAGATGAATAATTTTCACTTAAATTGGCACCAGATATCAGTGAAAAGAAAAAAAAGAAAAGGAAAAAAAGGAACAAAATTGAAGACGATCAGTAACAAGAAACCGCTTTCTTTCTGTCAATGGTTACTTCTGCATATATAAAAATGGTGTTTCCTCAAATAGTCTAGAAATATATTCTCTTTAAATTGTGTTGGATTTCATATCTATTTATAAAGCTGCACATATTTATCTTTAATTTTTTTCTGGGAAAGTATTCTGTGATTGTCCTGTTCTATGCTGGTGTCTTAAGTATGATAATGGCAGTCGGCAGAGTGATGTCTAGGAAAAAAACCTCCAGAATTTACTCTTAGGTGATTTTCTTTGTGGGAACTGTTATACCAATAGCAGTGCAAGTAGCTCCTCCAAGTACTGTATTCTCCCTCTTCCAGCAATGTGTGCGCAACCAGAAAATCCCCACAATAGCAGGAAAAACTGTAGATTTTAGTAACTGGCACTGATAAATTTCAAAATTCAGTACAGATTCCCAATACATTATAAATTTCTGGTCACCTAGGGGACTGCTTAAAACATACCTACAACATAGTCTCCTGCTGTTCAACCCAAAGACTCCCTGATTTTCAGCAAAGCAAATATAAGCACATTTTATCATGTGTAGGTGCTTTACATATTCTCAACAAATTATGATTTCTTTGTAATTTTTCTTTGATTATATACGGCTGAAAAAATTTTACCGTGGTAAAAATCATATATGCCAAACTACTTGAAAAATTGAAGTTCCACAAACTGCTGCTTTGATTCTGTCTCTTGTCTATTACTCATGCTAAAGAATTCTGGAGAGAGTGGTATTGGATTAGTTCGTGCCTCATCAGAGTTGAGTGTGGCTGTTATGTGTTGTCATGTTCACAGATGTCACTGAACTGGTGCACTGAGGTATGTGAAGAAGGCTGTTAACCATAAATTGTGCTACCTACCTTCTTACTTACTTCTCTCTACACAAGGATTAAAAAAGTATTGTATCTCTACCAAATTAATTAATAGCTTTCTCACACTTTTTCTCCATTAATTAATACTGTTGTGAGGATACCATTAACTATTATATATTAATGAAAAACTGCGAGCTTTTGGGGTAATTAATAGTAGTTAATATCTATTAGTGTTTTACACACACTCTGCTAAGAATTAGCTCAGTTGCTGATGAATGTGAAGTATCCCCTGAAACATATGTGTGGACCATCCCTAACCTGGTGTAGTCTTTCATGATGGCAGAACAAATACTCATCTAACTACCATTCTTATATCTAATTAAGTAAATTCTGTTTTCCTGTGATAGGCTTTTGAAAGTGAAGTTTTTTAGAAATGTTGATTCTCTTAACAAAATAGTCTTGTGTTCCCTGTGTGGGCTGTCAGGCAAAAGCACCATCTAAAGAAACGTGTTTTGTTTGCTCCAGGCACAGATACAGAGAATTTGAACAGCTTTTTTACAAAGCATATACGCATTTCAGAAAGAACCTATAGGTCTAAAAACAGCTGCCAGAGTCTTATCTCAGGGCAGAAACTGTACCAAAAGCATCGGTGGTCATTGGTGTTTCCTTTGGGGCAGCTAGAAGATAAACAAAACAATGGTCATAGATGTCTTACTGAGGTAAATGCATAGTTTACCTGTAATAAATAAAAATCAACAAGAAATAGAATTGATCCAATGATAGGGTGAAATAAAACTGATATAATTCAGTGCAGTTCTGATAAGGGATGAATTAGGGAAAAATGCCTCACAAAGCACATTAAAAGCTAAGTAATAAAACCATCCTGTTGCTCTGTTTTTTTTCTGCACATTTATAAATACAATGTAAATGAGTGGTTTATAACTAGTGCTCTCTATTTGTGTCACATCATAAGGTACCACACAGCACAAAATAAAAGCATGCTTAATTAAATTGTGGAAGTTGAAAGATTGCTTCATTTTAGAGCATATTTTTAATAACAGCAAAGTGGGATGACGAAAGTGTGAGAAGATATTTGTAATTGCCAGAGCACCATGCTGAACAGAACAGAGGTATCACTTTAAATAAGACTTAATTTACAAGTGGAGAAAATACTTTTTTTAAATTTCACAAAATCTATTGAGAACAGCAGTTGTTTCAGTCTTCAAGACCTTCCACAGCTTTGTTGTGCAGTTGCTTGGACAAGAAGCAGAGGGAGAAGATGATTTGCTAATTTGATGGTGTTCTGTTTGCCCTTAGTTAAACCTTCTGAGCTTGGACAATTTGCTGATTTTTTTTTTTTTTTTTCACAACTTCGTGTGCATCTGTGTGTGCATGCCTTGTCAGAATTCCACCTAGTATAGAGCTGCTTTTTTTTTTTTCCAGATGAACATAGCACTTGGAATATGAGAAATATAATTTTAGATTTATCTACAATATCAAAGCCAATGCCAGTTTTTGTATTGGTTTCCTATAACAAAGAAACTTATCGAAATGCAACACAGTTCATTTTTTAGTTCCATCAGACTAATCTACACTCTTACATCAAAATTCCAGGTAATTGATGATTAAATTTTCTAGCTGCTGGGAGACACCTAGGTTTGATTAGCTTAATTATTTTTGAGGTATTTCAGTTATAGGTAAAATAGTACGTAAAATGAGCACTGCAAAAACTGGATAAAAATGTTAGTATTGCTACTAATTTGCAAGAAAATATGGACCTCAGTCCTACAAAATAACAGTGTTGTCATGACATTTTTCCTTAAATCTCTTCCAGATTTTGCATGGAGATGGAAATACAGCGAAGGGCGTGTTGAATCCTAAATGTTTTTAATTTTCCAAAAGCTTTTCAGAATTAGTGAAATGCTAGTCTCAAAATTCTTAGTAATTTTTATAATTTTGCAAAGACATTAGGAATTATGTGATAACAGAAAATACTTACTGGACAGATACACAGAAACACGTATCCTGACATATTTCATTCAAAACATACTGGAGTCAAGGAAGGATTCATAGTGCTGCTAGAGTTAAGTTCACAGATGTCTGTTATACACAAAGAGATATATGCAGTAGACTGCATAGAAATTTTTTGTAATTTCATCATGAAAACAACAGTATCTCTTCCTGTAGCAGCAACCTTTATCCTGCACTAAAGTTAAAATACCTCAAGAAGCATCCTCAGGAGTTCATACACAGCAAAAAGTCATCAACGTAACTCATGAGAAGTTCCAAAATTTCCTATCTTAAGCTTTCCAGAAATAGATGCTCTTTCAGCAGAATAGTTGTGTTACTATCAAGTCAAAATTAACGGTGAATGAACAAATGCTTGAATTTGCAGTTCTGAGACTGTAAATTCGTAGTCTGAATCTTGTAGGAATGACAGGCATTAAAACTGAAATTAGTGGTTTTTAGGATTGTGAGAATGTTTTGTTATGAAAATATAATGTAGTAGCTAACTGTCTGCCAGTACAGTATGTAAAAACAATAGAGAACCTATCTGCCAATACAGTATTTAAAAACAGTATCAATTGGTACAGTAATTTACATCTCCAGCTTTTGTTAGTTCTCTTTATAGGTTAAAATCTAAAATTTATCAGTTTTAAGTGAAACAGAAGGAGGGGAAAAGAAGAGAAGGCTTTTGATAGTCTAAAACAAGGCAGATGAAAACAGGGAGCATAAACAACCTCTTTAAAGGTTTGTTTGATGTCTTACTAATTACGATGTAGGATCTTCTGATCAGAGTTCTTGAATACCCACTGAATTCATTATTACTTTAATAGCACAGGAGAAATAAAGATGCTGTAACTTGGGTTCAGGGTGTTCAGGGATCTTTGTGCATAAAAAATATTATTGATGTCAAGAACATAAGATTTGGTCCATAACTTCTATTGTGAATTTGAAGAACATTTTATTTTAGGAATGAAAGTAGTAAGCTCAAATGTTCAGCTTTGCAGACTGTGCACGCAGTGATGAATTACTGAGTTGTTTCTGTTCTATTTTTGTTCTAAGCAGATCATTATATTCCTATTTATTTCTATTTTAGATGTTGCCACTAAATTTAAATACTTCTTTTTGGATGATGACCCGTTTGGTTGGCTTGCTTGTAAAGCAGGAATGGAAAATTGCGTTTACTTTTATCAGCCAGTTCAGTTCTCTGTCCTTGATTTTCAGCAATAGTTGTGAATTGGTCATGCAGCATCTTCTGTAAGGTTATTGATATGCTGCAGCTGCAAAACTCCCTGAGGCAAATGTATGGAGATGGAGCTCAAAAGACCAAATGATGAAATCCCCGTGAGAGAAGAGAGGTGGGAGATGAATGCTGGTCAAAGTGAAAGTCCACGTGAAGAAATAATTCTCCTGCAGCAGGACGAAATAAATCTAAGATCCTGAATACTACTTGTGGGTGAAATATTGGGAACAGTATATTAGAAACATAAATGAGGTTTTGGGGGCGGGTGGAATGTTCAGTTGTGTTCATGCCTAATGCGTCATGCCTTGAAGAGAATCAGGCAGCTGCAGAGCCCAGGACAGTCTGTCCCAGAGCTGCCTGAGACCACCCAGTGCCCACAAAAACCTCTCTGGTGTGCAGTTCCTCTTCTGCAGACTTGTAAACGCTCTCCTGAACCTTTCACAGGAGACTCCTCTTGACATTTTGGGTTCTCAAGGAGCTGTGAGAAGAGGTAGTTACCAGGCTGTATTTGGGAGTTGTGGGTTGTGCTGCCAGTGGTGATGGTATAACAGGAGCTGCGGATCAACCACTTCCCCTTGTCTGCATGGCGGGACGTGAGCCAGGTGGGTGGGGGAACGCTGTGCCTATCCCTTCCGATGGAATATGCTATGGGTAGTCGTGTTCAGACACAAAAGGGGCAGTGCTGCCCAGCACTACCGCTCTGCTTTGTGGCCTGAGGCCCATTTATACCCTGCTCTGTTATTTCAGGCATATAGGGGATTTTTAAAATATAATCCTATTATTGTATTATGCAAAGTCTTTGCATTTGTATGTTTCACGGTGGTTGCAGTACTGGATGCTTGGCTTGTAAACATGCTGAAAGGTGGATGAACAAATATGATTTATATCACACAGATAATATAGTTTAATACAACTTTGAAAGGAATATCAAAGTCAAATGGCATTTAAAAAAACAGATGATACCATCACTTACTGCCATCCTGATTGCAACGCGCTCTGGCTGCTCACTGAAGTTCCACTCTACTGATCACTGTCTTCTAAGAATAGGGAGCCATCAAAATCGATTAGCAGTAGGATTTATTAATATCAGCTGAACCAGGAAAATCAATGGCAGTGGAAAACAAATACAAATGCTAAACTACAAATTTTTCTGTGTCAAATATATGTCAGTTAAAATGAATACAGGGAACATATGCTTTTTCGAGACCAAGTACAGAAAAGTGAATAAGGTCTTTCTTATTACTTCTTATTATAAATTATATCTTTTCTTTTTATAAAATGTTTATAACAGTGACAAGAAAATTGCTTAGAAAGTGGATGCTGGTCACTAATCGTCTCTTTCATATAAACCTCACAATCTTAAATAAGGTGTATGACATATTTGATTAACCTAAGTACATATTTTAGAAGCTTCCTGAGCTATCATTATTACAATTATGTGATTATTAGAATTTGTATTGTTATTCAGATTTTTCTATCTTTATTCAATTGCTTATGTACACTGTATTTCATGAAGATCCTAGAAACAGGACTGAGAATTATTCTTTAAACTGTATTTACAGAATGCCCAAGGCTTGTAAGGCAGAGCTTTTGAGCTTCTGTATTTTGAGTTTGGTCACTGCTCAACTTACTAGAAAATTACTTGTGGGACTAGTTCTGAGTCCTGCTGAGTGCCAATGAAAATTAAATGTCGATTTTATTGTGGTATGCTATGCAGATGCCAAGACGAGGCTACAAATATTGTGAAAATACACTAAAGAAAAATACAGTCTGTGTTACGAAAATAAACTAAGTGATGTTTAAGTTATGCTTAATCATCCAGGGACTTACTAAATCCAGAAAACTGATTGATGGAGTATATAAATTGACAATGATATTCAGGTTCTTAATTTCTAACTATGTAATTCTTCAGTTTTAGTAGGGCTCACATGCAGACATTATGTCTGGTCAATTATTTTTCTGCTCTGACAAATCCAATAGGGTTATTGATTCTCACAGCTGCCTCCAGCTCATCAGAGTTCTAGCTCTACTACTCCATAAGTCTAAGGCATTACAGTAAAAGTATGTGTTTTAGTCCTCTTGTGCCATGATAGGTTCTTTGTCACTTCACACTCCTGTTTTTTCATCATTTTTAAGACTTTGAATAGCTCTTGTGTTTTTTATGCTTTTCCCCTTAAACACCAGCAACACGAAGACTTTCCAGAGGAGAAAAACAGCCAAAGAAAAGGAATATTCATAAAAGTCAATCTCAATGAGATTTCTTGTAATAGTATTTAAGTTGTTGCAGACCTAACTTATCTATAATTTTAATTAGAGGTTTGCTTTTTGTGTTTTTTGGAGCTTGGGCTTTTTTTTTTTTTGCTTTGCTTTTTTTCAATTCAAAGAAACTTTAAAGAAGTCTGTATGGTTCAAACACGCCCATGAAGAAGACCACAAGAAAAAGTACTCAATTGAAAACTCTCCTGAGACTGATGCTTATCGATGTTCTTTACCTTGAAGATCACCAAAATGTTTTCCACGGAACTGCAAATTTTTCATATAGCAAACTCCAGTCCATGGATAATCATCTTTATTTTCATAGCACTCTTCTACCTTCCAAAAGTACTCCTGGTGGCTGCTTCTCCCTGACTGTCATGACAGACACGAGTGTATCAGCAGCCTCTCCCTGCTGCTGGAGTTTCATCTACCTGAGGAGGGATCCATCTGCCCAGGGACCTCACCTTTTCTTCTCTCAGGATCTGCTCCTGAGGACAGGTCTTGCCCTTGGTCTCTGTCTGAGGTACATTGCAGGGATGCTGCGCCTGGTCCCACGCTGCCTTGACTCTGTCTGGCTTGGCTACCTGTGTTTATCCTGGGCCTGCTTCATTGTCAGGGCAGATGTGACAGGCACAAGTCCCTCAGTCACCCCTGTCACTGTCCCAGCCCCACACTGGTGTCCTCATTTGGATGTTGTGGACCTGCTGCCTGTGCCACCCCTGGGATGTCATCACTGATTCACCTTCCCTGGCAGAGCAGCCTGCCCTTACTGCTTCCTGGCACGTGTGTAGAAAACTGCCAGCAAGAGAAATTTAGTCTAATGCAGTGAACATTGTCAAGTAGAAGCAGAAGTGCTTTTTAATGCATTCTGCCCAAACATTCAATCAAGAAAAAAAATGGGAGAAGTATGATATATATTTTATTATTTTTCTGGCAGTTCTCTATTGGCACTTGGCAAGTAAAGACAGACTTAAATTTGATTTCCGATATTTTTTATCGTATCAGAATTGTTTGGGCTTTTTGCCTCTGCAAAGATAATTTGGTGACCTAGCAATTTTATGAAAAAAGTTTTTGTTTTTCTTTAAATATTATGGTTTTCATCAGCTGAAGTTTCTAGAAGAAAAAGAAGAACCATTATACACTAAATATGCCAGCTGAAATGTCATCCTTCATTTGAATTTAATGTTTGACATTTCCCATGAAAGAGGCTGTGCTAGGATATTAACATATGTTGGCAGAGGTCTGGAGTAATTAATATGTACAAGAGAAGCTGCTAACAAAACAAAAAAGGGAATAGCTTGCAAATATTAAAATCAAAAAGGTCTTTGATATAGCTGTTGTTGACGACATCTGCTTTAAGATGGGAAAACAGCATAAACTTCATTGAAGGAAAGAGTGGGACTAGATTTGTCCTAATTTCCTAATTCAGATGCTCTTAAAATTTAAGGACATTTGAATTCTACCTATGCTAAATTTTGAGTCTGCTAATCAAAATCAGTGCCTACAAATACCAAGTGTGAGGGCAAAGGAAACATAAGTTTTTTTCTAAGGTTCTATTCAAAATTCTATTTCTCCATTTTCTCTGCTCCAGAGCTTCTGTTGAAGGTTTGTTGGCGTGACATACAGCAGTAAAAACATGCCTAACAAGTGAATGCAGCATCAGGTTTACCAGAAATTTGAGATACCAGGAAGGGCAGTCTGTCACCTCTACTATAAATGTCTTCAGCCCTTTGCTAGGTAAAACCTGCTGGAGAGGGAAGGCAGAGCTGCTTGTTCTTACATACATGCCTGGTGGCTACACATACTAGAAATGCTTCTTCCTGAACAACAGTGAAATGGATGTCAGATTGTTCTCCAGGTCAACTTTGTACTTACATTGAGGGTCTCAAAGCCTTCTCAAAATGTTTCTGTGTTTACCTTGCATATTCCTTTGCTCATCAAATGGAAATGAGGTATTTCTCTGGATATCTGAGTTTGTCAGAAGATCACATGGATAAAGTTTCACTTAAGAACAACACAATATGGTGTTTTGTGTGTCTCCCTGAACTCCAAAATGGGGGATAAGAATCATATGAACAAATTCAGGTATGCCTTACAGGCACATAGTCCACTAAACCTGGGGTCTTTCCTTGATTCTTGGTGGCTCTGCATTTTAGTGCTAATTTTCGTCTAGTTTAGATCTAAAAAAGCAAATTAAGAAGGTGAGGCAAAATACTGAGTTGGGCACTGACACTGTGTTGAAAGAACTACAAGTGACAGCTGAGGGTGTCATAGCTCAGGTGCTGGAGTTGTCTGTAGTGCATGTATCTTCAGCAGAGCAATAAGTAAGGATTAACATCTAAAAGCAAGTGATCGTCTTTGCCTTTCCACATAGTCTTCTGTTGCCCTGGTTTTTCAGAATCTACTTTGCTTAATTCTGTAGTCCCACCATACTTCTTATGTATGACTCTTCTCTTCTTTAGCAGAAATCTGTGAGATAGGATGAGATTTACCCCGTGGTTGTGATCCACAAGATACCTGCAGTGAGATGCCTGCTGTTGGAGTGACTGGGAAACAAACATAGAAGGTCTTTTCTCATGTTTTCTGTGTAAAATTAGTTATGAAGATCGACATTAAAGCTATCTGTGAGTAAAACTGATGTAAACTGCAATTGATTGGGACTGGCATGATAGGCATGACAACAACTATTTGGTTGTCTGATTATATTATTATTTTAGAGAAAAAGTAATTTTTTGGCAGTTTTCAAATGCTCTGAAAACGGATTCCTTATTGACCTTCAAAAAGTTACACAATAATAAAAAAGCTATGTAAAATCTTAGCAAGTGTTCGTGTTATCAGAACTAATTTAAAATTCATTTCTAAGCCCTTTATCCATTTTGAAATTTTTAATTATTGTGCATGCTTTAAGTTGATAAGGGACCTATACTTCTCTGTTTTAGGATTGCCTTGTACTTGGAAAATTTCTCCAATGTACATCTCCTTCCTAATGGGAATAGAAATATAACTAGCATATTCATGTATGGATTAAAGTTTCACCGATCAGCTTAACCAGTCCAGTGAGAATAAAGTAAACAACATGCAGAGGCTGAGTAGCATAACTGTTAGGTAACCTGACCTATTCTGAAATGACTGGCACTGATGGCGAGACTATTAGAAATACTTAGAAGGTCAAAATCTATGTTAGTTATGGTTGAAAGTAGGAAATATGAGTAGTACTGACCTCCTTAAAGAGAAATCTGGATATTTACGCATTTAAAACTCCTCATGGCTTAACATGAAAAATGCACATTCAGTCCTGAACTCCCACACACAATTTCATTAACTGGTATCCCCACCCATGGCCTGGGGGATCGGAACTAGGTGATGTTTGAGGTCCCTTACAACCAAAATCATTGTGTGATTCTATGTTTCATTATGTCTTCGATTGTTTGGCTTGCAGATGAACTTTATTAATTAAACTGAATGTTGGCATTCAACTGAAGGAAATAGGTTTTCAGATTACACTGATCATTTAATTGGGTGATCTTGAGATACTGAAGGTCTGTTTGTTGATATCCTGTCTTGTGATATTTCTTTTCTGCTGAAATCACGCTCAGATTAGCAACAGAGTTGCAACAAGTGACTTAGGGTCTTTGTGTCTTTGCAAGATCCATAATAACGTCCCATGGTGCAGGAGTAAAAGCATGGGGATATATCCTTGAATGTCCTTCTGCTAGTGAAATAACTGCTCAGGGGCACAAGAATAATATCTGCTGTAGAAAAAGGAGACAAACACATTTTTTATGTTTCACAGATGGTAGAAATACCTTCTATTTTTACAGTTGTAGTTCTCTTTTGAAAAATTCTTTCCTTCTCCTCTTTTTTTTGAATATGAACTTCACCTTTACTTTGTTTTCCTGTGCTGGATTGGCTAACATAGGATCATGCAGAGTAATTCAAAAAACAGGAAATGCAGGATGTGTCACTGCAGAATTTGTTTTCTTTTTTAAAAACAAAATAATTTTTACATATTTTTTTTTGGGTCAGAGGTATTTGGAAGTATAAACAAGTACCTTAAGTGTAGAAACAGTAAAGGAGTCAGGACTGAGGTGTTTCTGCTTAATGTGAGACTCTAACACAAACTAGAAACATCTGACATGAGTTATAACAAAATGTATTATTTTCCTGGTAACCCAGGCAATTCTATGATTCTGTGTACATAAACATGTTGACTTAATACTTTAGATTAATGACATGCTTAGAACCTGGGCTTGACTGGCAGTAAACACCTCACTCAAAACATGGAAATTGCTGTTAAGAGGCTCAAGTAATTCAGTGAAACCACAGTCACAGCTCCAGGAGTCAGCAAAGGCAGGTTGTGAAGCAGTGATGGAGGAAGTATGGCTGCTCCTGGATGAAATGGCTGATACAATCTGAATGCTTTTCTTGGTCGTTGCTGTAGCAGTGTTCAAGTGCTTTTATTGATGGTCATTCCCATGGTATGTAACTATGGCCATACGGAAGTATTTCAGCAGCTGGAAAGGTGTATTAGTGTAATGCCTTAGACCTTCATTGGAAATCAATCACTTGTGTTTCTTGTTCTCCTACTGAAAAGAAAATGGAGATTAATTTAAAGTTTCTTTTCTTGGCTTCAAGGTATGACCAAAAGTCACTTTCAGATGATATACATTGACTGATATTCAGAGACGCTTTTCTTGCACCCCTGTCTGTCTTGAACACAGTCATCACCTCAAGAGCTGTAGGGATTTCAGTCTGATGTCACAGTGGGCACTGGCTACTTGCCTCTTCAGCACAAAGTTATCTATGACCTTCTAAAGTTATTTTTTTCCTGAAAAACAGTTTACTCGTAATGCTGTTCCTTCAAGAAAGCAATTTAGGATCTACAGTGCAGCTACCAGAGTTTTTGTCTTGTATCAGTTATCAATTCTCAGTTGGGAAAAGAAAATACATCAGTATATGATACCTGGGGACGTGCAGGTGGAAGGTGGGGAGGGGAAGGTGGTGGAGTGATGCTGGTAGCAAGGCCTGTTCCTGCTTTTCTTGATTAATCTCTGGGCAGCAGAGATGCAAGTAACACAAAAAGTGTTTGTTAAATGAATGTGAAAAAATCCAGCCTGGTTGGCATCTTTCTTGGCACAGTGCTTCACGGTAGCAGTGCCTCAGCAGGGAGAACGGCTGGGCTTTAGAACAGCTGAACTTTCTGGCCTGTTCTCTCCACCCGTCCAGCGCTGGTGGGATTGAGCTGGGAGTCTGTGTAGGAGTCAGAACATTTCAGTCTCCTACTCTCTCCCACCTCTTGACGGTTTTCTGACCCTGCCTTTCTTGTACTTTTTATGTCCTTCAAATAAAGTTCAGAGGGAAGGGGCTGTCTAAAGAGGGCTGCTTTTGCTGCCCTCTTTGCTGCAGTGCAAAGGGAAAGCCGTGGAAAGTACCAACCAGATTAGGCCATAAAAAACCCTTTTTGGTGGAAAAAAGGGGAGTGCTAGATAGATGATAAGATTGGCCAGAAACTGGTTTTTTGGGATCCTGTAAGAACATATGAACAAGAACCTGTAGATACACAGTGGCAGCCTTGGCCCTAGGAAGTCACCCTGTCCCAGCCCACACTTTTCTTATAAGGCCCAGCAGGAAGCAGCAGACAGGAAGATTGGGACCGTAGTTTCTTTTCACAAAGCACTGGCTAGAACCAGAATGGATAAATGATAGCTACTTTTGGTAGCTATCATGGGCAATGAAAACATATGCACACATTTCACCTCTGCAGTTAAACACATACACAGAAATCCATCATTTTTCACATATTTTTTAATTTCATAGAATCATAGAATTGTTTGAGTGGGAAGGAACCTTAAAGATCATTTAGTCCCAAACCCCTTGCTCTGGGAAGACACCTGCTAGAGACCAATGTTCTCTCTAATGCAGATAAGGCACATATCAGAGGAACTGAAAACTTCCCATCCTGACCCACACTGCAAATGAAATATATGCTGGCACAGAGAAACACCTTCAAAAGGGAATATCAATGGATACCCAACCCACAAAAGTCTAGTGGTGAAAGTATTCCTCCTCCAGGACAGGGTGGATGACAGAGCAATCAAATGAATCAATGTGAAAGAACATCTGGGGTATGTGGTGCAACCAACAATTACATCCTCTGATTTCATTTATTCTCTTAAATTGTGGCTGTTCTTTGAATGTTTGTTTTCAGTTTTCTGTTAGTTTTTTTCTGAGAAAAACCACTGGCATCTCAGAAAAAAATACAGATGCAGAATGGTTTTAAGTTTTCTGTGACCAGAAAGAAGATTTCTCTTTCATGTGCTGCCCGAATACAGAGTTTTTTCATTTGTGTCTCTGCTTTCCTGTTGCCTTATTGTCTTTTGGTTGGTTTGTTTGTTTGTTTTTTTTCTTAATTGCCAGCTTTGGTACATTTCAACTTTGCAGGCACGCAATGGGCAAATATACGGCAAAACTTTGCCTCTGCTACATCGCTAAGTGTTTCTAAGTACTGGTTTTAAACAGAGTTTACCAGCTGTTGCTTTTTTTTTCTTTTTTAAGATACCAGGATACCAAATCCAATTAAAAACAAAAAGGAAGTAATAGAAAAAAACATTTGAGAGTGGTCATGTCCAGAAAAAATCCAGAGTAGCATGCAACAAACAGCAGGACATAAATAAGGTTAGTCTTACAGTAGAATGCAATTGCCATTCCCGACTAGATGAATAATTCATCAGGTCTAGTCTTTTTTGTTATAGTAGCTACTATCAGTGTTTTAGGAAATATTGCCAGAGATTACTGAATGCGTAATTACTGGAGTGACCATTTTTTCTTAAAAAATAGGTGTTCAAATCTGCGTTTTTTTTTTTTTTTTTTTTTTTTGCACATTAACCCTACAGATGTGATCATTAGCTACATTGTAGAGTCTTTCTGAATCTCACCAAGTGCAGGAGGTTTTTGGTTTTTTTCTTTGTTTGTTTGACTGTTTGTTTCTGTCTTGCGGCATCTTGTCTCAAATGTCTACCAAGTTGTAAGAAATGAATAATTTTTATCTGGTTTGTCATACACATGACTTTGTCTTGTCCCAGTCACTTATTGCTTTTACATACTTTCTGGCTCCTTTCTTTATTTAAATAGTCCAGATTTATTCCAATTATTCTCGCTATGTCTGTCTCTCGATATATCTTTGCCCTCATTTAGATGAAAGTAGTTGTGCCTCTTTTTACCTGTGGCTTAACTGTGTTTTCCTCTCTTTGTATCTCTTTGTAGAGGTGTTACTAGATTTGGACAGTCACATTAGATTGCTTCTTATGTGACTTTACAGGAATATATTTTCAGAATTTTACCTTTTATTTTTAGGCAAATGAGAGTTTATCTCCTCGACTCAATTTCTTTTCATCACAGAACAGAGATGTTATCATTCATCAATAAACCTTCACTGTTTTTCCTCATAGGTAAATGTAGGACAGAAAAATATATGGAGAACTTGTTATCCTCATCTAAAATAAATTTATTTCTGCCTTTTTGTAATCCGCTTTCCTGGATTTATCACAGGGTCAGGTTTTGAGCTAGGCTCCTTCTGGCTTACTGTTTCCAGAATGTTCCTTACCAACCCTCCTGGTATTTAACACACTTACCGCTGTGGTGTTCTCCTAGTCCTTGCCTGGATGCTGCAGGTGGTAAAGCCAGAGGAAAACAGAGCAGAAGCCCCCCGAGGGAGGGCCAGGGAGGACAGGTGGTGTGGGAATCCACAGACGAGTCAAAGCAGGCAAGCAGCAAGGCCGCACGGGATCAGAGGTGATAACCCTTCTGTAGCAGGTGTGGGGAAGGCATGGGATTTGTCTTGCTGTGACTTGCTGAGTGAAAGATTGAAAAACATGGTTTATCAGTCTGGTATCTTCTCTTTAGTGTCCTATATGTGTGTGTAGTTGAACACAAATGATGATGAGCTTATTTCGTCTTTTTCAGGGTTTAATATGCTTTCTAAGGTTTCATGGCTATGGTAACTCAGGTGCACAGACAATTCCATTGTTTAATCATATAAATATATTGTCTATCAACAGTAAACTACCAACCACCAACAAAAACTGCAATCCTCCAGCATTTTTTTTCTGCTCATTAAAGGCAAAAGAAGGCCACTACCTGTGGAAGATCCATTCTTTTCTGTCATTGATTAGGTAATTAAAAATTACCTAAACAGTTTCATGAAAACCGTGACATGGCATTTGTCTTTTACGAGAGATGAACTAGAAAAGTACTGGCTGATCAACCTAACTGTGATCCTTGGAAAGATCTGATAGAAAAGATAATGCAATTTTCTAAAACCTGGAGTGTAAATCTTGTGACAAATGAATTCTATCAGCCAGTTAAAAAAGTTAACAACAGAATGAAGCTTGCAGGAATATTTTTAAGATCTGATAGTCAGTTTAATATTATTTTCTTCTTTGTCAAAGCAGCTGGCTTACTGAGGAAGAAGGTGAAGCAATACGTGACTTCATACCAAGTCTTAGAGTACTCTGCAAGACACTGTTTACAGTTGCCTAAAACCTAATGAGTTAGAAATCAGTTATTCTCTGAGTGATTGTCATGCATTGGTATCAAACTTGTATGTCTTGAGGTGCTTTTGGTGATCTCTCCCAGACATGGCATAAACAGATATTGCCATTAGTGATTTCAGCCACTGACCAAAAAATGTTTAAAGAGCAATCAAGCATTCAAAAAAATAACATGATGACAGCCTTAAAAAGATAAACACTCTTTTGTGTTACTTCACTAGTAGGATTATAAGAAAGCAGGGGAAATAACAGTGGTGATTTTTGGGGGGCTACACACTCAGATGGAGGGCGTGCTCCTTTTTGAAGAAAGGAGAACAGTGCAGAGAGTCTCAAGGAGTGCAGCAGGGAGAATGCATTTGGGCAATGCTGCCTCAAGCACAAAATGTGTCTTGTGTGGGAACAGTGATGATTTCTTTAGTCCTGCGCAGAGAAGGATGGGAAGAGATCAACACATTCTGCAAGGAATTAATTATACTTTGTAGCAAGAGACACTTTCTAATTGTAGGTGTTCTTGACTTTCTGTACAGGGGCCGAGTACATTACACAAACTGCTCTTTGAAACTGTCTCATAGCATGAATTCTACACGGAAAACAAAGTCATTCTTGGAGCTGTCTGTTCCTTTCTCTGCCCATTTCTCAGTCCTTTTATTAAATTCCCTTTAGGACAGCAGGTATTCCTATGAGCTTACCACTTCTTTCAATTTCTTTTCAGTTCTTCTACTTTGCCTTCTATGCATCACTCACCATATAAAAAGAATAGCAGAATGGTACTTAATAATTATTTCAAAATTAAGCTATTTTGCCTAGAAAGAACTGTGAACTGAGAAGCAGTTGTGAGAAATGTGGCACATTATTTGGCAACATAATTTCAAGGGAGTATCACATATGTTACATTCTCTTCAAAATAATTTGGGATTCTTTAGGTGCTGGTTCACCACATTTCTTATACGGGTGTTGTGGTTTCAGCTGAGATAGAGTTAATTCTCTTCCCAGTAGCTGGCATAAGCACAGTGTTTGGGATTTAGTATGAGAATAACATTGCTAACACAGTGATGTTTCAGTGGTTGCTGAGCAGTGCTTACCCTAAATCAGGGACTTTTCAGCTCCTCCTGCTCTGCCAGTAGGGAGCCTAGACACGCACAAGAAGCTGTGAAGGGAACACAGCTGGTACAGCTGACCCCAACTGGCCAAAGGGATATTCCATACCATACGACATAATGCTGGATAGCATAACTTTTTTTCCTCCCAATTGTCCCCCTCTGAACAAACTTTTGTATGATGCTTATCTTCCTGCCTGGTTGAACCACAGCTCTGACCATCGTTTTTATATCATACTCCCTTCAGTTCTGCCAGAACTAGAGGTCGTGGACTAAAATACCAAGCTGTTCTTTGCTAATATTTGTACCTGAAAAACTCCGTGTTCCTGAAGTATTTTCCAAAGTATCTTTGCAAAGTGGTACATAATGCTTTAAACTACACTGTAAGTCATAGACCACATTAGTCATTCCTAATTTGCACGTGCAGATTTCATGGCCATCTGTGATGTTCATCTCCCTTCAAGTTAAGTTCAGCATAAGAGTGGCAGGCTGTCATCCCACTTGATGACAAGGATGTGTGCTGAGACATGAAACTGAGCATGTTCCGAATGTCCAGTATTCTTTCAAAAGACAGCAACAGCAGGCAATTAAGAAAAAAGCAAAGCTACATGGAAAATTAGAAGTGACCAATCTTATAACATTAGTGATTGTTTCTCATGCTGGAAAAACTGCTTCCACAGAGAAGAAACAAAATTTATTTTTCTAAAAAATTGCAGAAAATTGTCTGGAGTCACAGAGAAATGTGTTTGTGAACTACTGTGGGAAGTAAAACCTATGATCATTAAAAGTAGGGAAAAAAAGGCTTCCGTGACTTATTGAAATAGAGTCTTTAAGCACTGTTCTGTTAAAAGATTTTTTTCATCACAAAGTTGTCTGTTGTCTCACCTGAAAAGTAATGATCCTCCACCTTGCTCAATACTGACAGGATTTAACTTCATGCCAAGAACATTTAAGTGAAGAGAGAAATTACAAAACTCAGTGAAACACAGAATAACATGAATAAAAAGTTTACTTGTTGAGATAGTCAAGAACTAACTGAATTTTTCAAGACAAAAAAGGTAATATATTTCACTTGTCTGTCCTGATTACATTTTAGCTATACTTGATTAAGGGAAGATTATGCTTCTGGTTGATTCGCTGTATTTGGGATGAATGGCAGACTGGCCTCTGGACCCCAAGCCAATGCTTAGCTTTAAATAACTACTCACTGCCAGGCTCTGCATAGCTCACACTACCTGCCCACTAAATGAATTTCCATTCATTAAGAAGTCCCACTAAAATCAGTGAGGACACTTAACATAAGAAGGGTGAAAAAGAAGGACAAAAACTGCCTGTTACTAAATAGTATTGATATTCAGTGTCACAATGCCTTTCTGACCGACCTTTCTTCAGTGAAAGGGACAGAAATGCAGAATTACCAAAAGGCGAGTTAAAGTTTTATTCCAAAGAAAAAGGAAAAATTTTGTAGTTAAACGATCTGTTCTTTTGTAAACCTGAAAGAATTAAAAACCTTTTATGCTTTTGACACGTAAAATATTCTGCAAATACAGAGGAAGGGAGCATAAAAAAATTATTTCTGAAGGGTCTATTTGTTTTAGCTGGGTTAAAAGACAAATAGACATCATCTCTTGAGGACATGAAGACAACTAGCTGTACATCATTTTTTTATCCAGGTGCACAGAAGAAAGAAAAGGAGTTGAAAGGAAAATGGCACTCCAGGCTGTCGGTCATGCAAATGTTTCTATAGCCAGTCTCCTCCTCTTCAATAAGCTCTTTTCCTGTCAGATATCCCTCCTGTAAGCACAAAAGGTCCTCTCTGGTGTTTTCCCAGTTCCTCTTAGCAGCAAGAGTTGACTGGCTCTAGAAGTTGTTTTATGTCTTGGAGGACTGTGTTAATATTTCCTTTTATGCTTTCAGTCTTGTGCACAAATGATTATTCCTCTTCATCTGCTGCTTTACCCACTTTAATGTGTGCACCTGGAAGTGACAGGGTAGTGGCTCAGCTGGAAGTGGAGAGTGAGAGAGTGAGAGCGAGTGAGTGAAATAAACTCGCAGGTCTTGTGCCTCTCACACTCCCTCTCCCTCTTGCAATGACACAAGCACAGCCAAGAGGACCGTGAGTGGTACAGGAGGTCACAGTCTGTGGTCAGTCACCACATCCCAGGAGCCAGGAGGACCCTTCGAGGCCAGCCTTGCTGATCCAGAGAAGGTACTAAAAACGGGACTTAGTGATCTAATAAAGCGTCATACAACAGGTAAGCTGACAAATTACTTTGTGCTTAGGGAAACAGTTTGCCAGCTACATGCACTCAACAGCTGGAATAATTTTGTGAGGCAAAAGCTTCAAACAAGAGAGAACCAGATTATATAATACTAATTAAACTCTTTCTTTGCCCTTTTTTAATACTGATCAATTGATTTTTCTTTAAGCTTCTCTAAATCATCAGATAGCTGATATTCATTTCATTTGAGCATGCTTTCATTGAGGATGCAAGTCTTTCCTTTTACAAACATGTGTTTTTACTCCACATTGAGGTGAGCAGGGCTAGCTGGATTGTGGGGTGCTTCTCAATGCAAATGAAAACACTGCTCTAAAGCTTTACTGGGTCACCAGCATCTCTCAAACCTTAGATATTGCTTAACTTTCAAGTAATGACGAGAGGGCTGTATTATATATATTATAGCTGTATTTGGGATAGAGTCACATCTGAATTCACAGCATCATTTGATAAAACACAAGTGGAAGATGGAAAACCTTATCCTTTATTTTGTGTTCTCCCATGCAATTTATATTTTACTCAAAAGAGCAAAGACAGAAACTTTGAAAGCTTTCCCCCCCGCCTCACCTGTGAAGAGAAAGGTGAAACATCACCTTGTAGGAACTTCTATGAGTGAAATAGAAAGGAGCAACATCCATTTCTTTTGCTAGAGGTTTTTGGGCAATTGATATTGTTTGGTTTAATTTCAAAATCAGATAACATTATCATAATTGGATTACTTAACAGGGTTCAGAGTTGATGCCTTTCCTTACACTTTTACTGTAAAAACTTTATCACTATTTAATTCAGACCTTTTGCAACACATTAGCATATACTCCAACATTATTTTCTTATCTAAGTCTTGGCTATGCACTCTCTTTTTTAAACTCAGCACAAATTCATCATGGCCAAATTTCTTCTGATTTTGTTGCGCCTTTTCTATGGCCTCTTCTAATTCATAGCTCTTATACAGAGGCACAAAATCAAAGATCTTCTATAGCCTGAGGATTCAAACAAGATCAAAGGCTTAAGATTACATTTGTGGTTGCTAATCTGCTGAGAACGCATTTTAAAATATTTAAATTGTGGGAGAGATTACATGTCCTGATTGCACCTCCCACTGTATGCCCACAGAAATAGTCTAGTGTCTTTAAGTTTCTGTTGGTATAGTATAATGTGAGGGAGACCTCAGCAATACTACTGTTGGTAACATCCTTGCACTGCAGGTGATTGTTGTAGAAGTACCTCTGTAAAAAGTTGTGTCCATTTTTATTTGAGGAAAGGAAAATGTGCAAAACTTCTATTTTCTTCTCAAGTGTTACTTCCATTACAACACATATTGGTTTTGTAAGCAGCCTGGAAAACCTTGAAATACAGCCAAAGTTGATCACTTTGGCTTTGTCTCATAAATGTGCAATTTTAGTCCAAAATTATATTTTTTTATATTATTGTCTGCCGTGGGATAAGTTGCTACCACTTGTGCACCTTTTAAAGAAGTTCAAGCATTTGTGTCCTAGTAATAGGGTGTAACATGCTAAACCAAACAGATCCCGAAATAATGTGGCATGCATAGTAAGTGCCTGACAACTTTTGTAGCAGAGTAACTGGCTTTGTCTCTCCTCACACAGAACTGTGAAAAACAATTAGACAATTGATGTGGTCGCTGACTTTTTGCAGCTGAGTGCCACAGCAGATTCATGCTTGTTTTGTCCTTGTGTGTCACTTTTACAGATCAAAAAAGCCAAAAAATTACCTTAGACTGGAACACCTGTCCATGCCATTGTGATATTTACAAGCTCTTTTGGAAGCCCTCTGTGTATCCATACATACAGATGGTGATAGGGAATTTTGTGGAGGTTGTTGACAGTGTATTGAATCAGAACAGCTGCAATAGGCATGGCTAATGGCTAGAGAGGAGAAAAAAGAAAAAGCTGTGGGTTTTTTCCAGCACGAATGCAACACTTTTCCAATATAAATTGGAATATTTCCAAAATCCAATATTAATATGAGGGATTTTTCCATGAAAATACTTGCTGTAGGTATATTGCTGAAATTCCATATAGATACTCTAAATATAGTCGTATATCTCTATATAAATTTATTTGTAAACATATGGATATATTTTGTGGTTAATTTTCCATCTCTTCTGATTCAGACTGAAATTGCTTTTCAACTGTATGTCATAAAAATTAAAAATTCCTATATCTTAAGTCAGAGAATAGCAATGGTTTAGAAGACATGTGAAAATTGTAATAGAGAAAAAAGAGTTTTTCCCTACTCTGTTGTGTAAGGTTTCCTTTCTACAACAGCTAGGTGTTTACAGCAAACTGCAGACAACAAATCCGAGTGTAAAAATAGTGTAATGTTATACTGACATGCCTTGACACTCTGCAGATGCTATTTTCACGACATGTTGCTGACGTGGCTAGTGCCAAAGCACTTACTGAAATAACTGCAAGGTCTCTTAAGCCCCAGCCATACTGTGCCAATGCAATGCTTCCTTTGAAGTCAGGGATTAGTCACAGCCCCGGTGCTCTTGTTGGCTACTCTGTGTACCTCGTTGCTGCTTCCTGTGGAACCCTGTGTGAACTGAGTCCTCCTGCAGCCATGAGGGAGGTCGGAGACCTGGCTGACATACACTGGCCGGGAGACCAGAGAGACAGTTTTTGTTCTTGGCTTTGCTTCTGTGAGCTGTTGTGTGACCTTCAGTGAGTCACTGTGGTTGTCTCGCCTTGGTGCACAGCCACGCTCCCACGCAGCCGCTCTCTCACTGCCCCGGAACACCAGGGGGAGAACAGAGGATGAGAAAGCTCAGGGGTTAAGGTCAGGATAGAGAGATCACTTACCAAGTACTTTCTCAACTTTTTTCAACTTTTTTACTGTTTTTACCTTGCAGTAAATTAATTTAATTTGTTGCCAATTAAAATCAGGGTAAGATGGTGAGACACAATGAGAAAAAACGTCTTTCCCCAACCCCTTTACCAAGCTCAGCCTCACTACTCTACCTCTTTTCTGCACATGACAGTGCAGGAGGATGGGGAATTAGGGTTGCACTCTGTCTGTAACCGAGCCACTGCTTCCTTGTCACACCATTCCCCTGTTCCATCATGGATTGTTCACACAGAACACAGTCCTTCATGAACTGCTACAGCATGGCTTATCTCCATGGGATGAAGAGTGCACACCTGCTCTGACATGGAGCCCCTCCTCCTGCCCCTTAATCTCAGAGCTCAGTGTCCATGATCCTGTTTTATGTATCTTTTCTTTTTTCTCTCCTCCTCCATCTTGTGGTGCTTTTACCCTTTCTTAAATACCCTAACTGCAAATATCACAGTTTGCAGTTACAGGTATACCTGCACCTGATACAGTCTTGTATCTTCTTTTGCTTTGCTTCACTCTTCCTTGCCCAGTTATGATGCTGTTCTTTTCTGAAATGTTTGGAAAGTACAGACAACTCTGGACTAGTGTTACTTGATTTCATGATTATTGCAATTGAAATTGAATGGAATTATTTTATTTTATTTTATTTTATTTTATTTTATTTTATTTTATTTTATTTTATTTTATTTTATTTTATTTTATTTTATTTTATTTTATTTTATTTAGAGACATAGGTACTTCCATCTCTCTAAAATGGAAATTTTGTTGAGAGTTACAAACTTTCCTTCAATTAGAAATATGTCAGGTCTGGAGATTTTTAAAAACACATGTGCTGCAGGATGTAATTTGCCAGAATCATACTTGCAGCTCCAGCTTGCCTTTACTGGAGCAAATTATAATGGTATTTCAGTTCCTTTTTCCCCCCAGTTTTAATAACTACTTAAGTGCTGCTCATTATAGAGTGACATTAAAATGGGGTTCACATCCAGCACCCTGGTCTGCTGCATTCCTGCTGAGCAGCCTGCAACAAACTGCTTGAGGTCTTGGCAAATGTATTTGGGTTTTGGAAGTGCAGGAAGATGTCTGTGTGTGAGCACAGTCCTGTTCACTCTTGCATCCCTGTGTTCTGACCTGGGAGCAGTACTGATCTGTGGGCATCAGCTCGTGTTACCTCCAAAGCCAAGAAATGAGCAGGGAGCAGACTGAAGCCTGCAGAACCAGTTTAGTGTAGGAAATATTAACATATATAACATTATGGCGACTGTGCAACACTGCTGGATCATTGTCTAGACACACTAGAACTGTCTGCAACTAAGGTACTTAATGGAGGCATCTAGTGTATCAAACTCCTAGTCAAAATATAACATGTTTTTAAGTCTTGCAACCTCTAAGAAATGTTAAGCACAATGAAATCATGTTGCTGCTTGAATTTAAGACATGGGCAGGATAGCCCTTTATCTTGATAGAGACCCTTAAAAGTAAAATAATTGGAGACACTAGGAGTATACAAATACCATGAATTTGCTCTAGGTTGCTAAAATTCATCCAGCATTTGTAAACCAATATTTATTACGGTAACAACTTGGATGTTGCTCCCGATGGGGAGATAACAACTTTTCGCAGTAGAAAAGGGGTGAACTAGAAACTAATGAACTTCCTCCTGCAGTTCTTGGCAGCTTTTTGCAGTCATGAAATGTCCTAACTGGCACCAAACGTGATGTGTTGGCTCACTGCTGGATATGAATGACCATTGTGTGCCATGGCTGATGTAAATTAAAATTGTAAGTAAAGAGTATAAGAGTATAAGAGTATAAGTAAAGAGTACTTGCCACTTAAGTATACTTTATATTATTATCCTTTTTATATATGTACAGTGTTATATACATAGAAGTCACTTTCACCAGAGATATTCTTGCTGCTGCTGGCTCAGAAAAATGCAATTGTCTGATATCTGCTCTAACAAGGTAATTTCATTACATAAAAACAAGCAGTCTTGAGAGGAATTCCAGGCCTCCAGGCATCAAAATTTAGATCCTTCTGATCTCAGTGTCAAAACTTTCACTAATATCAAGGAATCCCAGATGTCCTTGTTGAAACCTACTGACTTAACTACAAATCTCTCTTTGGAGGAATTATTCCCAGTGCTTCTTGTCCAGTGAGTGATCATCATGTTCTGTTTATTTCATGTTTCCTACCTTTCACATCTGGCAGCTGAATTTCAAACTCCTTACATGTGCTTCTTTTCTTCTATCTCAATCAGCTCTTAATTTTCCAGTTCTCCTTTTGACAAAAAATTCTGCTTCTACTGTAAGCATGATTTCCTCTAACTTTTTATTTTGCTCAGCAATTACAAAGCTTTCCCATAGGCTGAGAGTGTTATTATATCTTGTGTGTTGGCTGAATTAGTGTGTCACTTTGGGCACAAAAGTTGAAAAATCATATTTAAAGTTGAGGTGTAAGTGAGGTGTAGTTGGAAGGGAAATAATCTGAAGCAGTGCAAAATACAATGTAGGGGAAAGTAACAAACCTGAGTGAGGCACTTGGGAGATCTTTTGACTTTAGGTCTTGGCATGTAGGGGGCACCACTGTCACAGCTAAAAAGCCTTAGCTCCAACAAAATATTTGTATTATTTTATACTGCCATCTTTGAAAGAATCCTAGATAAAAATATTTATTGTCACACTGATGGACATCACATGAAGCAATCATTGGTGCAGCTGACAATTGCTTTTCAGAAAGCAGCAGCAACAGCAATTTTCCAACTTCTCTCTGTCTCAACATATGGAGTATTTAATTTTTAGTATCAGTTTTTATACACTTATCAGATCAATAGGCTGGTTTCAGTAAGTCTTCTGCAGTAGCTTCCATAACTCCAACACCATATGCCTAGTACGTATCATAATAATTGAGCTTGTTTCATAAAAGTCTCTGTTGCAGAAAAGGAGGAAGGACAAGATCTCTCCCTCTATCCTTAAGCTTGAAAAGTTTTCTTTGAGAGAATGCCACTGGAGATTTAAGTAGTAACTCTGAATTGTTAAATTGAAGGTAAGTCTAAAGTTATTTTTGATAGTCTCTCTAATAGCGATGAATCTGAATATAGCTAGGAAGCTTTATCTCTCCCCAGAACTGTGTTCTTCAAACACCTGATGTCAAAAATGAGATAAAGTGCTTATTTATACACTTTTTTGTTATTGTGGATATTGAGGTGTCTTCTCTGGATGGAGAAATAATTGCCTCTGTGGCAGCTCTAAACTGTGTGAGCCTCTCATAATAGAATCTGATGGCATCCTGAAACCAAAGTCAATTGGTATTCTCTGGACTCACACTGAGAGATAAGATAAAATTTCCATTGATTTTTGGTTGGCATCTTATCTTACCAGTTTATTTCCAGGTGTAAATGATGAATATGGTCCAGGTCTGTAACCTGGCTTCAATTAAATGGATGATGTCGTTACCAGAAGTTAGTGTTGGATTTGCTAAAGTCTGAAGAGACGTATTTTCTCCCTTCTCAGCCATTTCACATTTTCTGTTTGCAGTGACTGTGTGCGTCTGTCAGTAAGACAGTTTCTGTTAAAGTGCCTGGTGTCTAAATATGAAGTCAGATAGGCATTTATACAAACGAATTTTTACTTCTCGGAACATTCATATAGTGCAAACAGATTTTTAATTTTTGTTTTTAAGAACATTTTCCTTCTTGAAAAAAGAAAGGAGAGATGTCTTTGAGGCATTTGAAATAACATGAATAGAGTTTAGAGAACAAAGATGACGGAGTGTACCATATGATCTCAAACTTATTTTGTTCAAGAGCCTCTGTTCTGCTGCATCAAACCTTTGCTTAAGGATGGTCCACCTGCACCACTTGTCCTGCTTGACATGACCTGGAACTATTTCCTGTGGAGCACTAACCAAGCTGAATACCTGACATTGCTAAAGAAAAACCTGTGATAGAGGATTGGTGCTAAGTAATAAGAGACATTCTTAGATGAACTAAAAACGAATCAACTGCGAGGAAGGACAAAAAAAGTGTGGAAAGCTGTGCTGCTTGAGGATGACAGTGAGGTTGCTGACTTTGTCAGTTTGTTTTGTGACTTCGGACAGGAGAGTGTTGGCCCCTCTTGTGCCCAGGGAAACCATACTCCCATCTCCAGAGTAGGACACTGTAATTCTGCAATAAGGGTGAAGAAGCATGATCCTCTCTCGTCTCTGCATTTCAAAGAAGGAAATAGTGTAGGCTTTCGTTTTTGTGAAACGTTTCCCAGCCCTTTGAATAGAGTGGTAAATTGTGAATTTCAAACAGCTACATCTATCTTTGTAAGCCTTCACCATCAGCAGATAAATACATTTCTGGCTGCATGCACAGCAGTGTTGCTTGCCACATTCACTAGAAGGGTTTTTACGTAAAAAATTAGTATCTTTTTATATTAAGATTGATAACCATGTAATCTTCTGTGTATATATGCTGCTAAAATACCATGATTTTGGTTGCCAATCTTCCATAAAAACTAGAGAAGCTTATAACATAAGCATCTACTGTTGTATTGACAGGTGGTGAAAAGAGCTACATGAGAAGCAGTGGGGACCTATCAGTTTGCTTAGACTGTCTTGTCCTTCCCTTCCAGGCCCCAAAGCAATCTTTGACAAGAAGGAGTTGTGCTGATCTTCACTGACTAAGGCAGTGATAACACAGGATCTAGGTGGGAACAAATCTTCTTCTTTCATGGTATTCACACTAACCCACAGTACATGTCTCTCGGGGGAGCTTAGGAGAAAATAAGAGTTAAAGAGATTTGCTGGGACACATAGTCCAATTTGCTGCATTCACAGAGTTATTTCTGTAATCTCTTTAAAAACATGATCCAGCTCCACATTTGAACTGGCTAGAAATTGTGTTAACAGCAGCTTCTGGGATGCTTTCAATTTCTGACTCCTTTTTGAGTTACACATCTTTTTCTTATTAACAATCTAAATGTATTCACAGTCAATTTATCCTGCTCTTCCTTGCTTTCCTCTTGCCTTGTGGTTTAGGCAGAACAGTGCTCTGAGTTGCTCACTGATAATTTCCTGTAATCTTTCCATCTTCCACTGGTATTGCTAACTGTGTAACTGCAAGAGGAACTATTCCTTCTGTAAGCAAGCTCTGTTAATGAATTGAGTTTTAAAAGTTCTGAGTACATCCCAGAGGAATAGAAAAACTGCTTAAGGTCAAGGAAAACATTCTCAGTATTGTAGTTATGCTATCAGAGTTGCAATTGTTTGCGGTCGTGTTACGCTTCAGCTCAATCTGTCCTCCTAAGTAGCATGACTTAGAAGCTAACAAGGTTGTTGCCATGGTGCTGGTGTTGGCACAATGACATATTTTGGAGGCCGTGGTGAAGTGGTTTCGAAGAAGTGCTAGTCTCATCCTCTGACCTGAGTGTTTGCCAGTGGCTGGAGGGCACTAGGTTGGTCTGTGGAAAGCACTGAACTTCCCAGTGTCATCCAGAGGGAATATAGCTGTTCTGGTCTGAGCCTGCTCATTGGCATGGACCAACGTATGTGAAGGAGATTGGTAAATTCTTTTCCAAAACACACTCCCCATCTGGCCTGCAACGCTAATGCATCTGTGCTCTCATTCCTTCTCACTGTGGAAGATTGACAGGGATGTTCCTAAGACTGGAACTCCTGTGCTGCAGGTATGAGGTCATGGTACTGTACTTCGGCAAGTGAAACCCCCAGGCATGCAAGGTTTAAATATAATAAGTCTGGGGACATATTAGTATTTCTTTCACCATTAAATGAAACTGTGAAACTTTACCTGCTGGTTTCTCCCTCAGCCTTGAGTTTGTATTTGATATTTTTAATGAGACTATTGATGAATTTGGTTCTCTGTGGATTTTCGCTTACCCGTTTTGATTTTGGTTGGTTTTTTGTTTGTACAGTTTGTTTGGGTTTTTTTTTGGTGGGGGGGATGTGTGTGGAGTCCCCTCAGGCTGTGTTGTGACCTACTGAGTTTATAATTAGAGGCAAACCGAAATAGCACCACCAGAGAGTGCAGTGATGATCTCATTAAAAAGTCAACATTTGCTAATTGAGAAAAACTGATGTTGAAAATGCCTTTAGGTGGAAATTCTTAGCCAGCTGGGTTCACTATAGCGATCACTTACATACCTATTAAGTCTGCAATTCTTTTTGAGAATTCATCAGTTTATTGTAGAAATGACGAATAAAGATGCCATTTCTTTTCTAATGTATCATTTAGAAGTAGACTAATATGCCCCTATCTGCCATGGAAGCAGAAAAATAAAGGGCTTATAAGTTCTGAACTCTTTTTGATACCACTATTAGTACTGCTGCAGTTTAACTGTCAACTAAATTGCCATGATTTGCTACTGAAACAGAAAAATGAAGGGCTTGTAAGTCCTGAATTTTTCTTCATACCACAACTAGTACTGCTGCAGATTAACTGTCTAATACCTACTTTTGGTTGGTTATTGGGCATCATGTTTTAAATAAATGAAAAAAAATCACTGAAAATAACCACCTGGAAATGAGGAGGTTTAATGAAGACTTATTGTATTTCGAGTATTTACAAAAAGGGAGTAAAAAGTTTGTCTTGACTTCACGTTGGGCTGCAGATTTCAAGGCACATGAAAGCCTTTTAGTGAGGATGACAAGCTATAATATCCAGCTTCCTCAGGTAGTTGCTTCAAGGCATTGTTCTTAGCTACAGGTCTGTAGTGAGCAGAATAGCTGTAACTTTAAAACCAACTCAAAGTTTCTGATTAGGTTTACTGAAAATGAACTGTTTGTAGTTTCCATGAAAGATGGATATAAGTCTTCATGGGACTGACTGAGGCTGCCAAACCCAGCAAGGCCTTTCACTTTGAGCGTATAAGCAGTGTATGCATTCATATAGGCTGAACTGCACAGTATTTGTCATGCCCCAGGCTGGACATCTGTGTCAGTTTGAGGTAAATTTGGAGGAAAATATCTTCTGATAGAAGGCAAATTACAGCCACCCCTCCTGCACCAGGTTCAGGAAAGAAATCTTTTTCAGAGGGAAATGAAAGAGATGAAAAGAACTATTTATTTAAACACACAGGAAAAGAAAAATAATGCTATGCAATAAAATCTCTCACTGTGGAGAGGAATGCAGAGTCTTTTTGTGGGTGTGATCTTTCTTCTCTTTCTCGGAGCTGGGTTGGTGTGGGGGCACCCCCCTCCAGACCTGGGTAAGGTCTCATGGTATCAGGTTCTGATGTTCTGAACAAGTCTAGAGGAGAATAAAAAGAAACCAAAGTCTCAGGAAAAACAAAGTTTAATGCTCTATCTCTCTCTGAAGAAACAGAGCTAAAAAAAAAAATGGCCAAAGAAAAACAAGAAGGGTGCTTCTAGAGACATGCTCTACTCCCCGCAGAAGCACACAGAGCAGAGATAGCAATGTCCTTGGAGCACAGAACTGCTTTGAAAAAGTCCATCTGACTTTCTTCTCTCGCACTCAGCTTTAAAGGCACAGAAATGTACGAGATTCATGTCTGGGCGATATGGCATACACGCCATAAAGTCACTCTAGGACAACATCTGAGTCGAGCACTTTGTGGGACAGAGATTTAATGGGTCAGGGGAGAAGTATGGCAAGTGGTCAAGGGTATCAGGAAAAGGCAGTGAACTGAGAGCTGGAATGAAAGATCAGTAAAAGGACAGAATTGCAAAGAAGAAATAACATCTGAGACGGTCTTGGAATAAAAGGTCTTTGGAGGTGACACAACAGGACTTGGAAGCACCAGAAGAGAGGAGGTGTGGGTTGCAGAGCAAAAGAATGTGGAATGAAATACACAGACCTGACTCCTACCTCTTTGATTCCTCATGTAGAGTGGTCTGTGTAGGAAAATAATATCCTGTTGTATGATTTAAATCTATCAGGAAGTTATAGAATCACAGGACTGTTTGGCTTGGAAGGGACCTTTAAAGGCTGTCTCATCCAAACTTTCTGCCATGGGCAGGGACACTTCCCACTAGATGAGGTTGCTCCAAGCCCTGTCCAAGCTGGGTTGAACACTTCCAGGGACAGGACATTCACACATTCCTCTCTGTGCAACCTGTTTCAGTGCCTATACATCCTCATCATAAAAAGTATATCCATGTGTCCAATCTTGATCTACCCTCTTTCAGCTGAAAATCATTGTTCCTTGTCCTGTCTCTACAAGCCTTGGTAAAAGGTTTATTTTCACCTTTCCTTTAAGCCCTCTTTATGTACCAGAAGGCTGCAACACAAGGTCTCCCCAGAGCCTTGTCTTCTCTAGAACGAACAACTCCAACACTCTCAGCCTAGCAAGGGTGTTTCAGCCCTCTGATCATTTTCATGGACCTCCTCTGGACCTGACCAACCAGGTCCATGTCTTTCTTGTCTCTCCTGAATGGATGCCCTGTAGGTATCAAGAGTGAGGCAAGATTTTCCTTGTGGGAAAGAGATGACCAAAACCTTCATCTGCAATAATATTGTGCCTGAGTTCATAAAGCATGGTGAACTTATAGAAAATAGAAACAAATTTCTGTAATAGAAATTCTGTGAAAGCATCTGTCATATCACAGCAGAAGAAAGCAAGTAAAAAATTCATGTAAAATTTGTTTATCCAAAATGGGTTTATTCATTTTTTGTGTCAAAGAATAGCCTCTATAATTCATTAAACAGGCATAATAGAAATTCTAGGCTTTTCTTCCTAATTAAGAAAACCTTTGTTGCATAGTGCATAAGTGACTGAAATATATGGGAAGACACTCAAGAATACAAAAAGAGTTTTAGGTGATTGAAGAAGTGGCATAGTGACATGCAGATATGGAACATACTTCCTTTAATTAATGTACACTAAACTTTCCATTTTGAAACTTTCACAGACTCAGAAGATCAGTGTGGATGCAAGCAAATCATCACTCTTCTTTTAAAATACAGAATCAACATTGAGTCACAAGCTGTTTCAGAAATGTATAAGTTGTTGTAGCACTTTGACCAGTTATTTGAAGTTATTGGAAGAACTTGAGTTATTTGACTTATTTGAAGTGTCAGGTACATGTAGTACCTATTCAAAAAGTCTGAATTTTGGTAGGGTTTTTTTGACTTGTGGGCTAATTTTTCTGGCTGTTGTTTTTTTTCTTTGTATTTTGTTTACTGTGCGTGACACATAGGGGATTAGGGGTTTCTGTACTACTTGTATCTGGCTTTCTGTAACCACTGACTAACAGTAGCACCTTCCTCTAGGCAGGAGACAGAAGAGGACTCTCTGATGTGTTACGCACTTGGTTACATATTCCTTTTGATCAAAGGAACCTTGAGGTGAACACATGATGTCTACAAGAACTCCCCCACTTCAGGATGAAAATGAATCTGTTTCATCAGCTTCCTACAGATTCAAATTGGGGAGTTCAGCACTAGAAATAAACAACACAGTAGTTTAAGTAAGAAAATAAGGCTTTTTTAGGAGGGTACTGCTGTAAATGTTCACCATGTCCCTTATATCTGTTGTGCATCTGGATCACAGCAGATTTCATTGAGAAATTTCCAAATTGTAGAGTTTTGCAATAATATTGTTTTAGAGTAGTTGTTTTAGCAGATCAATAGAAATTGCTGAAATTATGTCTATGCAATTTTCTGTCGCTAAGGACCACATGCGTGTTGTGGACCAAATTGGCTCCACTATCATGGAAAAAAGTAGTTCACTCTCTCTCCACTTTCTTTTCCTTCTCAGCCCCATATCACCCTAGCTAGTCCCCTCCCCACACTGTAGGATCTCTCTGTAAGGCAAGGATCCAGCTCTGAGAGAGCTTCACTTCACAGTATCTAGTCCAAGGGCCATGATTTGGGAGCCTTCTGTGCAGCTGATTCTGCTGGGACCTCCTCTCTCGCATTATCACTGTTAGAGTGTGCCCAAATCAAGCTATTTCTCTCTCTGCTATTACTCCCACTAGACCTGACAAAATGAGCTAGCTGCAGTCTGTGTATCATATGCAGGCTTTTCTCTCCCTCCTCTCAAAGGTGTTAAATACGAAAACTAGTGTCAGTTTCAGTGCCTCTGGAAAGCCCAGGCATGCTGACTCTCAGTATTGCAAACCTCCAGCTTGGTATCCACTCTGCAGGCACATAAAGGGTGCAATCCCAGAAGCTGCAGCTGGAGGACAGCTCAGTTAACTCTTGCTCCTTAGGTAATTGAAAGGTTGCTCTCTTCCTGCTTGTATATATCTCTGAGATAAAACTCCTCTGAAGCAGAGGGCAAGCGCTGATGTGGATGAGAGAAAGGGACATCACCTTGTTGTGACACCACTGTGAATGAGTTGGGGCTCTCCGTCGGGGTTATCATGAGGCCCAGAGCGCGTTTGTGACAGGTAGGTGCACTGGCTGCACAGCAGGCTTGAGGTACAGCAGGGCACCTGAGCACTCTGGCTGGGGCAGTGGGGTGGTCCTGGGTGGCAATGCACTGCTCCTAGCACCCCAGGGACCTCCACTGCTCCCAGCAACCCTCCAGCCTGCACCAAGCCATGACGGTACTGCTCAGTCTCACCCGGAACTGGTTCTGTTGTAGTGCAATTAGAGAATTGCATGGGGGTAGTTGGAAGAACATATAAAAATTCTCTAGCCAAACATCAAAAACGTGCATAATCAGAAAGACAGAATCAACATTGCGTGACTGAGCAATGCATATAAATACAATGACAAACATATTAAATTTTCAATAAACTAGAAATTGATACTGACTGTTTGCAACTAGGATTTCACCTCTTGCTGTCACTATAAGACACTTTAACAACAAAACACTGGTAGCATTTTATATGAATAGTGGTAATATTGTAAAGTCTGACAGTGACCTGAAAGGAAAATAGTTTCTTGCAAGCCATTTCTTCCTCCTTTTACAACTTAATCCACTTTAATTTATATCTGAAACCCTGATGTCCTAGCATAATCTGGAATCTCTAAAAATTTATAGGAACTTTAGAAATCTTGTTTTACTGCTTAGAATTTTTACCAGTCAACGTCCAGAGAACAGTAATGGTAGGGTTTTTTACTGTTTACTGCAGAAGCTATGCATCTCTATCACCTACATATTCTTCCAAAGTCATTAATTTTTCATGCTGAAGAAATTGCCAATCTTAGCATGCACTGACATACTTGGCAAGGGAAGGGAAGACAAAATCTGTGGGACATGCTATAGAAATAAAAACCTATTTTAGAAGCTTGTGTGCATCAGCATTTCAAAAACCATTTCTATGATGCACCATCACACTCTACAAATCAACTGCTATCACTGATAATCTTTTATTAGGCAATTTACATTTCAAAGACTTGGTGTTAATTTTTCATCTTCCTCTTATCCCACCCTTATATCCTTCACAGAAAAAATTAAAGAACATTTATTTTGAAACAAAAGATAAAGTGACCCAGTTCTACTTTGAATATGGCACTTCCATATACGAGTAGTCAGACGGATACAAATTTACTCTACAAATGAATAAAAAATATCACTTCATCCTTTAGAAAAATAACTCTATTTTCATACTGTTTACAGTCCTGGAAGCAACTGAATGTTTTGCTGCAATGTGTTACATAATGTTTCAAAGAACAATCAATCTCAACAAGTATTTCTGGTTGTGGGGCAGATTTTGGTCTCATTTATTTTTTACACTTGTGCATTCTGCTCTTCTTTATGGAGTTTTCTCTGGCTTGAATTTTGTACCACATACCAGAAGTAAACTAAAACCTCCACAAAACCTGATGATATCCTATAGTGATGCCTTTTTGCACAAGGAGCGCTATGTTTAAAAAAAGATTTATGTGCTTAGCTTTCTTTAGAAATGTCTAAGCCCAAAATTAGATATTCAGAAGGTCTCTGCTCAGTTTCATCTTAGTCTGCAGGCTCTGAAGCCTTTAATCATTCTTCAGCCACTGAACTTCTGTGCAGCCATCACTCAGCAGCGTGTATCCCTCCTTCTCTTAAACACCTTTGGTACTTCTTACATCAGTCTCTTCAAAAACAATCAGAAAGAAATCTGGTGGCTTTCTCTCATCCAGCAGCTCAGGGTGAATAGTCTTTTCTTTACCCATGAAGGATTTGACCCCACACCTCCTAACATGCTGCTTTACCTCCTAAGTTACAAGGTGCTCTGTGGTAGAACCATTCTGGTTCACCCCTATGAGGCTGTTGCCTTCGACCCCCAGCCTACAGAAGGTGCTTCATTTGCTTTAGAGCATCTCGGGGTCACTGTTGTGACGGCAGTTCTGTGTATGTGACCACACAAGCACAGACTCACTGGGCTTGGACAGGTCTCTGAGATCCTTCCAAAGGGTGTGTTCAGATTTCAGCTAACCGCTGGTATTCCTGCTTTTACTCTAGTTGATATCCCTTCTGTTTAGATCACAGTTATTTCAGCCTTCCCTGCCTGAAGCTTCTTTAGTAACTTATTCTGCATAATCTTTGCTAGTTTTCATTTAGCAGAGTTATTTAGCAATAAGGTTCTTTGTCACTTTCCTTGTTGCTGTTAGACATGTCTGTGAGAAACTGAAGGTAAGGCTTTTTTATGCTAGCTCTGGACAATAAACAGTCAAAATAAAATGCCTCAAAAGTGGGGAAAGAGAGGCAGCTCACAAGCAGAGTTTGTGTGTTGGCTGCTGGCAGCTTGGTAGTTTTTGCTGTGGTTTCTCTTGGTTGGATTTGCCATCTGGCATGTCCCTCCATTTTTAATACCCTGAAGCACTGTGGGTGCTTGTGTACTTGTGTCAGGTGGCACCATCTAATCCTGACTCTGACTTGGTGGGAGACCTGTGCTGACGTGCTCTGGCTTGCTACAGCGACCCTTTACTTTGTTCCTCACAGGGCAGCTGTTGCTGCTTTGCTTCTATCATTTCTCACCCACCAGGCTGTTGTGCTGTCACTCCAAAACACGATGGACATTTCTCCTTGAGTTCATTCCTCATAAAGGAGCAATGTAACAACACACTGCCAGGTCAGATACGTGGAGGTGACAATCTCCAGGTTGCAGTGCCAGGGAACTGAAGTATTTTACAGTCCATTCATGGAGCAGTAATGCCACAGCAAGTACCTTGGCAGACATAGGACAAGTCCACCTACATATTCAGCTCATTTCATCCAGCAATTTCCAAAAAGGTTACATTTTAAGTAACAACTCTGAAGTGTTCCTTTTCCTTATATAGAATGTACAAATGGAACAGCTGATCCCTACAGCAGCAATTCAACATGATGGTGTGATGTAGTTGATACACAGATCATACAGCAGAAAACGAGGACCTACAGATTAAGGTGTCCAGTGAGAGAGTATAGTGCAAATCCTGATCAAAGCTGATGTGTTGGGGGCGGAGTTGTTTGTTTGTTTACTTGCTTGTAAGTACATGAGCTGCATTAAGGCTAATCAACAGGAAGCAGCTGCTCTGTGTCTGTGTACCAATTCTTAAATGGTATTGGAAAATAATAGAAAAAGAGAGCTGAATGATAAAACAGGGACATTTTAAAAAGTCATGATTTGGTTTCTCAGGAAAAAATTGCTTAGGAAAAACTGTTTAAACCAGAAATTATGTACTTGTTCCTACAATTTGGAAGATGAACTGTGGTTTTATTACATAGTACTCTCCCCTTATTTTCTGTGAGTGGGCCAATTCAAATCGCAACAGTCTCTGTAGTCAGAAGCTTGAATTGCCCCTGGCCAGGTAACTGGCATGAGTTTTTCAGTTCATTCGACTCTATTTTCACAGCAAGTCACAGCATTTTCACTAGAACGACAGACATGAGGCTTAGAGGACTTCTATTATCTGCTGGCTTACAGAGAATCAAATACTGAAGCACATGCATGTGGCTCTTCAGTGCCACTTCTTACTGCATGTACTATTTAAAAGACAGTCAGCAGTTTTCCTTGCTTTGCCCATTCCCTTCACTTTTTTCTTTCCTTGGGGAAGGTTATGTGGACCATCTTTCAGTCTGTTCCTGCTTCTCCTTAGGCACCTTCTCCTGAAATCCACCAAGTGAAATGCTCTCTTCTGTCTACTGAGTCTCTTAACTGAGAAAAAACTACTGTGGTTAAAAAACTTGAAGCTACACCTCAAGTGACTGGATACAGCACATGGCACCAAAAGGTTGTTTTGTGTCTAACTTCTGCCTGCACTTGGGGTGCAGCCACCCAGTGTTCGGCACCATCCACACATAACACAGAAATTTTCCCTGCCCTGAAAAATTACTACAGAATAACCTCAGGAAACGAGCAGATGCAATAAGCAGGAGAAAGGATATAAATCAATAGTGAAATTAAATTGGCTGGTAAAATAAGCAATGGTAAAATCACACCATCTGCTTTTTTTGCAGAGCCTACAAATCACTAAACAATGGTTGGAGTGAATTTAAAAGCATTTGAGGAAAAAAATTACTGTTGCTGTGGTTTCTGAGCATATGTGAAAGAATAGGTTCCAATTGTATCTGCATCTTTTCCAATAACTCACAGGGCATTACAATTCAAGACTATCTTATTCAAAATTATTTCTATTTTTAAACCAAATTTCTGGTGGCCAAAGCAGCAGCTATGTTTACAATTCAGAGGCACAGCTCTGCTGTCAGAGCTCCAGGAAAAGCATCTGTATTGGAAAACTTTATATGAGCCAAAGGAAATTTCTTCCTTTTCTGAAGGAGCATGACGCAAAACTGCTGTGACTTGCGATTTTGCTGTGCTTTCTCGAAACACATGGAAAAATTGCTGCTTTCAAAAAGGTGGTCATATGTTAAATCAAAATGTTTGCTGAGAGCCACATCTTTGGAAATTTATCCCCACAGGAGTAATGTGCCTCTGCTTCTTCTGGCAGCTTCAATGAAAGTAGACTTTGGGCTGCATAGACGATCAGTACTGCCCTTTGCTAAAGAAATATTATCTTTTTCCTATGGCAAGAGATTTGATAATACAAGAGGTACTATGAAGCACTGTCTTCCATCCCAAATATACTTATGGCCGAGGGCTTGGACGCAAAATACCAGTCCTCTAGTTCCATGTCACATACTTCAATGAAATTGAATCTCTTTATTGAGACCTGCCACATTATCAAGAGGATACTAAAATCTACTGCGTATCATGCCCATTTTATGTAATCAGCTCTTTCTGAATTGTGAACCTAGTGACAGATACAATTCCTCGCCCCAAGCCCCACCTTCCCTTGAAGTTTTGTACCATGAACATCAGAAAATCGTGGTCCTGTCAATTTGTTACTGTCACTAAGGGCAAAACAATAGTATTGGTCATAAATTTTTAAAATAGCACTGGTTTTGATTACTAGCAAATTTCTTTTTTTCATCTATTACACTAAGTTACAAACAGCAGAAACTAGAACTCGAAATACAAGTATTATTCCCTGCTGTTTCCCTCCTGACACTTCAGATACCTCTGAGATTAAGCGATTCTGTTCCTCATCTCCACCACTTGTCTCACACCCTTTTAGGTGTATTTCATCAGTTAAGTGGGGAAAAGCCTACATCATCTGCTTATTTTCTAGGCTTTTCTAAATGTAAGATTGTAATAGTTAAAATACTTGAGAGCTACTATGTGTCCCGTGGACAGAACTGTAACACAGGGAAACAGAAATATGCGGAAATGCTGATGATTTAGGGCTTTCAGCCTTGAGGAGGCCGAGGTGTGTCATCTAAGCTTTGTCAAGCCCTGAATCTTTGGGCTAGACTGTACTGTGTATTGCAGCTGGTAAGCAAAATGGCACCAGTTCAAATTCTGCCTCACTTGCTTTATCAGTGCATGAGCAAATATTTGGGCATTCAGTAATCTCTTGTGGGGTTTTCTGTTGTTTGATAGGTTTTACTGTTGGATTAGGTCTCAAGGGATCATCTGCTTATCAGTTTCCAAGTAGCTAGCACGTGTCGCCTGTGGATGACCTGCTACTGTGCCATGAAGAACCCTGAATTCTGTTGTTTCTGATGTGGTCTAATGGGGCACAAGAGTCTTATTTTCTGTTACAACAGTTCATCATTCATGAGCGAGCGTGCAGTTGAAACAAACACATATTTTCTTACACTTGCATACCTCACAAGGGCCACATTCCCGTGCTTTACTATCATGTTTTGTTGCAGCATACCTCAGATGATGATTTGAGGCTTGCAGGGGGAATAGAAAAAGGTCATTTATACCGAGGATATTGCAGATATTTTAACAATTTTGAGGCAATAAAAGGTGAATAAAATTTTCAATGATTGTTTTCTTCTACAGTTCCTAAAATCTAGGACATATGTGAAGTGTAAACATAGTAGTGCTTCTTGGTTTTCTTGCAAGGAGTCTGAAACACTGATTTCATTTATTTATTTATTTAAATCATATTATATACATATATATTTAATATACATTTATTTTTGCTAATTTTACGAGAGAGGAGAAAATGCTTGTAAAGGGGAATGGCTTCTTTGCAATGTCTTTCTTAGTGAATTGGAAAAATCAAGGAAAAAAAGGTGCCCTGGTCCTGGAGTGTTTTTTTTCCTTCTGGAAATATGTGGGACAATTTACCCTCTGAGCTCTTTGGACAAAACAATTATTTGTACATAGAAGTGCATTTAGACTGGGAAGAAATCCAAGCCTTTTCACCACACTCCTCTGCTTCCACCACGGTTGTGTGGCATAGCTCAACAGGGAAGGTAACATGAAAGAAAGTAACTCATAACAACTAAATATAACCCTGATTCAAGTGCAGTCTACCAACTACCGCTGAGTTCTGGAAAGTTTCCAACATTACAGACAAATACAAGAACTTCTTCAGATGGATGCATATGTGATACAAAATTAATCCTGGATCTACAGGAGTTTTCATTGTTGCCTGATGCAATCTGTGAGGGGATTTTAATTTAACTTACTTTGGAAAGGAAATTGAGAGCTCTTGGTCAGTAAAAAGAGAGAAACTTTGTTCTTTCTATAGGAAATAATTGCCATTGTAAATTTTCCACGTGTTGCCTTTTTTAGGCACCAGTCTAAGCACTACAATTTCTGCAGCCTTGCAGGGGCTGTCACAATTCGCCAGTTTAATTGCTCTGTTGCGGTTTAAGGCTGCTGGAATTACAAGTGCATCCAACTTTCTTCAGAAAATACTGAAGCCTGATTTAATGTGTCAATGGAGAGGAGAGGAGGGGAGGGGAGAGGAGAGGAGAGGAGAGGAGAGGAGAGGAGAGGAGAGGAGAGACTGGNGGAGAGGAGAGGAGAGGAGAGGAAATAGGAGGGCTTCTTGCCTAGCAATGTGCACAATGTGTGTGCATTTATCTTAACTTTTTTTTTTCCCATCTCTGTCAAGTCATAACTCCCTGTGCTCTCTTAGAATGTCTTTCAGCTCGCACTGTTTGGCTGCAAGGGATTTACGCGTAAATTTTGTCTCTTTTCCTCTCATCTGTTTGGTTACTTAAACTTGGTGACTTCTAAAAAATAAACAAAAATCCAGACATTTGTCTTGCAATTTTCTTGGAAAAAGTCTTATCTCTACAGGGTGCCTTCGGACATCTTTATGTTCATCTTTGGTTGCTGACATGCTGTCTGGCAAACTGCGGCAGTCTGAGTTGCACCACAGCTTTACCATCCTAGAAATAAAACTCTAGGTAGCAAAAACAACCCGTACAAAATGGACAAACAGGAAACCTACCAGGCCTTTTTGCATGTTATTTGTTGCCAGATGTCATATCATCATGGATTCTTACCTGTTTACATGAAAAAATCAAAGAAAATTCATCAGACTTTTCCTAGCTACTGAATACATATATTACCATTATTTCTAGTTATCTAGTGATTATTAGAAGGGTTTTTTTAAAATCGCTTTACTCTCACAGGTAAAGAACTTTATGTTTTAGGATCCTCTGGGAATGAAAACGATAACAAAAAATTGAAATGCCAAAAATAAAGCATATTCACCTACTACAAGAGAATGCATATATATTTAAAATTGTTCAAGAGCCATGCAGTTTCCCTCTAACATTTGATAGTTTTCTCCTTCTTGGTGCTTTCAAGAGAAGGGGCAAGGTTCTTTCCTAAGGACAACATAACTTGGAATTTTTGGTTTTGATTAGCTAGTTGATTTTGTTGTCAGTATTGCTGCAATAACTTCGTACAGACATTCTTGAGGGGTGGGGTTTTTTTGTTTCTTTAAATGTGTTTTTATTTCCAATTATATGACTGTTAATAAAACACAAACTAAACTTGAGGATTTCTTTTTACTTTTTCACTTGTGTAGCTGGTCCAGTTGATACCTCTAGCTTTTAAAAGCTTAACTTATTTCTCTTGTCATTAAGAATCACCTGCATTTTTTCATGACTTTTATACAATGAAACACTAGCATTTCTCCATTTCCAAGGATGCAGTTGTTAAATAAACTTGGTCTTCAGTGGCCACCATTTAACTCAAATTAGCCGTAGTTTAGAGCTGTGATATGACAATGCAACAGCAGTCAAGTTCCTCCACTACCAGCTGGACATTTAGCTGCAAGACATGCACAAGAGTGTTTCAGCAGGTGGTTACAGCTCTAGAAGAACATTGGGAAACCCCTTATTGGCAGGGTCCATGTACAGTCAGACACTAATGTGGTATGTGTACCTAGTAATACGGCTCCCTTTTCCCCATTTTTTGTCCTGTCCTGTTAGGATTTTTGTTCATGACCAGTTCAATTAAGTCAGGTACTTAGCAGTAATTATAAAAGAAGAAATCTTAGCATTCATTTCAAATTAGGATTTAAGATTTGGTTTCCTTGTATACTGTGTATTCTCCACAAACCTTTGGGACCCTACAGGGTGCTCCTTGGGGCACTATGGGAATTGGATGTTTGTACGCTGTTCTGCCATATCACCTAAACACCATAAGTAAAGGGGATAAAACCTCCTTGTTCCCATTCTCTGTAACACTGCTGGAGAGCAGCATCTGGGAGGTGGGTTTGGCTCCCTGGCTCTTCTTTTTGTAATGGAAAGTAGCATGGGTCTACTGGTACTAGCTTAGAATAAAATAAGTAATGGAATTACTGTGCAGCTCATAGCCATGTGCCCCTTGAAAATTTGAAACATCCTCTTTCTCTTCAGGACCAGGAGTGCAACAGCCTCAGAAGGTGGCTGTGTGGTTTATTAGCTTCAGGCTGGCATGAACAATACTTGTTCCATTAATCTTCAAATACAGACTTCTGGCTATCTCAAACCCTCTGTCTCATGTTCACCAAAGAAAGGAGTTTGTATGCTGCAAAGTTCAGTCCCCTAAATCTCATTTGTTGTTAGTGCAACATCTTTCAGCATTCGTGCTAAGCTTTGGATGCGTTACCAAGCATAAAAGGAACCCACAACCCTGTGTGGGTCTGCATGGCTTTGCAGCAGCCCGTGGGAAAAGAGGAAAAGCAAAAGGAGTAGTCTGCAATGCTTCACTAGTATGATGTTGAAAGTTCCCCTAGTTTGTTGTGTTTTCGTGATTAAAGTGGTAGAATTAAAGCAGTTAAAAATTTATCAAATCTCACTTAGATGTTCACTTCAGAAATGTGGTGGATTAAAAATCTCTTTTCCTTGGATTGTTTGTTACAGTCTCTGTGCCAGAGCTTAAAACAAAGGGATGGAGAGGATCATTCCAGAGTTCATTATTACCCGCAGGACAATAAGAACCATATCGACATTACCAAATTGTAGAGGTCACTGATAAGGAGGCTGAGCATGATTCCCAGCGGTTCTGGATTGAGAACTGAACTCTCACTTTGGACAATAAGATTTTAACCACTGCAGCAACTGAGTCAGTAAGCATCTGTTTCTGTTTATCGTCTTGCTTTGACAGAAACAAGAGAAAAGGCTGAAAGGTTTTTTCAACTTGTTATTCAGATATTCTTTTTCATAAATTGGTAAATGGTTTTAAGGTCGACAAGTTTCATTTTCTGTCTGAATGCAATAAGACCAAACATACAAACAAAAAATTAAATTTATTTTGCTTGGATTTGGACTGTGCTAGCAATCTTTCAAAAATTTGCATATTTCCAGTATTTCCCCTTTGAAATTTTAGAGGGAACTTTCCTCTTTGAGGGAAACATCAACATTTTGTGATCTGATTTGGAATAGACATTAAATTGAAAATGTCAGTAAGGTAGGGTGATTTCTTCCTATTTCTGCTGATCGCAGACTCATTATGAAATCACAGAAAGGTTTGCATTGGAAAGGACCTTAAAGATCATGTAGTTCCAACCCACCTGCCAAGGGCAGGGACACCCTTCACTAGACCAAGTTTCTAAAAGCCCCATCCAGCCTAGCCTTGAACATGTTCAGGGGTGGGGCATCCACAGCTTCTCTGAGCAACCTGTTCCAGTCTCTCACCACCTTCACAATAAAGAAATTCTTCCTAATAACTAAACTTTCCCCTGATGTTTTGTTCTCCATTCTTTAAACTTGTTTGAATTAAATGCAGTTGCAGATGCAGACCAGATTTGAAACAAAAATATGTATGATATATAGATAGATTCTTGATCATAAGATTCAGGTATTGCTATTTGGATTTGACGCAATAAGAAAATTTTCCTCTTTTAAAAACTGTCAAAGAGAAAAATCAGAATAGTGAGTCCTAAATAAATCCTTTTTCTAGACCTCCTAGAAATAAATACCTGTCCCTTGACTTTATTTCTCCTCTCATTTTGCTTTCTATGTGTATTTTTTTTTTACTGTTATTGTCTTCAATTTGCACTGGCCCTCTTTTGAGCACCCGCAGTACACCATGCTCAGATTACATGTGACCATGACATTGTCTGGGGTTCATGTTTTATATTAAATTGCAAAATGATGGGGAAGTATCATATGACTGTTGCCAATACTGAAGAGATATTGCTTTATAGACAATTGGATGGAAGCCTAACCTGGTACAAACTCTGACTTGGATCTGCTCAGTTATTCACCTAACTGTGAATTCCCATTGGAAGACCAAAAGATTTTTATAACCCAAAAAATCATGTTTTTAATTGAAAACACCAGAAATGTCATTCTTTCGAAATAAAGAAAGCACCAACCAACAAATTAGGGCAGAACAGAAGTAAAAAGGGTATATGCAAGACTTGCAGTCCACCTCTGTCTTGTCAGCCAAATGCTGTTGTTGCTGGCACAGCTTCCATCTGAGATGACTACATGAGGTTGAGAAGGTCGAGGTAGAAGAACAAAGCCCTCTCTTTTCCCACCTCCAGGGAGCTCCGTCTGCCTTAGTCTTCTTAAATGAATATATCTAAGATAATATATCCATCGAATAGATTTAAGGCAGGAGCACAACAGATACTCTCTGTGATGTGAAAAATGATCACACAGTTTTCTTGGGCATTGACTATAATTTTTGGTGTCGAGAGGGCCTGTGGATGGAAATGTGTTTTCCACAACCGTAGGAAAAGATCAAGCACTTAGCTCTCATACAGAAAAGCTGCAAAAGCTATTTGTTTTTATATGGAATTCCTTTCATAAGATACGAAGATATATTGGCATTCTATTTTCTAGTCTCATTGCAGACTGATGCAGCTAAAAAATTAATCTTTTAATTTATTCCATTTACTGAAAATATTCTATTTACTGAAATGACAGAATCATAGAATGGTTTGGGTTGGAAGAGGCCTCAGACAACATTTAGTTCCAACCCTTCTGTTGCAGGCAGGGAGACCTTTCACTAGGCACTTGCTCAAAGCTCCAACCAGCGTGGCCTTGAGCACTTCCAGACATGCGCTATCTGCGGCTTCTCTGGGCTACCTGCTCCAGTGCCTCATCACCCTCGTGGTAAAGAATTTCTTCCTCATATCTCATCTAAATTACTTTCATTTTGAAACTATTCCCCTTTTTTCTGTCACTACATGCTCGTGTAAAAAGTCTCTCTCCATCTTCCTTGTAGACTCCCTTCAGGTACTGGAAGGTGGCTTTGGTGAAAAATAAAAAGAAAAAAAAAGGAAGAGAGGAAGTATGATACAAAAAGAGAATTATTTCCAAGGCAGCTAAAAAAGTCACTCAAGAGTGTAGAAAATTAATGAGGAAAAGTTTTGGCAGAACGATTTCAGTTCTTGCTTTAAACTGCTCAAATGAGACATCAGTGTACAGAAACCCCGACTGTGAACAAAATTCATGCTTTGCAGCTATGCAAATTTTTAACATGCATAGGAGGATAGTAATATGATAGAATAGTTACTCTGCATTGTAATACTGCCAGTGACTGTTGGATCAAAGACAATGAAAAGATTTGATGATGCGTATCACGTTGTGATAAGCATCTATTAATTAGCACACACTTTTGCATGCTAGCGTATTCATAGATTCTGCAGCTTGCAAGAGAGTAACAATGGGACTGGAACAATGGCATATGTTCAGCATTTGGTTTTGAATTACTGAATAAATGGTGGTCCAGAGTGTTAATCTGCATTATAAACTTTCAAAACAATTCTCACCTAGGCAATACCCTAGGAAACAGGATTTACAGGTCAAATATGTCTGGTGGATTGCATGAAACTTTAATATTTTCTTCCATACTTGTACAGAACAACCTACTTGAGAGAGAGAGAGTGCATAGCACACATTTGTTTCTTTTCCCCTTATGTGGCTATGGTCAGGAGACCTTCTATAGGGAAAATTCTGCAATGTTCCAAGAATGAACTGACATCTTCTAGAAATGCAACCCATGAGGGCCTCAAAGAGAAGTACTTTTCTCTCTGCTTCTCACTTGCTTCACCTCTGGGTTTTGCCTCAGAAGAATGCAGTGGTCTTGTTACCAAAAATTGGTGAAGTAAAACTCTTTAACATCGATGTAACATTAAGAATCAGGTGTTCTTTATTCAGCCAGATACACAAGGGGATATTTCCTCTGAAGTTCTGTACATGCTGAGTACAGAAAAGGCTTCTGTTTATATTTCACTGTATTTCTATATAGTATATATATACTATATTTCACATACATTTTCACTGGTTTTCCTGGAATGAATATACATAACATATGATAATAATTTCCTCAAAATCATTACCATATGTTCACTCCCCTTTGTGCACAGATTCTTCTGTCCTGGGGATCTCTTTGGTGGTCCCTGGTGGTTGGTGACCCCAAAACCATACCTGACAGCCTGATGAGCTGCTACTTTCAAAGCTAGGAGAAAAGTTGGTATAACTGGGCTGGTTGGTCTCCCATTCTTCTTCTTGGTTAATGTTTAACCTGATCCGACAGAATAAGCATTGTGTGGTCCCATGGGCTGGTGGTTTTTGAAGAATAAGCATTGTGTTAACCCACCAGGTGTGCAAACAATTCTTCATGTGGTAACAGCCTTAGAGGACTCCTGGAGATGAATGTTCCTCTGGAGCATAAAAACCTGCAGTGAAAACAATCTATAGCCTCATAAGGACAAAACGAAACTGTTTTTGACATGCCACATGGTAACTAAACTACTTCTACATTTTTATTCATTCATAGATTTGCATGCTTTTCACACACAAGATTTACCACAGTCCTGGATGAAGAAGATACGTAGCAAGATTGCTGCAGCCAGGTTGTCTTCTTTGAGCACTTGCAGCGTGTAGTGACCTGGAAATATAAAGGGACAGTTGTCTTGATTTAGTGGTCTGTTAAGTTTCATTCATTTTTGGTAATTAAGACAATTTGAGGTGCATAAAATATCATGGTCCACTAAGATTTTTTTATGTAACCTCTCCTCTGATATCTATTATTTCAGACTTGCCTGGCCTCTCCATGCTGAAGGCTGATTTCAGATATCTCAGTTTAGTTTCCTGTAATTTTTTAATGCTTTTCTGAAGACGTAAGGCTTTAGATTCAGCAGTAACTGGAGAAACTTCCATTAGTGAGCATTGCTATGAAAGTCAGAGAGAATGACAAGCCTGCAATTTGCAAGAAGTTTGCCACTAGTGAGCAGTGTCATTTCCTCAGCCTAACTATGGATCATTCCTGTAAATGTTATTGTTTCCAACAATGTCATGCAATTTCCAATGGAGGAGGGGGAAAAAGAAAGTTAATGAAGATAATTTTGTGATGATAGCAGGGAGAGAGGAGAGTTTTAGTAGGCTTTAATCAGAAAGATTACCTATGCTATATTTGAAGTATTTTTAACTTAAAGCTTTTCTGCAGGAATAGAGAAGAAAGGGTGAACACACAGCTTTGTTTTCTGTGGGTATCAGTCCAAGCCTATTACCAGAACTAACTACAGTTGAAATAAATAAAAACCATTTGTTACTCTAAATTAGAAACATCAAAGAAAAAGAAATCTATTGTTCTGAGACATTGATGAATTTGGCTCAAGGGGTCATTGCCATCAGCAGACAAAAGCTGACACATGCTGCATTGTGCTGCACTGCACGTTGTGCTCCAGTAGGCATGGAAACACAATGTTGTTCACTTTGCATCATATGCCATTGGTAAAACACCATAGTCCTGAAACATTGACTATGGAGAGTTATCTGTCCTTGTGTGCCTGTAAAAGGAATTTAGAATTGTGTCTCATGTGCCATTAAATGAAACTTTCAATTATGTCACCCCCACAGAGCAGCTGATAAAAAAGACCGAGGCAGGAACAGCACTGGATTTTTTTTTGTCTTTAATAAATCTTTATTAAAAGTGAAACAACTAGGAGTTTGGAAAAAGAGTCTTCCCTCCAGTAATGTGTCGGGAGAAAACCACAAGGTGGATCAGGAAACAGGTTTTTCTATAATGTCTATGCTGTGCTGGAGAGGCAAGTGGAAGACAGCAGAACTGACTGTGGTAAGAATGACATGCATTGTGTAGACTAGATTCACAGCAGAAAATTAGTGACCTAAACTGGAAAGCCACTATATACATTGGGCCAAGAATATGTCATGAGCTTTTCTAAAAGTAGTTCAGCACAGGAGATGAATACTCAGTTGTCCTAGACCCAACAATAGAGCTGGAAAGGACCTCTTTATATTAGCTAGTTCATTCCCAACCTCAGGAACTCTTCCAGAAATTTTCCTGGCAAAGATTTTTTTCTGGAAGAGTCTATATTTTTCTTGCTTAATACATTCTTCTCTGTTAAATATCCACACCATCATAGACATCTTATCTATATGCAATTCAGGATTATTGCTCTTGCCTTATATCCAGGAGACACAGGGAAATATTTATTAATTTTCTCATTGAAATGTAGTTCCTGGACTAAATAAATATCCCCATCATTCCTGATTCCCCCAACATCCTGAACTTCTTGTTACAAGTTGTTGTCTCTCTCCTCTGAAAGCTTTCCCCTAATATAATAGTTTCTAAACTGTGGTGTTTAGAGCAGAGTATTCCCATTAGTAAGGCTTTTACTCGTGTGGTTCCTTAGTCAGTCTGACTGCTGATAGTCCTGCTAATAACTCAGATGATGCCATATTGGAAAAGTGTGAGTTGTTAAAGCCTCTTCGATCTACGAGTCATTCTATCCCCACCTCCTTTCCTGCAAAGCTCCTTCACAGATGTTCTTCCATCTGAACTTGTGCAGTTCATTATTCCCACAAAAACACAGCATTGTGTACACATTATTTTCTTGACTTGTCAAGATAATTTTGTGTGATTTCTTTCTGCCATAGTGGGTGCAATCTTTTCCACGTCACACACACACAAATGTATTAACTGCACAGTCTACTCAAGGGTTCGGAGTCAGTAATGTAAAAACCCATTTGATAAATTTTTACAGTTCGATGGCGAAGCATTAAGGACTACTCTGACTATGATTTTTTAATCAATTCTATATTTGGTTGATGGTAGCTCCCACCTGAACCATATTTTTGCAGTAAATTTATGGAAAGGTCATGAGAGACAGACAAAATCCTCCCTAAAGTAGGAGATATTGCATCTACACTCTTTTGCCTATCTACAAAGCTTTCAAAGCCTTTTTTTGCTCTTGAGGAGGTTGTCTTAGAGGGTAATGTATTTTCCCTCTACTTGTAGCTTTTAGGTTAGAGAAACTGGTGTCAGAAATGCCAGAAGGGAATTGCCTAAGAGAATTGAGTATATGATATCTTGAGGTCTATTTCATCCCAATTTTCTGTGTTAGAAAGACATTGCTGGCTAGATTGTTCTTTGGCACTCCGCTACCTTTATATAAGCCTGATGAATACAGCCTCTGGAGACTTATCACATAAAACTCAATTATATGTGCTCCAAGAAAGAGCTGGAACAAAGAGATATACTGGGTTATTAGGGAAAAAATATATTTTGGGAAATGGAGAGATGTTATTCAAGTATACATTTCATCCTTAATGAAGGGTTGAGCCTACGGTAAAATCTTAGTGGAGTCTTTGCTTACAGATCTTCTTGGTAGTTGTATATTTTATGCTTCATGAACATAAATAACTTGTCAGTTTGCACTGGACTCCTCTCTGCTCTGCTGTCATTTCCTACTTGCAAAGCCACCAAGTTTCAAGCACTTTGATGTTGCGACCTGAGGTTTAGAGGTAAGGAGGTTACAACCTTCTGAAAGCGTCTCTGGCTGAGAGCTGCACGGCGAGGCCACTGCACACACACACACACCCACACACCCCGGAGAGTTTCCTCAATAAGTCGACGGCACAGAGTCAGGGTTGGTCTCTGGGAGGGATTTATTCCAGCCACGTGTGTGGTGAGGGTCCAGGGAGGCAGATGAGGATGGGACCAAGAGAGGGTGAGCAAGAGAGCTGAAAGAGGAAGTGTCCAGGTTTTTTGTANAACAGGCTCCCAGGCTCCCACACTTTGACTGAAGTTTTGAAACCAATACTTCTTAAGGCAGAGTCCATGGAGTTGCAGAAGCCTTTGGCACATCCTAGCCTCATGCCCAACCTGTGTCCACCTGTCTCTTTTCAGAGCAGTGTTGTGGCATAACTCCGCACCACAATTTCAGAAGGAACCGTGGGTGGAAATGGAGATTTGTGAACCAGACTTTAAAGAGAAATGCTTCAGATTGCATTGAAAAGAGACATAGTAATTGCTTTTCTTTGTGAGTCTCAGGGTAAGAAGTATAGAGAGGATAAAAAGGTTTTGTTTTCTATTTTAACTGCATGTGATTACTTTATGTCAGAATTGTTTCTAGCTCCAATAATGGTTTTTAGCCTCCTAGCCTTGTTGTCGTTACCATCCTGGCAGTGTAGTAGCTTAACACTATTTAATGCACGCAGTTTAGAACCTGGACTTTTATCTTTACTAAAATTCATTTTTTCATGAAGTAGTAGTTACATAACAATGCATTTTTTGTTTTAATCCAGCTCTTGCATGGTATGGGTAGTGAAGTTTGACACCTTGTTTCCATGTCTTCCACTGCACAAACACATTAAACAAGTGCCTATAGAAACTGCATGATGATTATCTTAATACTCCCAGGAGGCTTAGACAGAAACACTGGATTGCACAGAAGATAGGTAGAGGAAGAAACTGCAGTTCAGGGTACACCACTTCTGAAAGCTGAGTATCTTCTAAACCTTGTACTTGTCAACCCTGGTTTCTTCTTTTGGTAAGAAACATAATTTGTCTCTTTCTTATGGGGGCAAAATGGCAATTCTTATGTCTCAGTAAATGTGAATTGCAGAATGTGTTATTTCCTGCTGTAACTAACAAATGACATAGCCATTTTGTTTTGACTTAGTGGTTATTCAGGCACTATCTTAAGAAGCTGGGTTTTTTCTATTGTTCCAAATATTTCTTTTTTGTCCAAATGGTCTGTTAAGTTTGTCTAACTACCTCAATGACTGGTCTTAAGATAAAGGCTTTCTGTAATACTAAAGTAGGTGGAGATTTGATTTGTAAAACAATTTGTAAGCTCTCATCCCTTCTTCTGTACACGCTAACACATGTACTGAAAATATTTGGGCTACAGAGGTGAGCATTTGAACACTCATAATTATCGACACAAGTACTGGCAAATAGTGAACTCATTGTGGATAACCTTATACTGATTTTTTATAAAAAGTTGCATATTTCTGCCTTTTTCTCTTTTTTTTTATTATTTTGCTCACTCTTCCCAAGTATAGAAATGTGTTAAATTTTTTTTGTAATTAAATGAAAGCATTTCTTTTATGATGTAAGGGATAACATGATCTTGTTATTCATTTTTCAATAAACGTATTAGGCTTTTCACTTTTCTTGTGCTAACAGTAATTTACCCAGGAGCCACACAGGCTTGTTTGACTGCTGGGAAGATATAAGACAATTTACCCTAAAAGTGACTGATGCCTTTCTTGCTGCTATTGACAGATGTAGGCTGCTATGCTTCTGGTTTGGCCTGTGACCACATGGAATGTAACTTGCAAGAGCAGCATAACACCTGGCGTCAATAAAAATATTCAGGGTTGTACCCAAGCCTGAATCTATTCCCACTTATGGTCTTCATCAAATCATAGTATAATAGGAAACACTTGCATCCAGCTAACTGAAACTCTTGCTCACTGAAATATTTCCACTGTGTTCCAGACTTGAGCAAGAGATGCGGAATTTTTCCAGTCTTTTGTTCACTTTAATTAATATACTGCATCCCTAAGAATGGTACTAGAGAATGCCACACACCTGTTTTTCACTGAGCACAAGTCATTGTGAAAGCTACGATCTGCTGTGAGTTATCACCTCTGGAAAGACTGCACTATCTGCATGAAACTACACCTGTAACTATAGACAAAATGTCCCAGGGCTTCACTTGGTTTCTCAAACATTTGTCAGCTACTGCAAAATTCTTAAAACTGAATAACCATCTTCAGGAATCTCATGTGAAATGAGAAACTTTTTCTGTCATTTAACTTGCATTAAATTAGGTAACTTCATAGAAGATGCATAAATATTTGAGACTAAATACGTCACAGTAGACTCTTTATGTTACTGTTTTGTGAATTCAAAATCAATCCAGGACTACGTAAGATCCATTCTAGAAAATAACGCAAGTCTAAGGATATCAGAAAGAGCTTCAGGTGTTAATCCCTCTCAAGCCTAGTGCCAGCTGGAATTATCTTGTTAAAAAGGAGGGGGAGA